>ML778630.1:313276-352368 GCA_009831015.1 Picea engelmannii
CTGTAGATAATATTACTCAATGTATTCTCTGAAACTCCTCCAATTTTCACTCCTTGAATCCTCCCCAAAAAGAGGTTATAGAAAGAATGGTAGACTTTATTCAATTATGGTCTATTCAGGAGAGTGAACTTGCACAGAATGCCTCGCGCTCAATAATTAACATTCAATTTTGAAACTTTCACAAGAGAAACTCCAATCCATACTATGTCCAATGAAATTTTTCCCACTTCATTTGGATTCCCTATAAAGAAGTTATGATTGTTTTACCCGGAACACTTGTTTATTGACTAGCTTCAGGACTGGTCACAAACTTTATCTTCCACAGAGTGTATCTCCATAATTGTAGCGAATCAAGAGCTGAAACTTTTACCAGAGGTACCTTGATATGTCTTCTCAATACCATAGCGATTTCACCATCGAAATCATTCTAGAGAAAACGTTATAGAAACAATGGTAAGATGACCTGAAAATAACATACCTTAGAACACATCACCAAAAGACTTCATCCTCCCTTGAAATCTGGCCTTATTTACTTCTTGTTTCCTCTTAAATTAGATTTGTATCAAATGAATGTATAATGATGTTTATTTATACCATTTATGTCACTTCCTTTTAACATTAGGACCGACCTGACACTTTCTTATTTTGTAATTATTTTCTTTAATTATCTTCAGGGCCTACATGTACTTCCTTCTTCAATTCACTTTGTCATCTTCAAAAATTCATTTATCCTCAACCATGAGGATCCACGTGACGTGCCACATACCACCGAAAACAACATGATGTATACTATCGATTCATGGGTATTGTATATGCATGTGCATTGTCCTTCATGTCCAAATACCTTAATCAATCTTGCGGTCCAAAACCCATGACTAGGGTTGAAATCAATGACAAAAACCAATCTTCCAAAAAAGATGTGGGTACAAGAAGTTGGGACTTGAACCGATTGATCCATAACAAGATCGGTCATGCTAAGCCTAAAAAAAAACCATTGGGGATGAAAATAAAGATGATGGATCAAGATCCTATTAAAATGTTGCTCGAGGAAGCCCTCGCGCGACAAAGGAATGAAATGATGGACAACATTTTGTAGATCCTTTGACAGTTGCCCACAGAAGAAGCATATTCATCAATCAGCCATGCAACCCCCTTCAAGGTATAGGTAAATTTTGATATTCCATTATTTGAAGGACTGATAGATGTGGATGCAGTAGATAAATGGTTGAATCTGCTTGAAGGATATTTTTCGGTCCACAATTTTTCTGATAGGGAAAAGATCACTTTTTCACTCCTCGAGGTCATTCCCCATGTTAAAGACTGGTCGGATTCTTACTCTGAGAAAAGGGCCTTGGAGGAATATACAATGTTTGTGTTGGCACCTACATGGGATTCCTTCTGGGATGCCATTAAAGAAAAGTACTACCTTGTTGGAAGCTACGAGGACCAGTACACCAGATGGAGAACCCTACATCAAGAAAGGGACCAGAAAATACCAAATTTCACCAATATTTTCCATACCCTATGCACCAAATTGGGTACAAAATACTAGAAACCACATCTCTTCTCAGAGATAGCTACCACCATTCGAGCAAGTGTTTCAGATTTGTAGTTTTACATTTTCATCCTATTTCATTGTTTAATAGAAGATATTATTCATTGGATATTTGTGTCATTCTGCATATCTATGTGTTTATTGTATTCAGTTTGTTAATCAGTTTGTTCCACTCCTAAATATGGATCATTGAGCAACCAAAATCTTCATGGTTCAAAGTTTTGAAAAGAAAATTCAAGATGACTACTACTTGTTCTAGATGCATAGGGTTTGTAAAAATCTCATTGAGAGATATTTGAATGACCTCAAAGATAATGTTATTGGATATTTGGACACAAGTCAAAAATTAGAATCTTTGAAGAACCAAGAAACATCAAATATTCAAGAGGATCAACTCAATGGATATTCCATTGAAATAACTTTTGAATGCATTTGCAACTCCATTGGAAAGATTCAACAATGTCAATAAAATCCTCATGGTGGATCCACCAAAGAATTTTGTTCATGTTGTGATGCTCCTTTTCCTTCTCCACCATTCCCATCAATGCATTTTCAAGACATAGAAAAAGGAAGAGTTACCCAAAGAAGGTGACGGTCACATACAAGACCTTTAAATTTTCAAGAAGAAGATTTTCAAATGCCATACATTTATATTGAAAATTTTCCCACATTCTTTGGAAACACTTTGGAGGATACAGAGAAACATTTTTTTTAATTTAAGAGAACATATTATGTTTTTAATATCATTGAAGATAATTTTACATGTTGATTATTTTCACAAACTCTGCATGAGAATGCTCGTGAATAGTTCCTTCCATTGTTTCCTAGGACCATTACTAGTTGGGATGTGTTGGAAAATTCATTTGTTGAAACTTTCATCCCAATAATGCACCCATATGCCCCTTCTGGTGATTTCAATGTTGTTTTCCACCCACCCTCTCCCATATGGACACAAGACAATGAAATGAGTGATTTGGAAGAAAAAAAAAATCAAAGATTTGATTCTTTTTCAAGTCATACCGTTGAAAATGAAAACGAGAATTTTGATTGTCAAGTGAAAGATTTCAGTTCCTCATATACTCCATATAAAGATATTTCAGGAAGCAAGTTTGAAAGCAAAATTGAAGAGCCTCCACCAAATACACAACAATATTTCATCCAACATGCTCATGTGGAAGATGTTACAACAGATGATAAAAAGTCACAAGAGCATGGGAAGTAAGAAGAAGTGGTGGAAGAAATTAATCTTCAGAACAATGATGGACAAGATTGTCATTGCATAAATGAAAAATGCTTTGATGACATTTCCAACGAATCAAGAATCTTGGATGTGGTTGGAGATAATGAGAAGGAAGAAAATATTTTCAAATGGGAATCTTATTATCCTAACAAAGATAGCAGCACTCATGAGCAACCAAGAATTGATTTTATTGTATCATGGTTCCAAAGCATTGTTGGTAAAGCAATGCAATCAGATTTTGGTCATATCTAGCTCAGTTTTACTTCAATACATTTTTGGAATTCTCTTGACTCTTTGATAGAATCCCCGACATGTTACAAATTTTGCAAGGTCATTCCATAGATCAGATGGATTCTTGAATGTCTCCAATATTGGAAATCTAATTGCACTTGAAAAGTGTCCCTTTCCTCCAAGCAAAATAGGGTAGGCAGATCTTGTTTGTACATAGTTTGTTTCTTCAATCAAATTTTTAAATAATAAAGTAGTTGCTAGATGGAGATATAGTTTGAATATGAATCCATAGCCCAATGGATAAGGAATCTAGTCATATTATGGTGTTTTCAGCAACCCATAGGGGGTCACTATCCCGCAGTCAGAGCAAATTGTTGATCAAAACATTTTATCACTTAGATTTTATGTTTTTTTGAAGAATAAAAAAATAATATCAGAAAGTGGAATTCATGCATGCTCATCATCTCATGGTGTATCCCTCAGTCTCATATTCATCGCGCATTTTGCGGAATCAAAATCCAAGTTTGTATGCCCAAGATACTCATGGTTTTTCCCAACCGCGCAACAAAGAGAATCACAAGAAGAGTTTTGAAGAATTGATGAGGAATTTTCTCTAAGTGTCCATATTCCCCTCTCATTTCTCCTCTCCATATCCATACTTAGTCATTTTCTCATTCTTCACACACCTCATTATCTCATTATTCTCCATCCATCTCCATACTTAACCATTTTTCCCTCTTCCAATCTACTCTCCATACTCCATATTCCACACTTAGCCTTTTTTTGTCTCTTTTAATTCCTTACTCTCCTTTCCTTAACCATTTATGTGTTCATATTTCCATTTTCTTTATTTTATTTTCCATTTTCACTTCCATTATTTCATTTTCCATTTTCTTTTTCTTTTTCCTTTTTTTGTTTTCTTCTTATTTTCCATTTTCTTTTTTATTTCCCTTTATTATTTTCTTTTCCATGTTCACGTTATTTATATATTTCATGTAACTCCTTCCATATTTCACATAATTACATTATATACTTCCCCAATACTTAGTCATATTTCTTATGACTTACCATGGGTTAGTGATATTTCTTATGACTATACCTCATTTCCGCAACCCACACAATGCTAATTAAATTTCCACAACCCTCATCATGCACCCACACTTAGACGTTTTACAACTATTTGTATGAATTCTTACCTCATAAATTTGTGGTTCGATGATATTTCACAACTCTTTTTACCAAGTCTTACCTCATAACTTTGTGGGTCGATGATCTTTCACAACTCTTTTTACCAAGTCTTACCTCATAACTTTGTGGGTCGATGATATTTATGACTCTTCCATATTATTTTCCCCTCCTCCCGGTCCCGATCCTCCCACGAATTCTCAACACTTTTATATTTTTACAACTCTTTTTACTACCTCTTACCCCTCCTCCCCTTACCTCTTACCTTTTTTTACTACTTCTCGACACTTAGAATTTTCACAACTCCCCACGATGATTTTCATGATTTCTCATATCCCTTCCACCTCCTGAACCTGAACCTAATCCTACTCTTTAATACTTAGTCTCAGTTTACTTAGTCTATTTTACCATGTCTTACCTCCTTATCGTGGGTCGCAGTGATTTTCATGATTTACTACCTACCTCTGATTTCATGTAACCCTGCGAACTCTTCATTTATTTTAATATTCTTTCTCTTATCCTAAGTTATTTCTAGGACCATATCCAATTGATGTGTGGAAGGTGAATGGGTGGTGATTAGATGTGATGTGTTATACTTTCACAGGTTGACTAGGCAGTGACTGAGCAGTGACTGGGCGACCAAAATATTCCCGAGATATGAATTTTTCTAAGGCATGAGAGATACACTAAGGCCTTTGTTGGGCTCACATTTTGATTGTTTTATTGTGATGGTTGAATCCTTGTTTCACTGATATCATATATGTTATTGACCATTTTGAAGGATTTTTTAAAGTATTTTATATCGATTCATCATGGATTTATATCAGGTATGTGTAATCGATGTTTTACAATGATTTTGAGCTAAATTCAGTTTAGTTTGATGTTTATAAGATTTTATGCATGATATGTGTGTAAAAGGGCGAATTCACAGTCTGATCCTCCATCCGGTACCTCGACCGACACTTAATCCAACACCCCATCTGGTACGTGATCCGACACTCCATCTAGCACGCGATCCAGCACTCAAAGCGTGGAGGAGTTGGCGGTTGGTACATTGGCGGCTTGTGATGGGAAAATCGACAATATGGGTTTTGTGCACCCTCGTGGCCTCCAACTATAGAGATCCTTACACCTCATATTGGGTGCTTATGTTGATCATTGAGTGGCTCACGGATTTTCTAGGATCCAAAGTTGTTAGAGCGCATTTAATGGATTTTCCATTTTTAGAGGAGGTCGACCCTTCTAGTGGTCGACCTCTCGAACTATAATTCACCTATAAATACCACCAGCAGTGGCAAGACCATAGGGAGAATTTTTAAGAAATATATTTACTGTGTAATTCAGACATTTCCTTTGCAAACTTGTGTTTGAGACTGTGTTTCTAATTAATGACAAAATCACCTTGAGTTAAGCCTGCATTCTATTGTTGAAGAGTAGCCACGACCTGCTGGGGGGGGGCACCAGTGGTCTGGGTGAATGTATAGTAGACATCTCATGTGTTTCATTTGCTTAGTAAGAATTTCTACTTGTTTCCTTGTTGTATGTGTTTTTCAGTTTTAATTATTGTACATGTTAATTGTAATTTGCTTGTCTAATTCATCTTTCTTTAAATTGTGGATTGCTTATAGGAGTTGGTTATTTGTCATGTTGTGTTTCTTATTTATTAACAATTTCCCTACAGGATACTAACTTAGATTATGTATTGAAGTTTTAAATTAGCTTCTGTAACTTAAAACAGAGTATTATTTAGATAGAGGGTTAGTGTAAACAAAGTTTTAATTTAGGGTTGTTTGCAAGCTTCAATGGATTAATAGTTGCAAGTTTTATTAGTTGTAATCAAGTTAGATTTAATTATCAGTTCAATTATGTTTTCATAGATCTATTTGGTTCATCAATCTTGTTTCAGTATGCTAGGATAGAAATATATTTTGGGGTTATGTTTCTAAAAGCATTCTAGTTTGAAATCTGAGTTTTAATGGTAGGATTAGTCCAGTTTAATTTATAAAATCTTAGTTATAGATTTGAATTGCAATTTTAATTAGAATATTGGATTTGAATTAATATTTTTAATCATAAGTTCATAAGTTTGTAAATTTGATTAAGTTAGCATAAGAGTGTGTTTGAATTATTATAAGAGTGTTTTTAATCATTGATGATTGATGCATGAAATTTAGAGATCACATGGATTTCCAAGATACTTAGTGTTGCTTCTATGATGGAAAAGATTTCGTTAGATTGCTTGATTCACACTTTCCATTTCTCTGTAGAAGTCATCATTAAATTAATCCCTCTTGAACTGTCACTAATAGTCAGATGCCACCGTGATGTTATTCGACACCGAAGACATAATCATCATCATCTTTGAATTTTCTTTTCCTGTTATTGCAAATTAAGAATAGTTTTGATTAATTAGAATCTGAATACAGTCGTGATGTTTTTTTATTAAGTAGGTTAAGATTTATCCTTTGCAAAATAGAAATGATTATGAGTTTTTCTAAGAATAGAGTTTACTTGTTGAAATAGTCTTGATAGGTTAGTTGGTTGTTTGCTTATTTGCTTAAAGATAAAAGATCAAAAGTAATTTACTTGTTGTTGCTCATTAGGTTGAACATATTACTTGTGTAAAGTAGGTTATGGTTTTCTTCTTTAGAAATAATCCATCAATCCATTGTTTGAAGTTGCTTAGGGTAAATAGTTCAATCTCATTAATAGGATTTGCTAATTGATAAAAATAAAAGATTCATTTCTTAAGTAGATTGATCCGTAGATAGACCATCCTCTTAGTTAGATAATACTTACATTAGTTTTTCTTCCTTGGCTCATGCAATGCCACAACTCTAAATGTACTTACCCCAGGTTGACAATTTAATTGAGAGATTTAGTGCATATAGAATACTCTCCATTTTTGGCGTCGTTGTCGGGGAGTTGTCTTAAGGTAGGAAATAGTTAGGGAGTAGATCATTTCTAAAACTTAGCATTAGTTTGGTGGCGGGGGAACTTTAAGATGAGAGGTAAGAACCTGCGCATCTGTTATAGCAGGTTCCCCCAAACCCAATGGTATTTTTTCTTTTTATTTTTCTTTCATGAACAAACCTAGGGACCCAAAGGGCAGATACATTAAAACCAAACCAAATATTTCGACCAAGGTTCCTTCCAACCTTTTTGGAGGAAGGAACACTCCACCCATAAACTCCACAGACCGATACCGGAAAGTAGGGGTTAGCTCAACCCAAAGATATAAAGAAGTCTCTGAAGAAACAAAAACATGGAGCACTATAGAGAAGAAAATTGAAGCATCAATAATAGTGGGACAGGAGATAATACCACTCGAGCCTTCCGTAGAACCAACCAACACAACATTTTTTTTTCACCACCATCAGGAGACCCTAACTTTGAATACATTATTGACCCTGAGCAGGTGAATAATATGTTTGGTAGTTCATCCAATATAATTGTTTCCCAAGTTGAAACAGAAACTTTGGCACCAATAGTTTAAACATGCTCGAGTAAAGTCCCGGACATCCAAGCAGTAGGAAGACATTCCCATCAAACGGATACCTTTCTTAGAAAAGAACCTTGGGATACTTTGTTATCTTCAAGGATAAAACCATTTAGGTACTCTCTTTTTGGAAACCAAACCAGTATGGATGATCAGGAAGATCACAACCATGTAAGACACGAGGAGGGAGAATAAGTTAGAAACCAAACCGAAACCACCTTCGGGTTTCCAATTTTGGACACCATACAGAATGTCAATATGAAGAAAATTCCACTCTAGGCATTTCCCACCTTTTATGGTAAAATAAATGAAGACCCGGATACCTTCCTATTTGAGTTCGACATCTTGTGTAGGAGCTACAATTACTTACAATATGCCCAGAAACTAAAACTTATTCCTACCACCCTCAAGGATTTCGCACTATGATGGTTCATGGGGTTGGGGGAGTCCAATATTAGGTCTTGGGAAGGCATGAAAGATATATTTATTAATAAATACCAAGACTACTGCAAGTCCAAGGATTCTCGTAATGATATTTTCAAAATCCAACAGTTAGAGGACGAGAATCTCTAGAATTATATGGAACGGTTTGCTTATATTTCGCAGAAATCAAAGTACCATGACCTTCCAGATGATTCAGTCAGGGATATTTTCCTTAAAGGTATTTCGGAAGAATACCTAGAGACACTTAACCTTATGGCATCAGGTAACATCTCCCATAAACCATTTACCAAAATCTGTGAAATGTGTAGGAATTACTCAAGGAGTAGAGCCAAAAAAGGAAAGAGTGTTCGGGATCCTTATAGTAGAAACCTAAAAGTAGTTTGTTCAGGTGGTATCACAAGGGTAGATATAGGGAACTCTTAGAGAAATTCAAAATGGATATATTAAGTAGAATAGGTTCTGACTTGGACACCCTAAAGATTAAAAAGAAACGGGAGGAGGAAAATGCAGCAATGAGCATATTTTTCCCAAGATGCAGGAGGAAGCATTCCTCAAGGGACTGTCAATTAGATAATATTTCATTTTGTGGCTTCTGCACTAAAGACCACTCAACTTAAAAGTTCCCATCATTGCCTGGGTTTTTATCCATCTACAGAAGTGGGGATCCTGGGGAGTCCTCTTATGCACCTAGGAGGCTATGACAGCCTAGGAGTCATCCTACATACCCGGATCTACAGCCTCAAGTTCCACCCTATTATCAACAACCACAACAGTGGAACTCACCAAGTTGGAAAAACTGGTCTACACAGTATCACCATCCTTGGCTACAAGGATGGAGAGGAGGGAATAACCAAGGAAACCCTCAAGCTACACATGTCCTTACCCTCAGTTTCCACCAAACATCTTGCAGCTTTTGTCGAGTTTTGTGCCCCCACCTTTACCTCCTATTCCACAACAACTGCAACAATACTAGAATGCAAGCTCCCCAAGACCGACATTATTACTGGCACAACCAATTCCCAATCCCAATAACAAACCTACTAAACCTCTTCACAATGTTGAGATGCAAGCCTTTCCAACATATGTTATTTCTCATGTTCGATTGCAGGATATTTAACTAAGGTCGGGAAAAATTTTGGACAGGCAGAGGCCTTCAGTAGTCATTTGGGAAGAAGAAGAAGAGGAAAACCCCAAGCAACCCATGGATGACACTAAGTGGTAAGATGTTATCATTCCTAAAGACCAGGAACCCAAGATTCCTCAAAATGAACCTTCACAAATTACAAAGTCCCCTCCTTATCCAGAAAGATTAGTGATTGAGAAACCTACCACTCGACTAGAATTTGACATCTTGAATGAATTGAAGAATATATGTGTCAAAATTCCCTTGCTACAAGCCAATTTACAGTGATGTGGTCAAATAATTGTGTATTAAGAATCCAAGAAGGAAGCAGAAGGATCCTCCAATAGTACATGTGATAGGAGAACTCTCTGAGTACATATCAGAGCAATTGTTAGGGTAACCCCTCAAGTAGGTAGAACAATATATTTGGATGTAATAAAGGTCAATATTAATAAGGCCTTGCAATAAGGTATAATAAGTGGAATGTAAGAATACCTAATAGAAGCTTTCTCTTCTAGAAGGATCTTCCTCTAGATGGTTCTTTTGATAGACATATTTAGTATAAATAGGATTCGAGGGTATGAGAACCCTATCTTGGATATTATTGTAATAGATCTCTGCTCGACTGGAGGTTGCCCCCTCGAAGAGGAAAGTGAAAATTTCTCTCAGAATCAAAGTGCTCTTTATGGTGTTATTCCGATATCATTTCAGTGTTATTGTGGTGTTTTTATGGTTATATTGTTGTTTATCTTCCATTTCTATCATTTTATTTCTGTTATGCATACTTTTTATATCTAATATATTACAAGTGGTATCAAAGAACTTTCCTCGGCAAAAAATTGTGGGTTAATTTTTTTCCAGGGTAGAGACGTATTATGACATCTTTAAGCTACAGACATCTATCGTTACGTGCATAAACTTGTGGCTGAGGGATTCATACACGTAGGAAATACAATTGGTTCTTAAGCGCACATTTTTTGGCCACCCTTGTAACCCCTATTGGTACCCCTTCGAGTGGTAGTGCATCAGAAAAAACCTATATACAGATCGGCCTATATTTCTTGAATCCCTCTTTAAATAAATCGATCGGTCGCCTAACTGCTATAGTGTCACCGAGAACAACACTCAGGAAGATACTCTCTAGTACCTAGGTAGTTGGGTAGTATGGCTAAGGGCATGGTCTAGCCTCCTTAGTTGGTGCCCTGAAATATTGGGCCGAGTAATACTGTTGGACCTCGCATGTATATCAGAGAGCTATAGCACAAGGCAAACCCTTGTCTGTAGAACCCTTGAATACCTAACCCTTGGGGACAAAAAAAAGCATAAAACAAACAAGATCTATTGTCATGCAACTGTGTTTGAGTTGCCAAATCACTACACAGTTCTTTCTGGTTCAACATTTGGGCATTTCATCATTGCAGTATTCTTCAGACTAGAGTATAACTCCGCAGGTGTAAAAAAAGAAAAAAGTCTAGAAATTTTTGCACCATTATTTGAGACCTATTCCATTGGATTTATCTCTTTGCCCTTATCACATTCATACCTATCATTTTTCAGCAAAATTTTTGACCCCACCCCCCCTTTTCATTTCCCTCGTCATCATGGCCCATACCCATAGCCAAGACTTGGAAGCTCGCTTCAATACCTTGCAATCTAATTTCATAGAGACCCAACAAGAAGTGAGACAACTCAGTGCCAATATTTCCACCATCAATCAAAATATGCATTCCTCCATCGTCGCATAAATCACTGAACTCAAAGAAGACTTCAAACAAGACATGACTACCCGGCTTGAATCTGTCGTTTCGATGATCTACACCAAGATGCATATCCATGTAGATCCCCCTTTATCTAACCCACCTTTGCATATTGAAGCTGAACCTTCCTCTCATTCTCATAATTTTCAGCCCCGTCACTTTCAGCATGACCTACGCCTTCTACTAGTTGGGTAACTCAAATGGAACATTATTTCTCTTTGTACGACATTACAAATGATTTGGCCAAACTTCGATATGGTGTTCTCCATCTAGATCAAGAACGTTGGCAATGGTGGCAATGGAGAAAAACTGCATGTCAAGGGTATGTTTCTTGGACACACTTTGTGGAAGATATTTATGAATGCTTTGACACTGACACCAACCATTTAGGTCATTTGAAAAAGTTGAAACAATATGGAACAGTGGAAGACTTTATAGATGCTTTTGAGTGACTAGCTTTTCATATAGAGGGAATGTCTGATGCTTTTTTTCCGAGAATGTTTTATCAGTGGCCTCAAGGATGATATATATTCCCATGTCCTCATGGCTCAGCCTTAGAGTTGGTTGGAGGCTACTAAAAGAGCTAAGGAAGCACAATAGGTTGTCTCTTCTCAAAACCAAAAGCCCTCCTTTATTCCTAACACTAAACCAGTAAATCCCACTACTCCTTTTGCTCCACTAAAGATCCAAAAATTGACTAGGGTTGAAATGGTTGAGCGCCAACTCAATGGCCTTTGTTATAATTGTGATGACAAGTATTTTATGAGCCACGAGTGTAAGGAACAAAATATTTGTATGGCCATATAGGAGGATATTTCGGAAGAGGATGTTGAAACTCCTCCTGTGTCTGAGTCACTTGAACCCACTGACATAACCCCTCCCTCGGACCCTCCTGAAGTAGAACCGGTCATTTCCATAAATGCTCTCACTGGCTTCTCTTCTCCCCAAACCCTCAATATAATTGGTTACATCAAGCATAGGAAGGTCATCATTCTTGTTGATAGTGGAAGCACCCATAATTTTATTCATCACCGCATTGCCCAAGAAACTCATTTCTATATCCATGCAATCAATAATTTCCAAATAATGATTTCCAATGGAGGCTCCATGAAATGTGGAGGGCATTGTGAAAATGTGTGTCTCCAAATTGGTGACTACCACCTGAAATATCATATGTTTTCTATCAACATGGGCGGTTGTGACATTGTGTTGGGTGCAGACTGGATAAGTACTTTGGGTCCCATTCTCATGGATTTTAAGGAATTAACCATGCAATTCGACCAGGAGGGAAAAAAATATAATTTCCAATGAATTATCTTCATTTCACCTAAGATCATTAGTTCCCATCGCATGGAAAAGTTTCTCAAAAAAGGTCATTCTGACATTATTTCCCAACTCCATGCCATGCAAGAAACTGAGACACCCTCTATGTCACAAGATCTCCAATCCATCTTCTCTAAACACCAAGTGGTCTTTTCCACTCCCGAGGGACTCCCTTCTTCCTATGGTGTTCATGATCATTCCATTCCTCTTGTACCAAGAAGCCTTCCTCCTAATATTCGTTCCTATCGTCACCCCTTTTCCCAAAAAAATGAAATTGTGAAAATGGTTCAAGAATTTCTTAACACAGGCATTATCCGCCCTAGTAAGATCCCCTAATATTATCCTGTGTTCATGGTCCTGAATAAATAAGGTTCTTGGCGCATGTGTCTTGACTTCCGTGCCCTCAACAAACTCACCATTAAAGATAAATTTCCCATTCCTGTCATTGACAACCTCTTGGATGAATTGAGTGGCGCCCAATTCTTTACTAAAATTGATATTCATTATGGCTACCACCAGATACGTATGAAAGAGAAAGACATTCCTAAGACTGCCTTTAGAACTCATGAGTCCCACTGTGAGTTTTTGGTCATGCCCTTTGGCTTGTGTAATGCCCCCTCCACCTTCCAAAGCCTCATGAATCATGTCTTTTGTCCTTTTCTGCATAATTTTGTCTTATTTTTCTTTGATGATATCCTCATCTATAGAAAAACTTGTACATACCATCTTTCTCATGTGGATCGAGTTCTCCATCTACTCTCTCAGCACCAACTTTTCCTTAAACAGTCTAAATGTTATTTTTGTGCCTCGGAAGTCGATTACTTGGGTCATCTTGTTGGAAAGGACGGCGTCGGGGTGGATCCTAAAAATATTGAAGCTATGCAAGACTGACCTCACCCAAATAATCTCAAAATCTTGCATGGATTTCTAGGCTTAACATGTTATTATCACAAGTTTGTTAAGAATTATGAAAAGATTGCGGCACCTCTCACTGCACTCCTTAAAAATAATTCTTTCACTTGGACTCCAGCAGTTACTCATGCTTTTCAAACCTTGAAGATGGCCATGTGCACCACTCCAGTCCTGGCCCTTCCTGATTTCACAAAGACCTTTGTCCTGGAATATGATGCTTCAGGGAAAGGAATTTTCATTGTCCTTATGCAAGAGGGTCAGCCTTTGGCCTTTACCACCAAACAACTGTTTGAACGAAATTTGGGAAAATCAATCTATGAAAAGGAAATGTTGGCTATTATGCATGTACTTGATCTGTGGCACCCTTATCTATTGGGGAAATGCTTCCAAACTAAGACAGATCATCAAAGCCTCAAGTATTTTCTGGAACAACGCATTTCCTCCCCAGAGAAACAAAAATGGGTGACTAAGCTCTTTGGATATGATTATGAGATCATTTACAAGAAAGGAAAAGATAATGTGGTTGCAGATGCACTTTCCCGAAAATATGAAGATGAAGGATCCATTTTTCCTCTCTCCTTCATTATACCATATTGGCTCCAAGTCGTTTTCTAGGAATGGCTACACGATCCCAAAACTTCGCATCTGATACAACAATTACAGTCCAATTCTCCAGTTTCCCCAGGGTACTCTTGGCTCCATGATGAGATTCGATACAAAGGCCATTTGTATTTAAGTAAACAGTCAAAAATTAAATCCATGGTACTTTTTGAGCTTCATGCTACACCCACATATGGGCACTCAAGGTTTACCAAAACCTATGACAGGGTCAAACGTTCTTTTTTATGGGATGGTATGAAACAAGACGTTCATAATTCTATATTTGAATGTGATGTGTGTTCATGCAACAAGGGAGAAACAGTCAAATCTCCTAGCACACTACAATCCCTTTCGATTCCACCTGCTATTTGGAGGGACATATCTATGGATTTTATTACAGGCCTACCTAAATCGGGAAATAAATCAGTCATCATGTTGGTATTGGATCTCCTTTCCAATTATGATCATTAATGTGCTCTTCAACACCCATTTACAGCATCCATTGTGGCTCAACTTTTCATGTATCGGGTCTTCAAGCTTCATGGCATGCCACATTCTATTGTTTATGATCGCGACCCAACTTTCACCAGCAATTTTAGGAAATAATTTTTCAATATAATGGCACCCAATTGCATCTCATCACATCTTATCATCCCCAGACTGATGGTCAAACTGAAGTTGTCAACAAGTGTTTGGAAACATATTTGAGGTGTTTTGCATCGGAAAAGAAAAATCAGTGAGCTCAATGGTTGCCCCTAGTTGAATGGTGGTAGAACACTTCATACCATACAACTACCCGCGTGAATCCTTTTGAAGAGGTATATGGACAAAATCCACCTTCAGTTATCTCATGTTTACCAGGTGTCTCGAAAGTCTAGGTGGTTGACCAAATGCTTACAGTTCGAGAGGCTATTCTTCGTACCCTCAAAGAGAATTTGTTCATGGCCTAGAATTGCATGAAGCAACAAGAAGATCAAGGTCACTTTGAACATCAATTTGCAGAAGGGGATCGGGTGTTTCTTTGACTGAAACCTTACAAGCAAATTTCCCTCAAGGTCGACCATTGTCAGAAGTTGGTGCCCAAATTTTATGGTCCTTATACCGTTCTCAAGCATATGGGACAGGTGTCCTATTAGTTATCTTTGCCCAATCATTCTAAGCTACATCATTTTTTTCATGTTTCATGCTTAAAGAAGGTGATTGGAACTAAGTGCCAAACTCAAACCAACCTTCCCATGTTGGACAAAGAAGGCTCCATTTGGCTACAGCCACAAGCAGTTTTGGACTAGTGTGATCATCGCCTGCGTCAGTGAACCATCAAGGAAGTGTTAGTCCTATGGAAAGTTACAACTCCAGCAGATGCTAATTGGGAACCAACTACCATTCTGCATCAATTTCCACATCTCAAGCCTTGAGGACAAGGTTGTTTTTAAGGGGGAGGACATGTTAGTGACCTAACCCCTCAAGTAGGTAGAACAATATATCTGGATATAATAAAGGCCAATATTAATAAGGCCTTGCAATAAGGTAGAATAATTCGAATGTAAGATGACCTAATAGAAGCCTCTTCTATAAGGATCTTCCTCTAGATGGTTCTTTTGATAGACATATTTAGTATAAATAGGAGTCGAGGGTATGAGAAACCTAACTTATATATTATTGTAATAGAGCTCTTCTTGACTGCAGGTTGCCCCCTCAAAGAGGCAAGTGAACATTGCTCTCAGAATCAAACTGCTCTTTCTGGTGTTATTCTGATATCATTTCAGTGTTATTGTGGTGTTGTTCTGGTTATATTGTTTTTTATCTGCTATTTCTAGCATTTTATTTTTGTTCTGCATACTTTTTATATATGGAATATTACAACAGCCTAGGGTCGCAAAATGTGGGAACCCAGGGAACCCTATAGTGACCATAACCATTAATCAGGTTCCCATCGGAAACACTCTAATAGACCTAGGGGCAGCCATCAATGTTATTATTTTTACTACCTTGGAGGAATTACAGTTAAAACCTCTTCTTAGACCTACCCCAACTATTTTGGAATAGTAGATAAGACAAAGTTTATCCTTGAAGGAATCTTGGATGATATCATAGTTACATTAGCCTCATGGGAGTACCCAGTAGACTTTCTTGTCATTCATTCAAAGGGTCCTACCAAAGGACATCTCGTTATTTTGGGAAGACCTTGGTTGGCCATAGCCAATGCATTTAATGGTTGTAGAGAAGGAGAAATGACCATATCAAATGGACTCTCTATACAGAAGCTTACCATATACCCACCAGCTCAACCTATCATGGAAAATATATTGTGGCTTGAATGTCCATATGAGAATGAGGACTGGGAAGAACCTGTGTTTCCAAGTGATCATTCCTAGGCACTTCAGAAGCAAACAACATAAAATGTGCTAAACCAGTTTATTTATGCTATCACGTGTGTTGATTTTCCACAATATTTTACCCAATTTGAGTACATGTTTGGGGAAGAATTCCATGAACAGTTGGACCCATCTATTTTGACTTTGACATCTTTTATCTTTGATATAGATGAGTCTACCAAATATTATACCATGCCCTATGAGATTAGTACAGAGAAATTTCTACATATAAATTATGGACTAGGTGCAAACCAACAAAAGGAGTTAGTAAATGTCCTTAAAGAACAATCAGGTGAATTCTCATGGGAATACACTCGACATGAAGGGTATACACCCTGACACATGCATTCATCACATATATACCCAAGGGGAAGTAACACCTATTAGGCATCCCCGGAGAAGGATGAACACGAAACTCAAGGATATAGTAAAAGAGGAGATACAAAAGTTATTGAATGTCGGATTTATTTATCCCATCTCCAACAGTAAATGGGTATCCCCACTTGCAGTGGTTCCAAAGAAATTAACCGGGAAATGGAGAATTTGTGTCGATTTCCAGGAACTTAATAAGGCCACTCTAAAGGATTATTTTCCTCTTCCTTTCATTGACCAAGTCTTGGACACCTTCTCGGGAAAGAAATACTTCTCCTTTTTAGATGGATATAGTGGGTACAACCAAATTATCATAGCACCTGAGGATCAGGAAAAGACTACCTTCACTTGTCCCTAGGGCACCTATGCCTATAGGGTCTTACCATTTGGATTGTGTAATGCTCCTTCCACATTTCAACGAGAAGTAATAGGGATATTTTTTTATCTTACTCATGATTGTGTGGAGGTATAAATGGACGACTTTATAGTATATGGAAATACTTACTAGGAATCCCTATATAATCTAGAAAATGTCCTTATCATATGTCAATAAATGAACCTATCCTTAAGTCACGAAAAATGTAAAATGTTGTTAACTAAAGGAGTGGTCTTAGGACATCACATTTAATCTAAATGGATTAAAGTTGATCCTGCTAAGATTGAGGTAATCGTCAGACTTCCACCCCCCAAGACTCAAAAATAGGTGAGAAGCTTTCTTGGACATGTCGAATTGCGATTTATTGAAAATTTTACAAAGATTTTTGCACCCATGTTTGGATTGTTAATAAAATATGTTGATTTTCTTTGGACTGAGCAATGTCAAACTGCCTTTGAAACTCTAAAAGCTAAGTTATATGTGGCACCAGTTCTTGGGGGGGGCAATTGGGCTCTTCCATTTCACATATCCACTGATGCCTCCAATACTACAATAGGAGGAGTATTAGGACAGAAATAAGACCATCAGTCCTATGCCATTTATTTTGTGAGTAAAAAATTATCCCCTGTTGAGTTAAACTATACAATTACTGAAAATGAATTCTTGGCAGTGGTACATGCAATCAATAATTTTCGCCACTACATCACAGGTTACAAATTATTTGTACATACATATCACTCTGCCATTAGATTTCTGATGAATAAACCCATTACCAATGGTCGAGTGACTAGGTGGCTCATGTTATTGCAAGAGTTCAATATCACCATCCTTGACCGACCTGGAAAGGAGAATTTAGTAGTTGATTTTCTTTCACGCATAAAACATGAGGGTGATGATATTCCCATTGATGACAGTTTCTGAGATGAGCACCTTTTTTCCCTCTCTGTAGATACCCCATGGTTTGAAGACATGGAAAATTATTTGGCTACTAGGAAGTTACCATCTCATTTTTCAGCTCATGAAAAGCGTAGAATTATCACACAAAGTGCTAACTACTCTTGGGTTGGCCATGACCTTTTTCGTACTGGTCCAGAATTTATTATTCATAGATGTGTCTGAGAAGATGAGATACCAGAAATCCTACAAAGTTGTCATGATGGATCATGTGGTGGCCATTTTTCTGACAAACGTACAACATATAAGGTGTTACATTCAAGTTACTATTGGCCTAGAATTTTTAAAGATGCTTCCAAATATGTGAGGAGTTATGATAGTTGTCAAAGGATAGGAAGACCCAGGTCAGCTGAAGAAATTCCCTTTCGTGCCCAAGTTATGATAGAACATTTCGAGAAATGGGCCCTTGACTTTGTAGGACCAATTTCACCCATGTCTCATAAGAAAAATTATATTTTGGTTTGTACATATTATGTCACCAAGTGGGTAGAACCAAAAGCTCTATTTAGGGCTACTAACAAATATGATGTTGAATTCATTTATGAAAATATCTTTACCCACTTTGGTGTTCCTCGTGAAATTGTTACAGACCAAGGAACTCAATTCACTTCCAAGATGATGAGAGAATTAACGGAGAAATATGGGATCAAGCACTGCAAGTCTTCTCCATATCACCTGCAAGATAATGGTTAAGTAGAGTCCACAAACAAAGTTATGGAAGCTATCTTAACCAAGATTGTTCAATTACACCATCGGGATTGGGTTGATAGGCTTCCAGAGGCTTTGTAGGCATATCGGGCCACCTAGAGGAACACCACTGGGCATACCCCTTACGAGCTAGTGTATGGAAAACAAGTACTTCTACCAATAGAATTACAAGTAACGACTTTTTGTATTGCTGCAGAATTGGTATTAAACTTAGATGAGGCTTAGAAACAATGAGCCCTACAATTAAACGAGTTGGATGATATTAGGAAATATGCTATCCAACGAACAATATTAGTTCAAAACCAGAGGAGCAAGTGGCATGAAAAGTTTATTAAGAAGAAACACTTCCAACCTGGTGAATGGGCTTTGTTGTTTGACTCCTGATTTAAAAATTTCAAAGGAAAACTTACCACTCGGTGGTTGGGTCCTTATGAGGTAGTCACCATGTATGATAATGGGGTTGTTAAGATCAAAATAATTGACGATGGACAAGTCTCTTTCATAGTGAATGGACATCGACTCAAACTTTATCACAAACCAATTTCCAAAGAATATTTTCTACAGGTCATGTCAACTGACAAGGCGTTGGCCTTAGTAGATGGGGAAGTTTCCCCTTGTTCTTGAAACTTTTTTTTGAATTTTCAACTGTACATATGTAAATAATTTGAAGTATGTTGATAGACAATTCTAGATATTTATGCAGGTATTTATTTCACCAAGAGTAGACAATTTCAAGGAGGCATAAAGGGAAGTATTCTCCTTCAAAAATATTTCTATATTTGAATCTTCTTGTCTGCTAGGCACCAATTGAATAATGACTTGCGGTAATTAGCCACATTTTTGCAAAGTTTCCATCTTCTTTTTTCTGAAGGAATCTTTAATGGAAGTTTCTATTAAACCTCCACCACTAGAGGATATAAGGAAGTGATACCTTGACCTTGAAACTTAGAGGTTACTCATATAGTTTCCCCAAGAACCCTGAGTAAGTGAGTAAAGTATCTTTATTAAAGAGTAACAAGGAGGTTTGATTAGCGGTTAGCCATGGAAACATCACAATAACTTAAAAAATAAGAAAGTGAGTTGAGCCTAAAGATACCTTTTTGTTCTTCCCCAATGGTACCATCCACTACACACTAAAAATGATTGATTATACCATATATTTATATGGGCTACGTCCACTTAAGTATCCCTTACATCAAGAAAATCTCTAAGGAATACATAAAGTAGAGTCATCCTCTACCATAAATACCATCCCAATCTAAAAAATAAAGAGAAAATTTTTTCAGAGTTGTCTTCCCATCTTCTTGCACAAAGCAATCTTTATATTAAAATCTTAAAAGATGGTGGACCAGTCTTTGAGGGTGTAAGAGGCTAACCCATTGGGATACTAAACAATTATGTTGGCAGTAGGTACCAGCCTATGGTATGACTAGGTAAACCCGCCGAAGTATTGAACATGCTTTCTAGCAGTGGGGCATTCTACCTAGCAAGGATGATAATCTGACAAAAAAATAATAAATAAATTCCTAAATCTTAAAATTTTCCTGATGTACGACATTACTTGTAGACAAAGCTGACAAGAAGTATGTATGGTTAAGCTAAGGTCAATGAACTCCATAAATTTTCCATTGGGAACTAACTTTAAGACTATCTTAAGACTCCCTTGCCTACATCTTCTTAACTATATGTAGAATGTTATATCCTATATGTGGGGCCATATTATAACCGTCTCGTCAGACTGATATGTGAAATTTATCTCTACACTTAACAAGCTGAAAATATCAGGCTATTGGGAGAATTGACTAGTTCCCTATATTTTTTATTGTGAGGTGTCACAATACTTAGGAGTGGGGGAGGGGTTTCATGAGCTGACAAATGACAAAACTGCCTATCTATAATTCATGATAAGAAGAAGTATAATCTTTGCAAAAATTATGTATATTGTTTTCATGATATGGGCTATTATATCAGTAGTTATTTTTATTAAAATGCTAAAATACTAACATCACTATGTATTATAATCTTGTTGTACATTTCTTCGGCAGACTGCTTAACTAGTTCATCTTGTCAATTACAAACTGTTAAAACATTCACTACATATTTTTGTTACACACCTAGAGACAGAGGAATAGATTGTATATAGTGTACAAGCACGATGACAAGGCAAGTAACAATGAATCACTCTTATCTTGTCTATGCTCTTGTTCACTATCACTGTCAGTAGTTCCCAAGATGAGTATTATGGGTAAACATCCATTACAATATGAACAAATTCCATTTTCATAGGAGTACCATATGGAGTGACATATGGAGTGTCGTATGGAGTGCCATTTGGAAGACCATATGGGGTGCCATATGGACGACTGGATGATGTGCCATATGAAGGATCGGATGAGGTGCACACACACTGTAAGTGACCACGATTGTAGGTAAAACATGGATCATTTGAATTGATGTTCCTGTTCATTGGTAATATGAGATGGATTAAATGCCATATTGTTCAAATTTACATTTGACAATTAAATTATACAATTTCTAATGCATTTTTATGATTAAATGTCCAAGTCGAAGACTTGGACATTGATCTAATTCTCACATGATTATGATTTCCTCCAAAGGACACCCTTATAAATTCAAATCCGGCGCAGTCATAGTCACACATGGAAATCGTGTGTGATGAATTTGCCCACGAATTCAACCGTTTCCACCTTGAGCGCATTAAAAATCATAGGGTTAGTTCCAATTTCCATTTCACTCATGCATGTGTATTGTGTCGCACTCATCCTCTATCCAATTTCATCCCTTTTCTCATACTCTTCATTGTAACCATGCCTAAATTCTACAATCCTTCCTCCTATGATGAGCTCCTGGCCATTCCTGAATTCGCAGAGTGTAGGGAGATTTTCCTTTGCATAGGGTGGGGACCATTCTTGGCCTATCTGCAGAGCCACGATGATGGGGTTTCACTGCAATTTTCCCTCGGATTTAATGGGAGGATGGCACATGTAGGGTCTCTGGCCTTCTTGGTCTCTTAGGAGTCTATTGTTCCAGCCACAAAATTGCCACAGGTTGGAGATCACTGGTTGAAGCACCATCAATTGCCACAGCCAAGCTACAACAGAGTTTTCAAACCTGAGTTCCAGAATGTTTCTGGAGCTAAGGGGTACTCCAAAGAATGGATTAAGGATGAGTTTATTAACCCCCTAATCGTCATTACCATAATTATCACTTGTGAAGGTTGATACTTTGTTTTCAAAGCTTTCCATTTTTGTTTGTTAGCTCATTTCCAATTTAATAAACCCCTGAATTTTCCTTTCTACTTCTTGAAAAGTATTGAGAAAATGTCTTCCCAAGTATGAAAGAAGGTGGCCAATCCTCATAATAGTCTATTCCACCATAGCCTCATCAAATTTTTTGTCATAACCCAGTTTAAAAAACAGGTTAAGACATGGGATGAATTCCTCTATCAATTCTCAATCCCCCATCTCACAGTCAAGACCAGCAATAAATCAATTGATTTAGGGATTGTTACTCCATATAAGCCTCATTCTCCAAAGACTCCAAACCATCCCACTCAAACTATCTCTCTTTCTGAACAAAATACCAAGAAACTTGTTGATTCCCCTGCAGCCTCATCGGGCAAGAAAACTAAAAATTCTACTGATAATTCTCCATTTCCCTCAACACTTATTGATCCTCAATCCAAGAAGTTACAAGAGGCAATTCAACAAGATTTCCCTGTAGTC
The DNA here is from genome assembly GCA_009831015.1 of Picea engelmannii. NCBI lineage: Eukaryota > Viridiplantae > Streptophyta > Pinopsida > Pinales > Pinaceae > Picea > Picea engelmannii. The sequence goes on from ML778630.1 coordinate 335,677, forward strand.
CCTACGAATAGAAGAGGAGTCAATCGGTTCAAAGGGGAATCTTTTAGAATAAGTACTTGAAGTGCAAGTGGAAAGTCTAATGTAAAACCCCCAAGCGTTTCAAATCCTATCCAAGTATATTCCGATCATGAAATCCCCCATAAAATACTTGTGGAAGTTTTTTTAGAAGAGTTGGATCCTGATAGAGAAGTAAAATATGAACCTATTCCCTCTCATAAGCACTTTGTTACTCCTACCTCACAGATGCTTACATCAGCTTCCAAAGTTGATAGACCCTCTACATACATCAAGGGATCCAAGCCCTCCTATGAAACATCTGATCATACTCCATTTATTGAAAAATTACAACAAGAAAATGCTCAATTGCTTCAACAGTTGGAAGAGTGAAAGACTATGGATATGCATCTCCACCATGACAATGCGGTATTACAAGAAAAAGTGAATTCTCTCCAACGATTGGTTGATCAAATGACCAATGACAATCGTAGCCTATGGGCACAATTGAAATATCGTAAGAGGCCCAAGACAAAGTATTCAAGAGAAGATGGAGAAACTTCTAAAGCTAATCCACCCCCTCCTTCGCAAGTCTAGTCATGTTGGGTGATTCATTTTTTTTGTAGTGGGACCTGCAAATCCTTAGGCATGGGGGTAATGTTGGGATCATATTTTTATTTTTTTATTGTGATGGTTGAATCCTTTTTGCACCGATATCATATATGTTATTGACCATTTTGAAGGATTTTTCAAAGGATTTTATATCGATTCAGCATGGATTTATATCAGGTATGTGTAATCGATGTTTTACAATGATTTTGAGCTAAATTCAGTTTAGTTTGATGTTTATAAGGATTTAATGCATGATATGTGTGTAATAGGGTGAATTCGTGGTATGATCCTCCATATGGTACCTCATCTGACACTTCATCTAGCACCCCATCCGGTACGCGATCTGACACTCCAGTTGGCATGCAATCTTGTAGTCGGAGCTCAGAGGAGTTGGCAGTTGGTACATTGGCAGCCTGTGGTGGGAGAATCGGTGATTTGGGTTTTGTGCCCCCTCATGGCCTCCATGTACATAGTGCCTTACACCTTAGATTGGGCACTTATGTTGATCGTTGAGTAGCTCACGGATTTTCTAGAAGCCAAATTTGTTAGAGCGCATTTAATGGATTTGCCATTTTTAGAGGATGTTGACCCTTCCAGTGGTCGACCTCTCGAACTATAATTCACCTATAAATACCACCAGCAGTGGCAAGACCACACGGAGAATTTTTAAGAAAGAGTTTTACTGTGTAATTCAGACATTTCCTTTGCAAACTTGTGTTCCAGACTGTGTTTTTAATTAATGACAAAATCGCCTTGAGTTACGCCTGCATTCTACTGTTGAAGAGTAGCCACAACCTGTTGGGGAGCCCACCAATGGTCTGGGTGACTGTATAGATAGATATCTCGTATGTTTCATTTTCTTAGTTAGAATTTCTACTTGTTTCCTTGTTGTATTTTTTTTTCAGTTTTAATTACTGTACATGTTAATTGTAATTTGCTTGTCTAATTCGTCTTTCTTTAAATTGCAGATTGCTTATAGGAGTTGGTTATTTGTCATGTTGTGTTTCTTATTTCTTAACAATTTCCATGTAGTATACTAACTTAGATGATGTATTGAATTTTTAAATTAGCTTTTGCAAATTAAAATAGAGTATTATTTAGATAGAGGGTTAGTGTAAACAGAGTTTTAATTTAGGGTTGTTTGCAAGCTTCAATGGATTAATAGTTGCAAATTTTATTAGTTGTAATCAAGATAGATTTAATTATCAGTTCAGTTATGTTTTCATAGATCTATTTGGTTCATTAATATTGTTTCAGTATGCTAGGATAAAAATAGATTTTTGGGTTATGTTTCTAATTAAAGCATTCTAGTTTGAAATCTAATTTTTAATGGTAGGATTAGTCCAGTTTAATTTATAAAATCTCAGTTATAAATTTGAATTACAATTTTAATTAGAAGATTGGATTTGAATTAAGATTTTTAATCATAAGTTCATAAGTTTCTAAATTTTCTTAAGTTAGCATAAGAGTGTGTTTGAATTAGTATAAGATTGTTTTTAATCATTGATGATTGATGCATGAAATTTAGAGATCACATGGATTTCCAAGATACTTAGTGTTGCTTCTATGATGGAAAAGCTTCCGTTAGATTGTTTGATTCACACTTTTCATTTCTTTGTAGAAGTCGCAATTGAATTAATCTCTCTTGAACTGTCACTAATAGTCAGATGCCATCGTGATTTTATTCGGCACCGAAGATATAATCATCATCATATTTGAATTCTCTTTTCATGTTATTGCAAATTAAGAATAGTTTTGATTAATTAGAATCTAAATACAGTCATGATGTTTTTTGATTAAGTAGGTTAAGATTTATCCTTTGCAAAATAGAAATGATTGAGTTTTTTTAAGAATAGAGTTTACTTGTTGAAATAGTCTTGATAGGTTAGTTGGTTATTTTCTTATTTGCTTAAATATAAAAGATCAAAAGTAATTTACTTGTTGTTTCTCATTAGGTTGAGTAGATTACTTGTTTAAAGTAGGTTATGGTTTGCTTCTTTAGAAATAATCCATCAATCCATTGTTTGAAGCTGCTTAGGGTAAATAGTTCAAGCTCATTAATAGGATTTTCTAATTGATAAAAATAAAAGAGTCATTTCTTAAGTAGATTGATCCTTAGATAGACCATCCTCTTAGTTAGACAATACTTCCATTAGTTTTTCTTCCTTGGCTCATACAGTGCCACAACTCTAAGTTTACTTACCCTAGGTTGAAAATTTAATTGAGGGATTTAGTGCATATAGAATACCCGTCAGCCTCCATAATATCCTAATCCAAGTGGATATTGGTGGCCACCCACCTATTCCACTTGGACCCCCACCATTGCTTCTTTCAGTTTTTCAGTTTCCCCACAGTTTACTATTTTTAGCATTTTTTCGGGTCCTGAAATTCCGAAGTCGTTTTGAGGCCCTAAACGACGTTTTTTTAGAAAATGGGGAGCAACATGGATTGTAGATCAATGTTTCACACCCAAAAGTTGTAGTTCTTGGATAGATATTTTTAACGAGGTATGGAACGCATCAAACAGAGATTGCATGCCAAAGTTACGTCCCCAGGAAGTTGATGTACCAATTTACCCAAACGGGGCCCACAGTCTTGGCGTTTCATCTCCTAGGGTTAGGTATTTGGATGTTTAGGGTTTTCTATTGTTTCTCAATAATAATAGGCCTTCGAGCCTCATTGTAAGATAGTTCAAAGGCTAGTAGCCTCCACATCTCTTCTCATAGATAAGCTACCAGCGCCCTAGCTAGTTTATTTCCATTATGTCAGTAAGCATATTTCAGTCATTTGTTGTTAATGAAATGAAGTCTTATTTCCACTACATCTCTGTGTTTATGTGTATTTCTGTATTTCATTGTGTTCCTACAAAAATCTAGATCAGTGGTATAAGAGAGATCTACTCATTCTCGATCCTTCTTTGCATGTCCCCAATGAGGTCGAGGTATAAGGAGTTGGGGCTCGATCTAGTTGAACCTTTGCAAGATCAGCCTCGCAAACCCCGACGACCGCCCATGGGGGAAGAAAAGAAATATGAGGGAGCAGGAGATCGTATCAAAATGTTGCTCGAGGAGGCCCTCAAGAAACAAAGGAACACGATCATGGACAACTTTGCCCAGATCTTTCAACGGATGCCCACTGTCGGTGCATCTACATCCAACAGCCACTCAAGAGGTGCCACTCCTTTTAAGGTACAAGTAAACTTTGACATTCCCATATTTGAGGGCCAAATAGATTAAAATGTCATAGATAGATGGTTGAATCTATTAGAAGGATATTTCTCGGTTCATGAATTTTTCGACCGAGAAAGGATTATTTTTGTACTCCTCAAAGCTGCCCCCCATGTCAAGGACTGGTGGGAAACCTACTAGGAGCAACAGGGCAAGGGTAAACCCTCTCTTTTCTCAGTCTCACCCACTTGGAATTATTTCCAAGATTCCATCAAGGAACAATATTATCCCGTGGGGAGCTATGAGGACAAATACATACAATGGACTATGCTGAGGCAGCAAAGGGACCAAGATGTGCATGAGCTGACGAATATGTTTCATACCCTACACACAAAGTTGGGTATCAAAGATTCAGAGAAACATTTGGTATTCAAGTACCGCAGTTATCTGCACAGATACATTTAGGAGGAAATGGAGTTCCTTGACATCTTCTCGCTTGGTGTGGCATACCGATATGTTGCCAAGATTGAGCATAAGTTCAAACAGAAGAAGCGAGACTTTGGTTCTATGAATCAAAAGCAAGGGAAAGGTACCCAAAAAATACAGAAAAAAGGACCAAGCCAAGGCGGGGCGGCCAAGGACAACTTGCCAAAGCCACAAGAAAAGAACAACACCATGAAGCCAAAAAAGGACACGGGGAAGTGGTGTGAGTTCCATAAGAGCTCCACCCACAACACAAGTGAGTGTCAGGCCAAGAAGTCACTGGTAGCCAAGTTGAAGGATTCTGAATCGAATGCATGCTCCAACTCTAAACCAAAACCTGACAAGGGGAATGACAGGGGGAAGAAGATTATCTATGCAGAGCCCAATGCCACCATTGCCACCATGAAGATCCATAAGGAGGAACCAGAAGACCCAAAAGAGGTAGAGCATCTCTTCCATTCTAAGATGTGGGTAAAGGGTTCCCCATTGCAGTTCATTGTTGACAGTGGGAGCCAAAAGAACCTCATCTCAGCAGAGGTCATGAAGCGGTTGGGCTTGCCGACCACAGCACACCCACAACCATACACCATCGGGTGGCTGCACCAAGGACGAGACCTCCACGTCAACCAACAATGTCGCCTTCCCTACAACATCAATTCCTTCACAGATGAGGTATTATGTGACATTGCTCCTCTTGATGTTTCTGATCTATTATTAGGCCAACCGTACTTGTGGAAAAGACATGTTCTGTATGATTCTAGGCCTCGTGTTGTTATTATCACTTTGGGAAATAAGTTGTATAGGATACCAGAGATAGCAACGCCTACCACCATTTCTTTGGTTACTGCAAAAAAATGTAGTAAGCTCATTTCCAAAACCAAGAAATTTGTTTTCCTGATGATCCTCCCTTATGGAAAGAAGAAGGTTGTGGCCATGACCTCTAGATAGGGCCCCTCTGCATGACAAAAATAGATGGATAAGGTCATGGAGGAGTATGAGGACATCTTCACCTCCCTCGAAGGGGTGCCTCTACACTGTCAGGTCAAGCACCCCATCAATCTAACCCCAGGTGCACCACTTCCCAATGGACCAATCTATCGGCGCTCTGTTCTGGAGAATGACGAAAACAAAAGGCATATTTAGGAGATATTGCAGAAAGGTCACATTTGACCGATTTCATCGCCTTGTGGGAGCCCGATCGTGTTGGTGCAGAAGAAGGATTGGACCTGGAGACTCTGCATTGACTATCAGGCACTGAACAAGATCATTTTCCGGAATAGGTACCCGATCCCACAGATTGATGACCTTTTGGACCAACTCAAGGGGGAGAAATATTTCAGCAAGATCAACTTGAATTCTAGGTATCGCCAGGTACCAATCGAACCCTTTGATGTGTGGAAGACTGCCTTCAAATCCAAGGAGGGCCTTTTCGAATGGTTGGTCATGCCTTTTGGGTTGATGAATGCCCCTGCAACCTTCATGAGGCTAATGGACGACATCTTGTGGACATTCACCAACTCATTTGTAGTGGTGTACCTGGATGACATTTTGATCTTCAGATAGACTTGGGAAGAGCACATCCACCACATCCGACAGGTCCTCCAAATACTGTGGCAACACAAGTTGTGTGCCAATTTGGAGAAATGCACTTTTGGCATGACCCAAGTTTAGTATCTAGGATACATTATTGATGAGAAAGGGGTACATGTGGATCCAACAAAGATCCAAGTCATTCAGGATTGGCTAGCCCCAACCACCGTAACAAAGCTCTGCAACTTTTTGGGTCTTTCTAATTTCTACCATAGGTTCATGTTAGGATTCTTTCATATCACTTGGCCCTTGAGTCAAGTCACCAAGGGAGGAGCGAAAGAAAAATTCTTTTGGTATGAATCTCAACAGAAGGCATTCAAGGAGTTGAATCATCACCTCTGCTCTGCACCAATGCTCACATTATAGACTTGCAACAACCATTTGAGATTGAGACAGATGCCTCTGACTATGTTATTGGGGAAGTCCTTACTCAACATGGGCATCCAATGGAATATCATAGTGAGACACTTTCCAACACAGTCTGGAAGTATCCCACTTATGACAAGGAGATGTATTCCATTGTGCAAGCTTACCGTAAATGGAAGCATTACATTTTGGGAAAGGAAACAGTCATCCACACAGACCACAGATCCCTGCAATTCATATAGACACAAGAGAAGTTGCAGAATGATTGCCATCATAAGTGGTCCACATACCTGCAACATTTTCATTTCAATATTAAGTACAAGAAATTCAACACCAATAATGTTGCATACTACCTCGATCGACCACCCATCATGGCGCTAACCATTGTGCTCAACTCTTGTGGGAACGATACTTCTGATTGGTCGCTTCTCCACACAAGTGATCCAGAATTCGGCCACACCTACAATACGCTCTTGGAGGGTAAGCAAGTTCCCAATTTTCACCTCCAGGATGCCCTGCTATGTCACTTGGGACACCTTTTTGTTCCTTCAAGTGAGTGTGCCAAGATGATTTGGGAGGCACACTATAGTCGGGTCGCTAGGCATTTCAGGGTTGAGAAAACTATGGCAGTACTGCAAAAGTATTTATATTGGTCGAACCTTCGACAGGATGTCGGGAAGTACATCAAGTCCTACACTGCTTGCACCATTTCCAAACTGACCATCAAGAAGCAAGGTCTATATACTCTGCTTCCTACCCCCAGTCGACCTTGGTAATCCATCTCTATGGATTACATGTCGAGCCTTCCTTCTACTAAGCATGGAAATGACTTTGTTTTTGTGGTCGTCAACAGATTCTCGAAGATGTCCATTATGATGGCCTGGAAGAAGAATATCACAGCAAAAGCCATTGATAAACTCTTCTTTGAACAAGTGTGGTTACACTTTGGGATCCCACAGTCTATCATCTCAGATTGGGATAGCAGGTTCCTCAGTACATTTTGGTCCAGCCTTTGGTCGATGTTGGACACCAAGCTCACCAAGTCCACAACTTTCCATCCACAAACTGATGGCCAGACAGAGGTTGTCAACCGTATGATCGTACACATTATGTGCATGTACAAATCCAAGCATCCATGCACATGGGATGAGAGCCTCCCCTATGTACAACACATCTACAACCAGGCTCTCCATAGCTCAACCAACCACAACCCCTTTCAAGTGGGCTTGGGATTCCAGCCACTATGTCCCATTGATGTAGCCATGTCATGTGTGGCTACTCATGAAGATTCAACTCATGTTCAGTCTGAGGTTGACAAGGTAAACAAATTCATTGAGCACATTCAACACATCTTCCAATAGGTTCATGACATCTTGGATAGAGCCAATGCTAAGTACAAGCAGCGACATGATCAACACCGGGTGCCACACAACTTCTAGGTGGGCGATAAAGTGTGGCTACATTTGCAAAAGGAGTGCCTCGTTGGACCCCACCGCAAGCTTTGCCCACTTTGATATGGGTCGTACACCATAACCAAGGATGTAGGAGACAATTCCTTTGAGCTCAGCATTCCACCATTCCTTGGTCTGCACGCTGTGTTCAATGTGGACCGCCTTCGGCCCTACTTTCCACCTCTACTAGACACATCCGACATGGAAGAACAAATCACACCAAAAGAGTTAAATCCAGATTGCATGGAACAAGCCACAACTGATCAGATCATGAATACACAGATCAAGAGCACCCAACAACAAAGGATATCGCTATATCAAGTTGCTAAATCAGGCCAACTCCTTCACCAAGGCAAGTAGCTCACCAAGGACCAAGTTCAGCAGAAGTTTCCTCATCTCATGGAGGAACTCAACGCAATGGGGACCATTGCTTCCTAAGAGGGGAGGAATGATACAGGTGGATATTGGTGGCCACCTACCTATTCCACTTGGACCCCCACTATTTCTTCTTTCAGTTTTTCAGTTTCCGCATAGTTTACTATTTTTAGCAGTTTTTCAGGTCCTAAACTTCCGGAGTCGTTTTGAGGCCCTAAATGACATTTTTTTAGAAAACGGGGAGCAACATACCTCATTGATCAATGTTTCTCACCCAAAAGTTGTATTCCTCGAATATATCTTTCTAATGAGGTATGGAACACGTCAAACGGAGATCACATGCCAAAGTTACGTCCCCGGGAAGTTGATGTACCAATTTACCCAAATGGGGCCCACAGTCTTGGTGTTTCATCTCCTAGGGTAGGTATTTGTATGTTTAGGGTTTTCCATTGTTTCTCAATAATAAAAGGCCTTTGAGCCTCATTGTAAGATAGTTCAGAGACCAGTAGCCACCACATCTCTTCTCAAAGATAAGCTACCAGAGCCCTATCTAGTTTATTTCCATTATGTTTGTAAGCATATTTTAGTCATTTGTTGTTAATGAAATGAAGTCTTATTTCCGCTGCATCTCTGCATTTATGTGTATTTCTGTATTTCATTGTGTTCCTACATAAATTCGTATCATATCCTTTCCTTCACATGAATTATATGAAAGAACTTTACATTATAAACACCAATGATTCACTCACCACAAAGCATGTGGGACTAAAGAGGTGGAATTTAATCAAAGGCTAAGATTGATCTATGAATTAGATCGACAGTTGTTGAGTAGCAATATTTTGGAGCTTATAAATTATTATCAAGACGTCTATTTCAGGAAAGACATACCTAGTTGGAAAGTTAATTTGATGAGGAAGACAATGGGATAGGTTTTAAAGGATGAATTTGGGCATTTTTTTCAAGAAAATAAAATATCAGTCATCTTTAAATCATGACCTATTGAGAAATTTGTTTGGAACCTCGACATCCCGAGGATATAAATTGAGATATACACCTTCAAATTTCTCTCAATAAGACTTGTTGGAAATATGGAATGATGAATATTTCTCCTAGAATGGTTTCCATGGCTAAGAAATCAACTATCATATTCAAAAAATTAGAAGACAGTCCACTTTTTTTTCAAGCAGTCAGCTTCAAGATTTAACAATAAAGTTTATTAAATAAATTTTATTAAAGGATTAAGTGGGTCCTTTTATAGCCCTAAATTTATCTACACATGCATACCTGGCCGTTGGCCCTCTTACTTGCATTTTTTCCAAGCCATCACTAAGTTTCTCTTCTAAAAAACTAAAATTTTGAAGATGTACGTGCCCTGCTCCACTACTGTCCACGTACATACGCTTGTTGCACCACTAATGTCCACATAAGTACACATGTTGCACCACTACAACCTGCGTATACTTGCAAAAGTTGCAAGGAATTCGTTTAAATTACGGGCTATTAGGTAGTTTCTCAACTAATCCATCGCCTATATCCCATCACCCAACTGAATAACCATCCTTTTCCCATATAAAAGAAGGTGTTGGGGTCTCATTCCACATATAGACATAAGAATAGTGAAGCTCTCCTCATTTCACATCCCCTCCTTGTCCAAAGTAATTGTATGCCTTTTATGAGAATTTCCCTTGCATTCCCCAATTAGCCCTTCTTCCTCCATCAGAAACCCATTCACTTCCCAAGAGAAATCTGAAGGTTGAGAGGAGAAGCCATAAGGTGGTGCACTTGGAGCTAGGTGAAGAGGAGCCTAGACCAGTTTCGTGGAGTAGTACCCGACTTTGGTTGTATGTGATTAGTGTATTATCAATAAAAGAAGTACTTTTCATGTCCCAAATTATGACGTGGTGAATGTTGTTAATGGTTCATGTTTTGATATTCTAACGTCTAACCCTTATTTGTATATGAATTACATGCTTGTATTTTTTTATTTTTCTATATTTGAATACAGGCTAGCCTTGGGAGGAAGCTTGCAGTCAGCGAAGCTATCAAGAAAGAGAGGATCATCAACGGACATGGAGTAGAGGTACAGTTACCCGATCCTTCTCATTTTTCTTTTCTTGTATAAATTTGGTGTATGTTTGGGGTAGTTAGAGAAGTAGGACACTTTTAGAAGGTTGTGATATGCCTACATTTTGAACCCTGGTGTAGTCTTAAGGGGGGTTTTCCCCCTCTAGAAGAACTGGTGACCATATTGGGGAAGCCTCTAGGGTTTTAGGGGATTTTTGGGTGTCAAATTTCTATTTCTGTTGAGTCTATTAACTGGGTACCTTTTGAGTTTTTGTTGAGTCTGTTGAGTCTTTTAAGGGGTATGGTCACCTTTTGGTGCCATACCAGTTCTCCCTTCCCTGTCAGTCTGTCTGTTTTATTTCTTTTTTCAAGAAATACAAAGGTGTACGTGGCCTGATGTGGGTCAGCACACATGCATACACGCCCTGCTTTATAGACATCTCGCGTACATACGCAATATGCTTAAGAATTAGTAGTGTACCTGGTTCAAGGGACTGATTTTTTGAGAAGAGGCAGTCAACCTTTTCTCTGATTGAGGTTTTTACTTCTCAGGGTCTCTTGACAGAGTTCAGTGCCTCTGTTTTTATAGTCAAAGCTTGGGTTAGATGTCAGTTTGCTTATCTTTTTTAATATTTCTTGTGTTTATTTCCAAAAGGGTTTTAGGCGAGTCTTTGAGTTTGTTGATCAACCTGTTTGGTGTCTTCAGTGACTCCCTACAATCCACAATGGGACAGAGGTCAGTTTCAGCCTTGTCTTGTATTTATTTCCCCCCTTTAATTTTCTTTAAAGAAAAGAGAAAAATATTTATTTCAAGTTTTTCCTATTTAAAGCATTTCCAAAAAAAGAAAAATATTTTTCATTCTTGGTTTGGTAAAGTAGTTAGGGTTAGTTATTTTACTTGAAAGGAAAAGGAGTTCAATTTTTAAGTTCTTTAATGATTTATTAGAACTTAAGTAGCTTGTAGTCAGGTGAAAATTTCATTTTAGGTCTTCTTTTTAAAGATCTTAAAAAAAAAAATAGTTATGAAAAGGTTGTTACAATGAGCTAGTTAAAAATCTTTATTTTTCTAGAAGTAATTTTGTTTTCAGAGTTTCGTTTATTTATCCTCTTTTCGTCTCTCATAAACATCACTAGTTTCACTTCCATATGCTTTGAGTTAAAACAAGCCATTTAAAATGAACGCTAAATTTAAAAATAACTAGACTTTTATGTTTGTAGGGTCAATGAACTAGTTCAGGGTTAGAGCCTTGAATTAGGTTGGAGAGAAAACTCTTCAAGGATTTTAAACAAACATCAAAGTCAAAGCTAGGGAGTGTTAAAGTCCAATGACGTGAAATTTATCTCAGACCCCCATCTAACACAGGGGCTAAACACGAGGTCGCGTGAGGAAAGGCAGCAGAGATAACCCCTCCAAAGTCGGACAAAACATAGTGGGGAATGCATATTGAGGATCTGTCGAGGGATATTGTCGCTCGCATTTTCCTGCGGAGATTTGTGGACCTCAAATCTGTTTGAGGTCCTCATTTTTCTTCTGGACCACTTGCTTTCGATACCCTCAGTAGGTTTGGAACTTGTTATTCTTCTCATTATGGTCCACCTGACTGTCAATTGTACATGCCTAGTGATTGTTTACGAGATGGAAACTTAGTTTCCTTTATTCTAGGGACTTACACAGGTGATTATGGGGGTATACTGCAATACCTAGGGAAGACATCGGGTCACAATTCACATAATTTACCCAGAGGGTGCTTCCGTGTTCGAGTTGCACTTGCACTGGTAAGTTGCTCTAGTGTTGGTTGGCGTAATTGTTCTTCCAACTAGATATTGGTTTGCTTGGTTTATATTATAGGATTTTTCTAGTGTGTGTTTGGTTTTAAACGTTAATTAAATCCTTACTATGTTGTTGATCTTTTCAAAAAGTGGAAGATCAACAACTCCATCGGTCACGAAGGATTTAGGGCCTACCACCAATTTCTTTAGAGCCACCACCACCACCATTACAGCGGAAACTTGACCATTAAGGGTCATTCAAAGTGATCGGGCCCCAAGTTTCCTAAGCCTGCTCCGAGAGGAGATTACTCGAACCCAGAGGAACCTATTGTTTCTAATCTGGGAGTGGAATTTCTCAGGCCAGTTAATCCTCTGATCACTGACTTGTCGACGCTAATATTGGTACAAGTTCTCCCCCCGAGGGTAACACCTTACGAGCGTTAGATAATTTTACAAGAAACTATGGAAGAAAATGTTGCTACTTCGTTGGGAGTCCTCACACTCCCTCAATGGTTGTTACCACAGGGGGAATTCCCTCTCCTAACCCACCTTCATCAGTATGGACCATAGTGGTCTCGACCCCCTCTACCTTAGGAAGTGGTTTGATACCATCAGCAGCGGTGACCATTTCTTCGTTCACACAGAGTGCGACGGGCCCTCCATTTTAATATGGGATCCCTGGATTTTACATGAACTTTGTCCTTACCTACTCCACCTTATAGACTGTCAGGCTGCTAAATTGAAGATTTGAATGACCTAAAACACTAAATTGTCAAACCAGGGTTGGTAAACTTTGAGCTGATACACAGTAAGTGCAGGTAAGKCTCTAGTCTCTATCTGAATGCTATCCTTAGAATAAAACACACACTTATTCTGAGAACTTGAATCTGAATGACTATCTCGAAGCTTAGCATTTCCTATTTAGGTCATCAACAGAAAACAGTCTTGTGCTCAAATGTTGGTACTGCTATTTCTATTCAAAAGTGTGGTTACACAAGATTATTTTACCTCTATGTCCAATCATCTACCATCATCATTTCTATTCAAGTCATGACACAAAGAGTATTTTCGAAAATGCATTCAATCTAGTCATCAAAATGAATCTAAAGTTGTCTACAGGAAAACAGAGTACTACTCTACTTACTGGTACCAGGAGCTCCTTTTGACTTAACTATAATCTAACTGTTCTAAGTAAGTAGGGTAACTAACTGTCTAACAAAGCAAAATTCGTTCACACTCTAAGTTATGCTCGAATTGAAAAGAGAAGCCAAACACACCACGTTCATGCTCTTAAACCCTACAGGCATCGGTTATGCATTCAATACCCATCAACACAAAAGATAACAGTATGCTGGAACGATTCAGTTGAGGAATAAATGAACACAACTTTGAATGAGTCAATTCTGAAACTTTAAACTATCGTGTAAGCAAACACTAACACACTGCAATGAACTAGAGCTATGATAAAATAAAGGTAAATCTATGAACGTTAAGCTACCTCGTATGCAAGTTCTAAAACGTTGAAATGAACTAAATCTGAAACAGAGTAACACAACGACTTGCACCGGTTTGGCGGGCCCAACCAAACAGTACAAACGCCAGAGGAAAGAACCAGAACTAACTACAGCATTCTATGCAAACATTGTATAATCTTTACGCTCCATCAACTCAAAAGAGAATACTTCAAATCATATATCGGTCGAATAACATAACGTAACAGCAGTTTTGATATTCAGAAATGCGTGTCCATAACATAACATAGTCCAACAACAACCCGTTCTCAGGAGTGATCCCGGGTTTTAATAGAAATCCTACTCATAATAGTCTAAAACAACGATACATAAAACAAACGGGTCCCCCCTGTTCATAACAATCTTGGAATCAAGTTTTAAAACGTACTTCACATCTTCGTGACACGTAGTGTCACGAAGTGTGAACGATGAAGAATCATGACCCAGGTTTGTCATTATGCCTTCGAGCACCCTGTGGCGATGACTCCAGCTGTCATACGAATCTCTCTGTCTCCCATTCGGACCATAACGCACAGATCTTGAGCGACTCCATTGGTATCTCCATGGGTACGAGTTGGTACTTGGTACTGGCATCCTGTTCCAAAAATAGAAGTGGTACCTAACCCAAGCAACATTAGTCCCAATATCAATTTAAAGCATTAAAGTGCATAAAAACAGCTTGAAATGCAAAGATACCTTAAGTAACCCCATTGAATGGTAGGGATATGTTAATTATGTCAAAACGAGGCCAAAAGGGTGGTACTGGCATATAAATGGAGGTCTGTGGAATATAATATAGGCAAAAAACATGATCAAAACCGGAGACCAACATGCCCCCAAAATAAAGTCCTTGCCTGTCCTCAGGCAACAAAAATAAAAAATTGGTAGCCATCAGAGGGTTGCTGCAACCATCATTTGTAGCCTCTCCTGCTTCTTCAGATTCCTAATTTCTTTCTTAAGGACCCTGTTGATTATGACATGCTTCCTAGCAATCCTCTGAAGTTGTCTGTTCCTTTTGAAAATATCCTTATTCCTCTGTTTTAGCCTTTCAACTTTGGATAAGAGGTTATTTACCCTGAGCTTCAGGAGTTCATTTTCGGTTTTAATATGTCTGTCCAATACACGGTACTCATGCAACTTCTCCTTTAATCTGTTATTCTTGCTCTCTAGTTTCGCCACCATGGGTTTCAAAGACCGACTGGAGGAAATCTTGCAGTGGGTTTCAACTGTTTGACCTTACCCTGGCTGCGGTGAGGGGCTAGATGCATGCGTGAGCTCTTCGGAACTTTGAGCAGGGGTGTGAAATCTATCGGAATTATGGTCTGAACTGAATTCAGGAGTGAATGCATCTAGGCTGCGTTCATAAGTATCAGCTGGGTCAAAATTACGATCTGGGCTGAGTTCATATTTGTCAATTGGATCTGGATGAGTTGGGATGAGTGTAGAAGTGTCAACTAGATGGGGTTCAGGGGTGAGCTCTCTTGGCATCTGAACAGGGGTACCGGTTGGTACTTGAACGGACTTATTCTGCACATTTCCCTTGGGTGTAGTAGCCTGCCGATTTGTTCTACGGTTCTTTCGAATGAGTTGGGACAAAGTCCAAGTCATCTCAGATGGCTCTGGGGCCTCCTCGTGACCATCTATACTTTCCAATATTTCTTGTGGGGGGTAACTGGGTACCGAGTTGTCCATTCCCGACAGTACGCTTTTACATTTTCTTTTCGGGTTCCTTCTAGGCTTATCAGTTGACTCAGCTAGTTCCTCCACATCAATTATGTTCTCGGCAGCTGGGGGAGAACGCGGGACTTCAATGTCCGCCTCTGTAGGTGTGGTGGCCTTCGTAGTTTCAGTATTGGTTTCTACCTCATCATCAATTGGAGGTTCGGGCTCAGGGTCCCCCACATGGTCTTTAGTCCGGGTTTTGACTTTCTTTTTCTTGGAGTTCGACTTTTTGTGTGGGGAAATAGGCTTCACATTCCTAGCTTTCGACTGGGCATGGGCGAGGGTTTTTACAGTGAAGAGGTCCCAGGTCTCTTGCTTCCTCAACAGTGCATATGTAATCAATATTTTAACTAGGCCAAAGTGAAATAAGCTCCCCCGAAACTCACTAACCCTTTGGACCTGTTCGGCCATCATTTTTAAACTTTTTAACAAGAAAAAGGGGATGTTCAGCGGAGTACCTGTGAAGTGTAACAGAAGTCGCGCATGGCAGGGGAATATAATGGTATATCGACCCTCACACATTAGGTAACACTGGAGGATGACCAACACTTGAGCCCACTGTGGTTCCAGCCAAGACCGCGACATTCC
Source organism: Picea engelmannii (assembly GCA_009831015.1). Lineage (NCBI taxonomy): Eukaryota > Viridiplantae > Streptophyta > Pinopsida > Pinales > Pinaceae > Picea > Picea engelmannii. The sequence continues at coordinate 351,370 of ML778630.1, forward strand.
CTCGGACCATTTTGTGTCCCGGTACTGAGGTTTCAACAACTGCACACAGAGATTTTTATCAACCAGTTGTCCCTTCATCCACCTCTAGCCTATAGTGGGCAATTGAATTGCCTCTGCAATGAACTCCTCCATGAGCTCGAACTCAAGTTCGCCCACCATCGAAATGCAACGCAAACTAGAGTGTGATTGCATCGTTATACCCATCGAACTTCTTCAGAAATGGCTCCTACCCCGCTTGCTTGAAAATATCTCTAGTTGATCCATACTCCGGGAGGGATTCCAGGTCGGCGTATGTTTCTGGTTCGTGGCGATTGGCTACCATGGCTCTTCTTGGCATCATAGGGGAAAGTCGATCGGTGGCAGCGAAGGTTGGATGAGGGTGACGAGAGGAGAGAATGCAATGGAGAATGTGGTCGAGAAGGAAATCATATGAGAAGATTTGAATTATTGTGGAGATAGATAGGGTGTCGGAACATGATGAAGGTCGTACGAGGGTGTAGAGTTATCATGTCCAAGTCAAATCGAACTTAGTTCCGGTAATGGTGCATTTGTATGACACGAAATGTCATGGTAGGTTAGTTCGTTTAGGTACAGGTCGTGGAAATGATGAAACGTTATAGAGTAATTAAGGTACCCTTAGTTCAAGCTTATCAGTATGCAAATTAATACAATAAATCAATACGAACTAACATATACCTGAGTTACATTACCTATCTCCATTGCTATGCAAGGCTTGCTGTGGAATTGTCTTTTGAAGTTAAGTCTGGCGTGAAAATTGTAGCTGCTCTGGTCTTTCTGCTGGACCTGTAACTGGTAAACTCTGTGCTGGTACTGACTGGTACTACTAGAACATTCAGGAGTCTGCAGAAGAATTTGAACAAATAATATCGTTCTGAGAAAAAAACTTTCTGTGTATAACAGCAGATTATCTTAGGATGACCCCTGAACCTGGCTTTTGTTCTGTCCTGAAAAAGATCAACTGAAATCATGTCTTCAACA
>ML778630.1:369131-469514 GCA_009831015.1 Picea engelmannii
TCATGATAAGATAATAATAAGTCATCTATACATTTTTCCAACAATGCATCATATACCAATGGAACCACATCGATCCATCTTCATCATGTATCAATGACAACTCATTGATCAATCTTCATCTATGCATTCTCATCAAGGACAATCAATAATCAATCAATCAATCCTTTAACATCAATCAATCACTTGACATCAATCAATCAAACCATTGGCATCAATGACAACATGATCCAACAGATGTCGGCCCATGGTTTTACCCATGTTTAGGCCCATTTTGTAATGTATAAATAGTAGTCTAAGCGATGTAAGAAAAAAGAGAAGAGAGAGGCTTGGTACCTAGCCAAAGTGCTAAGTGAAAATTGTAAATACTTTGTGCATTCTATGTTGAGAACTTGCAGAGCTAAGTGCAAGTGACTGTAAGAGACTGTGTAAAGGATTTGTGTTGTAATCTAGCTCGGGGAAGGAGGATCTAGCGAAGTGAACGCAGATCTCATGTCCTATGCAGAGTAGGATCTTGTGGCTTTGTGCCTGTAGAAGATTGACAAAAGACAATCAAAGAGAAGAAGATTTGGTGGACATAGAACCAGGCTGGGGGTGAACCATGTATATCATGTGTTATGGTTGCTTTGTGCATTATGGTTGTGTCATTGTTCATACGATTTATTCTTAGTGCATTGATTTATGTTTAGATGAATCTGATATGATAAGCTTAGTGTTGAATAATATGAATGAATGCTAGATCTAACCTATGTGAATGTGCTTAGTGCTTGAATATACTAGATCTAGGTGAATACTACGATGATCTATTGTTAGGGTTTACATGTGCTGTAAATTAAGGCTGAATATTGATGATCTATAACTGCTAAGTGCTCTGTTAAGGTGTTACAATCACATATCTGTGTCCCAGCTAAGGTTGCATACACTGGAGTCCTGCAACCACCCCTGCCTCTACCTCGGGTGAGACTTCATCTACTTCGCAGGTGTTGCCGAAAGGGCCAGTAGTTAGGGTTTTTTTGGTGTTTTGTTGAAGCATTGAACCCTGGGTCTACCCTTGTGCCAACAAATGGTTCCATTGTCGGGACCTAAAACTATGATTGTTGGGAACTGAAGAAAAGAGAAAGTTGTGTGTGTAGATCTATTGCCCTAGTGCGCAATATTCTACTTGATTTGTGAAGCTCTGTGCTAAGAAGAGAAGTCAGATCTAAAGAAAATAGGTAATATAATGTAGCTTCGTGCTTTGATAAAGGTAAGAATAGTGAAATTTTTTTATTGAAAAGGTAAGATAAGTGGAAATTTTTGTTTCAGAAATATGAATCTAGGTATGTTTGATAAATTTTGTGTTATCCTGAAAACTAGGGCACAGCTAGAAGAAAGAATATTTGATATGAATAGATCTGATAGAAATGATGAAAGATATGTTATTCCTATGCATAGAAAGAATGTTTGGACTAACAAATGGATGCAGGATCCTAGAAAGAATTTTTTGCAGGTTAGCTACTATGATCCTAGTGCGTAGTACAGGAAAGGTTGGGGATATTTTAAAACAAAAAGAGGATTCATTCTTTGTTACAGCTGCAGAAAATCAGGACATCTTGCTAAGGAATGCCTTGATAGAAGACCTAATTGTCTTTGTTGTAAATCTATGGACCATGAAGTTTTGGATTTCCCTAGAATGATTGCTAAGGTTGAAAGAATGAATATGAGACAAAAAAAACCCAAGGAAGATCAAGAAACTAAGACTGTGGAAGAACCTCAGAAAGGATCAGAGAATGTATTGCTACAAATGAAAGAAACCCTGGATGATCACAGAAATGTACTCTTATCATATATCTTCTAAGAAAAAGAGTGCATAGAAACAAGAATAGGATTCTTTGACATTGACTGTGTTCTGGATGAGGAAACATAGGTGAATATCATCACAAAAAGAACCTGGGAAATTTTAGGAAAGCCTGCCATGATTCATTTATTAGGAGGAATAGGATTATTTAGAGGAAAGATGATAACCCTACATGGAAGAATCACCCAGATAGCTATGAGTGCTCGTGGAACTTCGACAGAGGAAGATTTTGAGGTTGTTAAATTTATTGAGAACAGTGCCCCATTTGCTATGTTACTAGGAAAAACCTGGATTGAGAAGGATCAAGCCAGAAGAAAAGAAGAGGAAGCGTTAGAATAGAAGAAGCAAGAATTAAAATATTTCATGAGTAGGAGGATAGCACAATTGATTGAAGAACATGAGAACAGATCGAAGTTGTTTAGAATCAGAAACTTGGATGTCGAAGTTGAAAGAACACAAGAAGACTCACATAAGAGCGGACACCTACCCCATACAGAGAAGAGGTATTTCCCTTGAACCCTATGAAATAATCTCAATAGCATGAAGTTACTATGCCAAAAGGAGATAAGAATCAGAATGGAAAGAGGAATACCGAGACGAAGATCATAGGGAAGATGGCCAGAAATCTCAGTAAGAAGAGAGCAAAGATAGAAAAGTTGCAAAAGGTTCTAGAAGGGACTTCGCATAAGGAAGGATTGCAAAACTGGAACTTCATCAGGATATCAGAGCAGCACAACATGGCACTTTTCCATGGTGAATGGATATGACCGTTGGAAGCATTATAACCGTTAGACCGATGCCCCAAATGGTTAGAACAACAGTTATGAACTAAAATCTCATCATCAGACCATTGGGACCGTGCCACAACTTATAGAACCATGTTAATGAAGGCCTCTCATCCATTGGAGATATCTGTTACATTGTTGTCTACTTATTCCATCGAATATTGCACCGAAAACACTTTTGTGAATTGTATCCAATCCAACTCATTGCTTCCACATTGTGTTTACTGAGATTTCACCACCCGATCTATTGCATTGATCATTCATTCATCGACCTGAGTTATCTAATTGAGAGCGTGCATGTTGAATGAACTCAGTGCCATAGAGAAGTCGGTTGAATAATTTATCATTGATCTAATGGCCAAAAAAGTAATGTCCACAGGGATTCAAGCTTCATCAACGATAGGAGTGCAATCCTCCCCATTGAATTCTCACAGATTTGAACCATCTCGAGCTACAGCTGAGAAAATAACCAAGCATCGGTATGACTTGGTGAATGCGAAGTTAATCCTGACTATACAACCTAACTACATCATGCCTTTGGTTGGCACGGTGAGTTGTGACAATGTCCCCAGAGACTTCGATTATACCCTAGTTACTACGTACCTCCTGAAGGGGATACGTGCATTTAGAACACAACAGGATAAGATCACAACATTAAAATTCAACGACTTCAACCTAGGGGATCACACGAACCATAGTATGCTCACTCCTCACAGATACTTGACTAGGACGAAGGGGAAGAACTTGAAAATAATTCCCCAACCATGGACTATGAACCTCACGCGGTCCACCATCTTGAATGTGATGAAGATTCCACATTTTGGAAGGCACCAGGAGGTTAACGCATGTGTTAATATCCTTCTATCGTTCTACCATGGTGGTTATCTATGGCTAGATAGACACATCACAATCGATCCAATGTTGATCCATAGGATCACCAAATTGAGCATGCAGGGACCATACCCACAAGACTTCTACCCAGGGAAGGTTGCAGACCATGCCATGGCACAGAGAATTAAGGATACCTATGGTGATGTAGAAAAGGGGATGCGAGGCTACAAGGTAGCTTCCATCAAGAATGGAGTAGTGTGTCTGGCCTGCCAGATGATCATAGGAAAGTTGGTGAGAAATAACAGACCTACGTAGGTCACATGGTTTGTTCTTGACCTTGCCGGAAAATGTGTAGAAGGACTTCAAATGAACTAGGCGAAGTACTGAGTCAACCAGCTAGAATTGGATTTCCACGAAGATCAGGATTAGGGCTATGAGTTCCACTTTAGCTAGCTCATGATCCTCATCGTGTTTACAACTTGGGAGATGCCGGAAGCTACGACCTTCCCCGACATTGAGTCATTCGAGCTGCTCGCTACGAAGTTCACTATGCTCTGGTACTCGAGCGATATGGGAAAACAATGGCAATTGAATGTAGTATTCCACACATATTATCTCCAGTTAAATAGGGTTATTGGGGTTGTCCCTCATATGACGTCGAACACCCTGTACCGGTTCAGACCCCTCATGAATTTTTGCATAGATCGGAACTTTATTTATATCACTACATGTGTAGACAAGCATAAAGAAGAGCCCCAATCATACTATAAGCTCACAGAGGAGGACCTCGAGGAGATAACTAAGGACTAGTCTGTAGAACTCCTTATCCCTGTGAACCCTGCAAAAATGTCTGATCCCAAACTAATTGGCAGCTCGGAGGCCACTCATGAAGAGCATGATACACCTGGACCTAGCAAAAGGAAGAAGACCAAAGAGGTACAAAACTTGAGCAGTGCATCAGACAAAACTACTTTAGAATCACCTAGACGAGGAGATAATGATGAAGTAGATAAAGAAGAGACCAATGGAAAAGAAGATTAGCAGAAGAAAGGTGAAGTAACACCGCCTATGGATCCTCTTGATGAGGTTGATCCCTATAAGAAAAGAAAGGTTTCCCCCAAGAAACCTACCTCGCGGAAGAAATCCAAAGCCACCAAGACTAAGCTGCAGACTATGATCACGCTTGATGACTTCGACTTCATCTTCGCAGTCATATCAGACGCTTCATAGGATATTATGCAAAACGTTGAAGCCAAGAAAGTATCCATGTATGAAAAACTTGAGATAGAACTAAGAGGGGTACAACAGGCCCTTCAATCCATTCGTGTAGTATCCATTGCACCCCCACCATCAGAAGAACCAGAGTTGGGAGATGAACCTGCCCAACTCTGCAAAATAGTTGATGTGACCGAAGTTCACCTTCGTCGAGCACAAGAAGAGAAAGAACAAGACACAGTGGCCCTAAAGAAAGAACAACAGGAAGTGGTAGAGAAATTCTGAGTTGCACAATAGGAGAAGGATGACCTCCACACCAAGTTCGAAGAGGAGAGAGCACAATTCAAGCAAGAGAAAGAGAAGTTTCTCACAGAGCAGCTCGGAGTCAAATAAGTAGTCAGCAGAGCACTTCGCTCCGTGAAAATATTAGAGGAAAAGGTGGATGAACCAGTGGAGAATCAAGTAGCGCATCTTGTGGTAGATATCTAGCAGCTTCAACAAAGAATCATGGACCTAAAGCTACAAACAGTTCCAAGTACCCCGCAGGACGTGCGAGACCAAAGAGAAGCCCATGCCTGAAGTGAAGTTGAGAGGATCAGAGAATTCACTCTAGAATGTAAACAGCTTAGAAGTAGAAGTGTACAAACCTATGAGTGACTTACCGAAGACCCTGAACTAAAGGAATTGGAGTCACAGCTCCAGGAGGCAAAGTAGGAAGCAGCGAAAGTACAGGCGTAGTTGAAGCTCTTGTCAGCATTTGAAAGGATGAAGCGATCCTAAGAACAATGCACTTCTCAACAGCAGGTTCAAACCATACAAAGAAAACTAATGGAAGAGGCTCAGAGGATCCAACCAGTCCAAGATGAAGTGCTCCAACTGTTTGAAGAGATTGAATGTCGATGAGAAGAACTAGAGAAAGCAGTCACTGCAGTCGAATAGTTCTTAGAGGGACCTGTCAATGAGGTAGTCATCCAAGAGTTCGTCGAGTAGGAGGCCTTGGCGCAGCAACAAGTCGAATCATCTCGAGCCAAGCTCAAGGATTTTGAAGCAGAGCTACCCAGAATAGAGTGACTTGGGATGAGTCATAGGTGAGTGTTGGGGGTATGTTGGCCCTTCACCAGGTTTTGAGGATCCTTGGTCATGTTTGACCTATTTTGGGACTTCGATAGGCTGTCGAAGGCAGAGCACAAGTCGAAGCAGATATCACGGGATCCGGACCCCTTTTTTAGGGATTTTTGGGTTTTGGGCTTATGTAATGAGTATGGGGATATCGGCCCATGGGTTTACCAATGTTTAGGCCCTTTTTGTAATGTATAAATATAAGTCTAGGTGATGTAAGAAAAAAGAGGAGAGAGAGGCTTGGTACCTAGCCAAAGTGCTAAGTCCAAATTGTAAATGCTTTGTGCATGCTATGTTGAGAACTTGCAGAGCTAAGTGCAAGTGATTGTAAGAGACTATGTAAAGACTTTGTGCTATAATCTATCTTGGGGAAGGAGTGTTATCGAATAAATCGGTAGGTGCGGACACTAACAGATCTCCCTAGATCCACCTGGATCTAGAACAAAACAGTACAGGACATGACTCTTTCTCTAAGTTGTAGTCATTAAATCTACTACTAAGAAGGAACGAGTGACATACCTTTATATCGCTTCCTTAGGTCTCTATTGTTCTCGCTTCACTCTGGTGCTCTTGTGAAATCAGGTCCAAGACTACACAAACCAACCCAAGTGAAGATGGAAAAGTATATCTGGTGCAGGCGCACTCGCAAGCGCATCCGCTCACAGGATCTTCTCTTTTCTACTGGCCCAAAGAACACTAAGGCTCTTCTATTTCCCTATCGGGAAATTCGTGCCCACAACAACCTCTCCATGGGATATCCTCTTTACAATCGGGAGATCGGACTAAATCTCGCGAGTTCATGAGTCGAAGATTCTGACTCTTCCTTTCCAATATTGTGATACCCAAACCGGCGATACGGTTATGGGTCCTTCCCTTGTCAGCACCCTCCCCACATGTAACCATAGGCTAGGGCTTAAATATTAGTGACTCTCGCAACTCGCACCTTCATGAGTTCGTGAGCTGAACTCTCGTGCCCTCCTGTTATGATCTCCCGAGACGCGATAGGTCAACGTCGGGTTGACTCCTCCCTTGACGCTTTTCGCTACTCGCAACCTCACAGGTTGAAGCGTTGAGCCTTCACATTCTTATCCCGTGAATCCCCAAGATGCGAGAATTCAACGGAGTGTTGACTCCTTTCTCCAGGAAACACGTGTCCACCCGTCAACCACACAGGTCTCACCTTATGGCTCTGCCACGTGTCCACACGAGCCTAGGATCTCGGCACTTCATGACTTCTAATGTCGAAAGTGACTCCTCTCAACCTCCGAACCCCCGAATGCGTGATAGGCGATGGGGTTCCGATCCAACGGTCCTCCTACGACCCAGATCCAACGACTATTCTTCTTCTTGCTCCTCACATCTTCTCGACTTAAAGCACCCAATGTTTGGGCTCTCACCCTATGAACTTCCAAGTTCGCGAGATCTTTCGATCTTTGCCACCTGTCCTCCCTCAGATGGATGGCTCCTGGTCTTCTCGCCACTTCTCCACTCGTGAAGTTGAAGGACTTCCCCTTCTATCCTCCGATGTTCGAGTCCCCTATATGGGAAATCTCGTGACACGCGTCCGCTCCCAAACGAACGGCTCAGATCAAAACCTCGCTATCTCGGGGTTTCGAGTGTCGAGTGACTCTCCTCACGTCCTCAATATCCCCAATATCCCGAGTGTCGATATCATTATGCCTTTCGAGATTTTTCTCTTCTCTGTTCACGAAGACTTAAAATTTGCGTCCCTCCGGTCAGATCCAACAACTAACGGATATCTGTGCGAGATCCGATGGCTCACGATTTCCTCTTCTTGAGCACTCCTCTACTCCTCCGGGACGTGAAATCTTTAACGGTCCAGAATCTATTGGTTGATCCAACGGCTCATGATCCCTAGAGCTTGGGCTCCAGACGTAACCGTATCCTCCTTGCTTCTCTAGAAGATCTGACGGCTGGCGGGGTTTCACAAATCCTCTCCCAAAGATCCTGATCGTCTATCTTCTTCTCCTTGATACGTTCACGAAATGAACCAAGGACTCCTTCCTGGACTTAATCAACTGTGACCAAACCTCCATCACCTTGAGTCACTCGATATGCTCCAACTCTTTGTGCTACCTTCAATAGCTTCAAAGGATTTATCCCTCCTGAGCTTTCTCATGACTCTGAGTCTTAGAGAAGATTTTGTTTTGCACGCATTCCTTGCGGCAACTCTCAGACACTTCCAAGTGTTGAATATCTTCGACTCTGCGCACTCCTGCAGCAGTAGTCCTTCAATGCTTCACTCAGATTCACAACTGAGACTTTCCTTAGCCTACACACTCCTTGCACGGCTCCTATAACCCAATTTCACTTCTAGGTGAACAAGAACAAGAGTTAAACTATCTGAGCCTTATGTCAACGCACTCCTTGCGGATGACTTCAACTGCACTCCTTGCAGAAATCCTTGCTCAGATAGAGAAACAATTGAAACTCATTTCTTCTACTTCCTTTCTCAGGTCTCAAACACTCAGCAAGAAATCATTCATACATAGCATGTAAAACAAATGCATAACAGGAAGTAAATACTCATGAGCATAGCATTCAGCATACATACACAGAGAACAACACAAACCATGAATTTGAATCAATTCTTTCTATTAATTCAAATGCATGTACATGGGTGTTCTTACATAGCTCTCTGCATGCTCTTGTTCTTCCTGAATAATGTTTCAATACACAATGAGGGTGTCTATATCTCGTTTCCCTCTTGTTCTCTCAAACTGTCTAATCTAGAATTAAATTCTATCTACCTCCACTAACTACTTTAAATTCCTTCTACCTACTAAGGACGAGAGAGAGTTTCTCAAGGTCCTGTTACATTACACAAGTGTGCTTCATCTTAATGGCTTCATTTAAGATGGTGCATCAATTCCCAAGGTGATTTCAAAATTTATGTTGGCTTGTCTAGCTGTCCACTTTCATTCTGCATTGGCTCGCTTGACGTGGGAGATGCTCCTGCATCAATATCCAATGTCAACCTATGCATATGATCAAGGAGTTATGCAATAAAATAAGAGTGATTTTATGGGAAAGGGACATGTCGTTGTTTTATATTAAATGAAAGTAGAAGGTACAACCAGATCGCCTTGATGTCGCAAGATTCCTTTAAGTGACCCTTGGTTCCAACACACACACTTGCTCTACATTTTCATGAAGAAGATCCAATACAACTTGATAGACCAAATAGAGTTTTCATGCTTCTATCCAAGCAGATTTCTTCACACAATTCTTTCACCAATTCTTTATTCAATCTTGCTTAACCTTTTCCATGAGAAACCTTTCAATATATAGGAGAAGGAGAGATGGTTAAATGGATGAGGATGATCCCACTAAATCTGAGAAGTCAATAGGATGCCAACCATGCGAATGCCAACTCATTTTCTAGAAGATTCCCTTCTAGAACCTTCGTGACCTCTTCTCTTTTCCAAGATTTAAAATTGGTTTGCACCCTACCTATAGAGAATACTGTGAACAGTTCACACCCTAAGTTTGGGTTGCCTATGAGAATGAAGAATTTTTGCACCCTATAATATAGGCAACCTGTGAACTCATCTTAAAAATATGCTTTTTGGAAGAAGACAGCAGTCACTTTTCTCAGGAAAAAAGTCCTTGTGGGAGCCTGAATACATCACTTGTAGAGACATCACCAAAGTGACCAAAATAATGTGTAATAGAATTCCCCCAAAGTATGAGGCCAAAACTTGTGACAGCCAAAATACATTGTAAAATGCGTGTGTGTGTGTTAGAAACAAGGAGCGCACCTAATCGGAAACCTGTAAACAACCAAGCATCTGTAGAATATAATACCAGGTCTAAGGTAGGCATTCCCATGCTCAGATCATAAATGAATGGAATCATAAACGTAGGTCGTGGCCACTAATCATACACTGTGGATCCATGTCATGAAAATGCTACATAGCCACCAAGAATACACTATGGATCTATGTGAGAAGACTTGAATTAAGACATAGCCACGGGACATACAAAGTGGATCTATGTGTCGATACAAATCATACATATTCCATCACAACCTGGATCAAAAATATGAGACCCAAGGTCTTCAATCCCGTCGCCTGAACGTACGAATCTAGCCATGTGATTACATGTGTTGAAGTCGAACATGGTAGAAACCACTTGATTACTAGTCATTGATGAAAACCATTAACAAGTGTGAGGGAAATCACCATTGATGTCAATGACTCCCAAGGTATCGAAGTAAAATCCAAACAAACGTGAATAAATGAGTTGAAGTTGAGCACTCGGCAGAATCTCTCGATCAGGGATCAATGATGTGAAACCCTTTTCGAAAGAGAAGAGACCTACCATTAAGGCATCCAGGTTCCAAGGTACTAAATGATTTCTAAGTCTCATTTCTGGATAATGAGTTGGAGTCGACGGAAAAAGACTCATCACAGGAGGGCCTTGATGTATCCCCCATCAATGACACGAAATAAGAAATAGATGTTGAGGGTGAAACAAAGTATGAACAAGGGTTCAAACGGACACAGGGAAGGATGACATAGTAATAATGGACAACTGCAGATGGTCAACTCAATAGAGGGCTCGTTTGAACTTCTCTTGAACATATGAATGACATGACCAAGGACTTAGCAACACTAACTCAAAGATGACCCAAGATATGACCTTGTAGAAATTCGAACGAGAGACAAATGGATTTCCCAACCTGGATTCAAATGACGAATAGGGGGTGTCATGTTCATGAGCGACGCTTACTACCATTAATACGAATACAAAAACATATCCCTTTCCCAAAATTTCCCCCACCATTTCTGGCGAGTACCTCTTTATTTTTACACAATCTTAAGGAGGATAACATATGCTTGTTGATGTAAGATCATCCTTCGGATGAGTCCCTCAGAGTATATTTAACAAACCCTAGGAAGGAGTGGTTCGGTCCCATTACAGGTCTTTTGATGTTTGTTTAATGAGTCCAAGGATAGAAAACTTGAGGGTTTTCATGTTTTGAGAGTCTGAAAAACACTTAAAGAGAACTCTCTCAGTTCCTTTTTCATAAAAGAGTTCGATGAGACCAAAAAAGCGATAAACTATCGCCCGTCGAATGTTTTCTTAAAACACTTTAATGAGTGTGACAAGAATAAGATCGCTCGACAATCTTTTCATTTTTATGGAGCATGAAAAGAGCTTAAAGGATACTCCCTTACGTTCATTGTTTTCGTGTTACCATGACAAGTACGAAAAGATGAGAAAAAGTATACTCGGTTACGTTCTCATATATTTTCGAGCACGAGAACGAATGAAGACTGAGCTCGAGGTTTTTCCTAAAAAACCTTAAAAAGTAGTCGTACATGTGAAAAAAAGAAAAACACATGTACCCCCTCGTTCAGACTTTGAAGTTGCTATATCTTTGAAAAACCATCCTCACAAGGCTATTAGGGTATTAGGTTTTATAAACAAAGCAATAAAAATAATATAAAAAATCAATAAGAAATAGTAAAAAGTGAATAAATATGGGTGAAAAAGACTTTTTACCATTTCATTGTTACTTTTCCCAAAAACTTGTCCAACATACCTCATTTTCCCCAAAATTTATTTGCTCAATTATGGGAGGCACAAGCAATCATTCGACGGATGGTTTCAACCAACGAGGTAATCTCTTCATTCTCCAACTTTTCCATGGTTTATTTTTTGTTTTTATTGGCAATTTTTAGGGTTTTGAGTCCATTTTAGGGTCGGAACATGCGCTCAAGAATTCTCACAGGTGGTCCATGCGGGACCTGCGAGACTCTAAGATTCTCGCAGGTGGGCTTCAGGGCACCTGTAAGAATCTCGCACTGTGCAAAAGGTTCACCTGGGAGGGCCAAAAAATGGATTTTAATGTGTGGTTTTGCTCAATAAAAATTATGCAAGAGTTTAAAACAAGTTGTTGACTTCCCTTTCATGGTTGTTTTGTAGGTGTTTGACCATCACAATGTTGGAATGGAGAGAAAGAGAACATGAGGAGGAGGATTCCATTGTTGGGAATGACCCGGGTACAGTCGTTGCCCTCCAGGAATGTGGGCTCTTGAAATTTTTCAGGATCCCGGGTATGAGAGACCAACTCAGGTTGTTAGAATACTTGGTCCACATGTGGGACGTGGATCAACAGTTATTTCATGTGGGATTCCATACGTTGACACTAGATATCGAGTATATATATTTTCTGACGGGTTTGTCACGACGTGGATACCATGCTACTTTGACCGGAGGTAGAGGTGGCGTACTTCCTATGAGTGAGTATATTCTCCAATATTGTGTTCCCGAGGAAGAGAGAAGCAAGGGTAAGGTTTCCATTTGGGGGGTCAAATATTTGACCCTATGGACTATCCTGTTTACTATTGCATGCATGGTTGGGAGCGCAGCTCCACACATGGCTCTCCAGAGTTGTTTCCAATATGTCATAGAGTGCACAGAGCCTCAGGTTTTTAATTGGTCGGACGTAGTTCTCTGTAGTATGAAGAGACAACTGACGAAGTGCAGAAAGGGTGACTTGAAGTAGTTTGGGTACGGGTCACTTTTGGTGTCATTCTTCCTCAAGAGGGTCCCACTGCTGCGACTACAGGTTGATTGGGGTTTACCAGCCCCACAGGATCTAAGGATGCTGAGGTGGTGTAACCTCATGGCTCGACACATAGCAAGGCCTATAATCAAGTATAATGATTTGTTTTTTGACTGGTTGAGGCCCCAGATGTTGATGATCGACGACTATGCATATGCCAGTTTGGATTTCCTAGGGAATCTAGATTTGGTCCTACCTGAGGATGCTCAATGGGGTGACTTAGGTGAGAAGTACACATTTTGTTCTTTTTAAATGTTTTTGCAAATTTTATCATATGAAATGTTTGTATGTTTATCCAAGGACTAATCAAAAAAAAAAATTGTGACATAGATGTGGGGTCGTATCGACCTCCAAGAACATCTCCCATTCAAAGGCGAGGAGAAGCGGCTCTAGTGGCGAGATGGGATGTCAAGCACTACAAGGTAGTGGAAAAAAACTTAGAGGGGTTGACTACGGATGTCCTAGACATTTCTATTGGGGAGATCCCGAGATGTTACCAATGCCATATTGTGGGTGTGTTCGAGTCTCTTAGTCGACTTCTCCATAGGGTAGCCCGAGAAGTTGTGTGTTATCGTGAGCGTCATCCATGATGCTATTTTGTGGAAGCTATAGGCTTCGTATTTTGAGATTTTGATCCTCGAACAGAAACTTTTTGTAAAAACTTTTGATCGTTATATACATATATATGGCTTCTATCGGATTATTTTTTATTGTGTTATACATGTGATGTGTGATTGGTTTATAAATGTCCCAAATGTTTGTCTAACACATAGTTAGCTAAGGCATCAGTCAATGTATTTAGACATCTAGGAATGTGTTGATATTCTATATAATCAAAATAGCGTTCCAAGAGGCGAATTCGTAAATATACTCATAATAAAGTAGGACTTCAGATAGCATAGACATTTCTTAACTGTAGTACTACTAGCTATGAATCGAGTCGTATAACCAGGTGGCAGATATCAAGCGAAATAGCATCAATCAACAATTCGATAACGACGATATATTCTGCAATATTATTGGTCGCACGACCGAGGCACACACCTCATAGACTGATAAGTTCATTTGTAGGGGTGTAAATTTCCCATGCAGCAGAAGCAAGGTTCTGAGTACTATAGCTAGCGCCATCGACAAAGCCAATGTGGGGTGGCAAAGACTCTGACATCTGGAAACCAAGCACAATGCAATATAAGAGGTCGAGGGCAGAGAACAAATAACAAAAAAGCATACTAAAGTAACACACAAAAAGTATGATACAATAAAATACAAGCATTCATGCACAGGTGATCTTAAGAATAATACTTCTTTAAGTACAACCCATTTCTTAGTTCACTCAAAGGGATACCATCATATTCCACCAACTCATAATCTCCTTTCTCCAAAACTCATTTGATGATATAAGGACCTCGCCACATAGCTTCAAATTTTTCGGCTCCTAGCATATCTCGATCTTGTTCGTAAAGGAGAACCAGATCACCTTCGGAGAAAATGTGTGGCTTGACATGTTTGTCATATTGGGCTTTGAAGCGTTTCTTCTGGGCTTCTATAACTAGGGTGGCATCATGACGAGTTTCGTCTAATTACATGAGATACAACAGACGTTCTTCTTCGGCAGAAGTGTTTGGGAGAAGTTTGACGACTATTTTTAGGGAGGGTATCTCACATTCAATCAGCAAGATGGCTTCTAGACCATAGACTAACTGAAATGGTGTAAACCCGGTAGCAGACTTAACAGATGTTCGGTAAGCCCACAATGATGAAAACAACATCGTGTGCCAACGAATCTTGTGAATCCCTATCATCCATCGAAGCATGGTAATGAAGATTTTATTTATTGCTTCAACTTGGTCATTGGCTTGTGGGTAATAGGGTGTTGATTTTTCCTGGCAAAGACCCAACTTTTCAGTGAGTTCGGACATCATGAAGTTTCTAAATTGGCTACCATGATCATTAATGATATCTTGAGGAACACCAAACTGAGCAATGATGTGATTGAATATAAATAATGTTGCAGTCCTTCCGGTATTGTCGAATGTTGGCATCGCCTCGACACATTTTGTAAAATAATCTACGATTGCAATAATGTATCCATGCCCCTCATCCAAGTGAGGGTGACATGTCATGAAATCGATACCCCATTTTGCAAAAGGACCAATGGAGACCACAAGGTGTAGAGGAGCAGGGTGTGATCATATTTTATTGTTGTAGGTTTGGCAAGCGTGGCATTTTTTGACAGCAATTATACAATCGTTGAATAAAGAAGGCCAAAAATACCCCACTCGTAAGATATTTTGGGTAGTAGCATACCTAGACATGTGGCCACCACAGGATCCAGAATGGAAGTCATTTAGGGCTTTCTCAGCTTCGTCAAACGTGAGGCAGCGTCGAAAAACAAAGTCAATCCCACGATGATAAAGAGTATCACCCGAGGATAATATACTAACGGACTTGGTAGCGTATTTGATGGTAGTCAGTTCTAGACAAATTGGGCTGAAAATTCTGGGTATGGAGATATATGATGATATCTCCATACCAAAGGTCATCGGAATTAATCAGGAAAAGGGATTCATCGGGTAATGAATCTTCTGCTACATTTTCCATCTCAGAGCAGGGAAGGTCGCATATCAACTCGAAAAATACCAAGGATTTCTTGGACTTAGAATGTTCGAATTCTAAGTCAAACTCCTGGAGTATTACGATCCATTTGGAGTATTTTCCCCCTAGAAAATGACGTGTAAAAATGTGTTGCATAGGGTTGCAGTTAGAAATCATCGTAGTCTTGCGTAAAAGGATATAGTGTCGGAAACGTTGAAAAGCTTGGACGGCTACCAAGGCCAGTTTTTCAACATGTAAATACTTGGTTTCGGTAGTTGTGAGACTCTGACTTAAGTAATAAATGACATGTTCATCATGAGAATCGTCCTCCTGGACTAGAACCATAGCGATGGTATAGTCTGAGGTTGTGAGGTAAAGGAAATAATCACGTCTGTAATCAGGTGGGAAGACTAATGGGGTACATGTTAAATATAGTTTCAAAGCTTCGAAATCTTTGTTGGTAGTGGTATCCCATATGAACTCGGAACCTTTCTTGAGAAGTCACATAAATCCAAGAGTTAGCTCAACATAGTTCGGGATGAAACAACGGAGAAAGTTTGCCTTCCCTTGCAAACTCTATAACTGGCGAAGTGAGGAAGGAGGAGGGAGATTGAGACTCACCTCGACCTTCAAAGGATCTACCCTGATCCATTGACGTGAAACAATAAAGCCCAAAAGTCGGTCGGATTCTACGCAAAAAACACATTTGTGGGGATTCAAGTGTATATGGTAAAACCGACATCGAAGGAAAATGGCGCGGAGGTGTATTGGATGATCTACATGGCGTATGGAATGAGCAGGTAAGTCATCGAGATATGGCTGCACAATGTGCTTTATATCATGAAAGGCATAAGACATAGCATGTTGAAAATTTGCACCGACATTCTTTAAACCGAATGGAAGTTTCCAGTAGGCGAAAGTGCCCCAAGGAAAAATAAAAGAGGTCTTATGTTGGTCCGTGGGTACGATATTTATTTGATTATATCTGGAGAAACCATCCATCAGAGAGAAGATCTCACTTCTGGAACAATTGTCGACGATCTGGTCAACAAAGGGGGTAGAAAAGTTGTCTTTAGGACAAGCTTTGTTAGTGTCTCTATAATCAATGCACACATGGATTGTGCCTTGTTTCTTGTCAATCGAAACAAGATTGGAAACTGAATCAGTTAGAGCCATAGGGTAAATAAAGCCATCTTTGAGAAGTTTCTCAACTTCAAGCTTGATAGCGGTTGCTTTACATGGATGGACCGGATGAAGTCATTGCTAGACGGGTTTAGCGCATGGGTATGTCTTAATCTCATGTACCACAATGTTGGGGTCAATCCCCGACATTTCTTCATAGCTCCATGCGAAGATGTCATGAAATTATCGAAAAAGAGACTTGTCGGTGACAACTTCGTCATGGGAACACGAAGCTCTGATATGCACATTTTCGACAACTCCAGTTTTTATTGATATGTCTAGGGGCATGTTGGGTGAGATATTACTTAAGTTCCCTTCATAGAACATATCGTGTGTAGACTCGGGAATGGTATAAATGATGACAATGGTCGGCGGGGTCGAGATTCATTGGTAATCCTCGATGGCGTTTTGTTCCAGGAAGAGGATGGAACGATGATGTCCATCGTCCCAAGGGGTATCTTCCACTGACATAATAGACATAATCATTTCGTCTGTAGGAAAAATGACACGGAATGAATCCGGAGATAAATCACCAAGAGAGGGGGTAGAAGGGGTTGTCGATTGAATGGCTTGATAAGCAGATTCGACTGAACTCAAAGGCATTTTGTTTCCATAATGAAGATGATCGTCGGGGTTGGGTACCATCCACGGGTCGTAAGATGCAGAGATTCCGTGAACAGAGGTGGAGATCATGTTGATCAAGGCGACAAATGTATGTGGAACATCGGGTGGTGGAATGGGGAAAGTACCCATTAAAGAGGAATATTTAAGAAGACCGACACCGACTTTCTCATATTTAGGGGGGGGTTTCACAATGAAAGGTACGTTGCCGGTACATGCATCAGAGTGAAAGAAGGCCAATTGGTCCATGGTAATTACTTTTCCTTGATGTGGGAAATGCACAACACAGAAAAGAGTGGACACAACTACACGCATGGAATCAATCCAGCTATGGCCAAGTAGAAGGTTGTAATTGAGAGAAGCATCAAAGACCTCCACTTCAACGTTGACCATTTTTTCTTTCTAACGTAATAGGCAACGAAGGGAGGACACTGTAAGGCTTAAAACCAGGGCCATTGAAGGCTTTGAGCATGTTGTGGGATTCAATCAAAGGAGGAGAGTCGATGGCTTTCCAGCAGGTAATAGACATGACACACGTCGAGGCACCCTCATCAATAATTGTTCTATAAATGTTTTTGTCAAAGACAATAACTTGTATTTGGAATGCAATTTGAGGGGGTAACCTTGGAATGTGATCTTCCAAGTCAAAAATTATTAAATTTGTATCTGTAGGGTCGATTCCACCAATAGCTTTCAATAGTAACTTTCGTTGTATAGGACAACTCTGAAGGACTTCGAGGGCTGACATCGCGGATGGTGCTTGGGCCAGATCTTCGACAATACTGTAGTTCTGGGAAGCACGTGCATGAGGATTGAAAGATGATTTTCGAACAACACACTTTGGGGGAGGGAGAATAAATGTATCTAGGCTCAGACGTTCGAGATGAAGAGGACCATTGGTAGGTGGGGTCATGGGAGATGGTTGGACCAACGAAGGAGGTATTGCATGGACCTTCTCTTTGGAGGAAGAATAATCTTTGGCTCGAGTGGTAAGTGTGATGCCATTCTTCTTTGAATCACCTGTACACATTAATACATAGGATGTATTGGAGGGGGAAGGTTGGTCATGAATGACCAATTGGGCCTGTTTTTTATAAGGGAAGGGTTGTGACAACACGGCCGGAGTGGGGGATTTCGAGGTCCCTTGAAGGAACTTAGTAACCTTGGCTCATCGTGGACAATCCTTAGTGTAGTGATCATCACCACAAATAAGACAAGGGTATCAGGGTTTGCGCTTATCCTTATTGTCAACAGGTGGTGTTTTGGTATTCTCAGATTGCAGATTATTTTTATCCTCTTTGTTCTTACCCTTTCCTTTTTTGGATTTATTTTTTCCGGGGGGGGAAGATTGAACAGAGTTCACCTAAAAAGTCTTTCTGGTGGGAGGGGTAGGAAACATAGCATTTTGAACATTAGAAGAAATGGATTTGGAGTTGTTGCTATAGGTTTGGACGGAATGAGGTTGGGCATGGAAAGTTCCAATCACACCGTCAGTTGCATGAGAAGCAGCAGGAGTAGTTGAAGTAATGAAAGTAGAAGGATGAGGTGCATCAAGGAGTAAGTCGTAAAGAGTACCTGTTTGTGAGTAAATGAGGCCGAGGTATTGAGCACGACTGATTGCCTATTCTTCTGTGACAACTCCACCCATGGCGATGTCACGAGTGATGTCATTCACAAATGATTTTTTGAACCACTCTACCAGCAACTGATCAGGAAGTTCGAGTTTGATGAGACGTCGTATCCGTCGCCACTCATGAATGTGATCAGAGATATGAGTGGCTTTGGTTTGTTTGAAAGAACTCAAAATTTCAGTTCTCGTTTCGTAGCGGATAGGTAACTGGTAGTGGGTGAGGAAAGCCATAGTGAGGGTGTTGAAGTCGATGAATAAGCCTCGTGGTAATTATATATACCACTTCGCAGCGGAACCTGTGAGGGTTCGCTGAAAAAGGCGTAAACGAATAGAGTCATCCATCAAGGAGTTGGATGAGCGCCAAAGGTGAAAAGTCATTACATGATTGTTCAGGTCCTCTCCCAGTTTACCATCGAATTTATGGATGTCGGATGGTAGTTTGGCCCGTATGGCGGTCCATTGAGGAGAGTGACGGATTGTATCATTTAAAATCCTTGATAGATCAGGGAGGTACAGGGTGGCTAAGAAGGGTAATTGTCTATTCACATGTAAGTACTGGTGACTTTGGGGAGGGAATCTCGTTGGTAGACCAGTGGGACCATAAGCGGTTTGCATATAATGCGAAGATCCAGGTAGATTTGGTTGTTGGTGTGGAGGCAATTAATTCATAGGGTTGTACCCTTGAACAGGAGCGTGGGGTTGAGCGTTCGAGCCCCAAATAGGATTGGACGTGCATGGATATGGTTGGCCTGTACTAGGGGGTATGATGGATCTAGATTGAGGTTGTTTCCCCCTAAACAAGTGAGGATTATGTTGAATAAGATAATTCCAATATTGGTCCAAGGATGGAGGTATATTTTGTCCATAGGGAGGGGTCAGTGGGGGTTTCCCTCCAATCAGGGATTGCATCCCAATTGGGATTTGTCCTGCAAAAGGGGATTGGGTTTGGCCTCCTTGGTGAAATTTTCCACCTACAGGAATCTGGTTATTAGGTGTGAAAGATGGGATGGTGCCACTGGGGTTGACGCCTCCGATAGAGGATGGAAGAGGTCCTCTGAAAGGGGGTCGAGGAAGTGTCGGAATGAAACCGGGAACGAGATGGTGCCCAGAAGGAGTGGAAACACCAGGAGTCCTGGATGAGATTTGTGTAGTAGCAGGAATAGAAGCATTCGACGCATGATATCTGGGCAGAAGTGTTGGAGTGAATCTAGGTGAAAGAGGTGTGCCAATGGGGTCTTGGCTAGCCGCTGTAAACCCGGTGTGAGGACTCGTAGTATCTAGGACCATTGTGTAATGGACCTTTTATAGAGGGATAGTCAAGATGTGGTTAGCTAGCAGAACGTCTTTACCAGGAAAATAATAGGCAGTAGTAAAAGGTATTACGTATAGATCAAATGTTTCGGGTAGCTCAAGTGTGACAGTGATATCAACGCCTGCTCTTGAGCCAAAGAGATCCCGTCTAAAAATGTCAATAGTCCAAAAAGGAACTTGACCTTCAGGTCCTATGAAAGGTCCATTTGGTAATCCAGAAGACTGAACAACTATATCTCCGAAAGAATTCACTCGAACAATACATCTCTCAGAGTCAGGAGGAAGTCGAAAGTCCTCTTGAGAATTGGTAATTCGAAACAGTTCTAAAGAGTTAGTTCTTTCCACTTGTGGAGTGGCAATGTCTTGGACTTCACTCTGTTGAGGAGAGCCCTCCGGTGAGTTGGTAGGCAAGGGTTGAGAACCTTCCAGATCTTCTGGGGGTAGGCCTTGAATTCTACATGAACGACGTGGAGGGTCAATTGTGATCGAATTAGAATCTTACGAAAGAAATTCTATGGCCAACTTGGGTAAACAAACAGCACGTGCTAGTAAAATCTAGGAAGCAAAACCAAGAAAACAAGACCTTCCAATTCTAAAGTCACTAGTTGGTGATGAAATCCAACGTCGCGACGATGAGACAAGAAGGGGTTGGGTCAAGGTGGAAAAGTTACATTGACGACCTGCTTAACGGACTTACACCCTGGTGCAATCTCCCATACACAATCATGGGTATACCCTCCAAGGAGCCTGAGTGAGTCTGGCCAATGTCGATTCCAAGTACCGTGAAGACTTACCCCTTCACAGTCACCTTGTGTAACCCTAAGAAGATAGGATACTAAGGTTACCACCAACAACAATGATGCCTGGGGAAACAGTCGACAGTCCGATCCACATGCAAGGGCAAGGTATCTATCCCGAAATCAGCTTGAGAGGCTTCCACTCATCATTGTGGGTATACCTTCAAGTGACCCCCATAATACATGCAATCTCTACACCGATATCAACAAAGAAAAGTGAGTAACTCTGTCAATCTCAATGTGACCTCAGGTTTGACCCTTGTGTGAGAAGGGCTTCCCAGGACACAATGCTACAAATGGAATTTGACACTCCTTATCACAAGATACTATTGTGTGTTTTGTGCTTTGGAGAGTGTGTCTCACTACCTATTCCAAAGCTCTAGCCTAGCTAATGTTGGTGTAAAAGAGCCCTAGAAAAAGTTACTAGTTGAATTTTAAAGTTGCGCAATATTATTAAAGGTTGTTGTTACGCAAAAAGGAGATGGAAATGAAACCGATGTTGTGTGAGACTCTGACCCAATAATGCGTAAATAGGGATGAATGATACAATTTTTTGKTCAATGAATCCTATTTACAAAAGGGAAAGAGGAGTTTTCTGGAACAATGTGAACTATGATGTATGATCTTCTCTGAAATATAATATCAAACACTCATGAACAATGCAAATTCCCTATCCGTTCTCTTTCAATAATCGAATGCCAATATTTTTCGAATGCAAGGGTGTTTTTTAAAAAAGAAAATGTCATTAATTTTTTATTAGAAACCAAGCAACAGGGATGGAACTAAGAAAAAGTAAGAAACCAATGAAAAACAAATACACAACAAACACCCAAATCGATCTTTCAATGAAGATAAAAATAACAAACTGACAAGACCAGTCTCTTCAAATGCACATGGGTAACAATTTTCCAAGTAATAAGAAATCAAAAAGGACAATTAATCCCAACTTTTAATCTAATCAAAGGCTCCCGACCAAACAAGCACTCAGATTTCAGAATTGGAGATTATACCCTTGTTAAGAAAAGGTCGAGAGGCAAAAATTGAGAAAAAATCATCAAGGAGAGCTTTCGATTTCCAAAAACTAATCATTCGCGAGATTTGAAGTCAAGAAACATTCAATAACTGGCCAGAGAAGTTCTTTCCAGACACACCAACAAATCTGGGCATCTGAAGACACAAAAGACTTAATCCAAAATTTTTACAAGTGAGTTCGCAGTCTGGCAGTGGGGTACAGTCCAAGAATTAAGGATTCTCGCAGGCTAGACATAGGCAGATTGTGATAAGTTCACACTGAACTGAACACTAGGGTGCGAACTTTAGTGATTCTCATAGGCTACAAAAAGGTGCAGTGCGAGAAGGTTTGTAATCAAGCAAATTTTGGAAAAATGACTGAAATTTTGAGGGAACTTCTGGATCCAAGGAGTCTGTGAGGATATCCTCAAGACTTAGAGATTGATTGGGAATGAAAAATGGTAGGTCAAGAGAAAATGGCCAGGTAAAAACCACCAAAATGGGTTGTATCCCCAGTGGAGTCGCCAATTTTTTTATCAGATAAATCAGTAGGTGCGGACACTAACAGATCTCCCTAGATCCACCTGGATCTAGAACAAAATAGGACAGGACATGACTCTTTCTCTAAGTTGTGGTCATTGAATCTAATACTGAGAAGGAACAAGTGACATACCTTTATATCGCGTCCTCAGGTCTCTGTTGTTCCCGCTTCGCTCCAATGCTCTTGTGAAATCAAGTCCAAGACTACACAAACCAACCAAGTGAAGATGGAAAAGTATATTCAATTTCAACCTATGCATATGATCAAGGAGTTATGCAATAAAATAAGAGTGATTTTATGGAAAAGGGAAATGCCGCTGTATTATATTAAATGAAAGTCGAAGATATAACCAGATCGCCTTGATGTCGCAAGATTCCTTTCAGTGACCCTTGGTTCCAACACACACACTTGCTCTACATTTGCATGAAGAAGACTTAGTACAACTTGATAGACCAAATAGAGTCTTCAAGCTTCTATCCAAGAAGATTTCTTCACACAATTCTTTCACCAATTCTTCATTCAATCTTGCTTAACCTTTTTCATGAGAATCCTTTCAATATATAGGAGAATGAGAGATGGTTAAATGGATGAGGATGATCCCACTAAATTTGAGAAGTCAGTAGGATGCCAATCATGTGAATGCCAACTCATTTTATAGAAGATTCCCTTCTAGAACCTTCGTGACCTCTTCTCTTCTCCAATATTTGAAATGGGTTCGCACCCTACCTATAGAGCACACTGCGAACAGTTTGCACCCTAATTTTGGGTTGCATGGGAGAATGAAGGATTTTCGCACCCTATAACATAGGCATCCTGCGAACTCATCTTAAAAATATGATTTTTGGAAGAAGAGCAGTCACTTTTCTCAGGCAAAAAATCCTTGTGGGAGCCTGAATACATCACTTGTAGAGACATCACCAAAGTGACCAAAATAATGTGTAACAAGGAGGATCTAGAGAAGTGCACGCAGATCTCATGTCCTATGTGGAGTAGGATCTTGTGGCTCTATGCATGTAGAATATTGACATAAGAAAATAGAAGAGATGAAGAGTTGGTGGATGTAGCCCCAGGTTGGGGGTGAACCATGTATATCATGTGTTATGGTTTCTTTGTGCATTATGGTTGTGTCATTGTTCATATGATTTATTCTTAGTGGACTGATGTATTCTTAGATGAATATGATATGATAATATTAGTTCTGAATAATATGAATGAATGATAGATCTAGCCTATGTGAATGTGCTTAATGCTTGAATATACTAGATCTGGGTGAATAATGCGATGATCTATTGTTAGGGTTTACCTGCGTTGTAAATTAAGGCCAAATATTGATGATCTATAACTTTAAGTTCTTTGTTAAGGTGTTACAATCACATATCTCTGTCCCAGCTAAGGTTGCAGACACTGGAGTCCTGCAACCACCCCTACCTCTACCTTGGGTGAGACTTCATCTATTTCGCAGGTGTTCCTGAAAGGGTCGGTAGTTAGGGTTTTGTTGGTGCATTGTTGAAGTGTTGAACCCTAGTTTTTCCCCTATGCCAACAATTTCTTAACAACCTGATTTTTCATGGTCTGCGTTGGCATCCTATGCCGACTAAGTTTCCCTCTGATATTCCAAAAATCGAAGGCAATATTGGCGAAGACCCAAGTGATCACGTGACAATGTTCCACTTATGGTGCTCATCCAACTCGCTACAAGACGAGTCCGTACAGTTGCGCCTATTTCAACATACTCTTATCGGGGGTGCCATGAAATGGTACATCAAGCTATACCGCTCAAGATATTATTACTTTACCGACTTGGCAATGGTTTTCCTAAACCATTTCCAACTACCCATGAGATACGATGTCAGCACCGAATTGCTGGCCAATTTTGAGCAGACTAAGGTCGATCATATCTTTGATCACATCCGATAATGGTAGCGACGGAAGAGCTTGATTAAGGTACAAGTCCCACTATCTTTCCTACTAAAGTGGTTCATGAAGTATTTTGTACCACAATTATCCAAGGATGTTGCAACTTCAGGATTGTTTTCATAGGAGGAGGAGATAATGAGAGTGCAACAACATGAACTAAAATGCTCTCAGTCTAGTTTAATCTATGATATTTTTCTAGATGCACCATGGTCCATCCTTGAAAAGGCCAGACAAAAGTCTGGACCACATGTTGATGGTATAGTTGGTTCAGCACAAGGAAATTCCATTGATCAGTTGTCAAATAAATTGCAACAATTTTTTATACAACAGACAGCAGCCAGCCAAACCTCCAATTCGGTTTCTCCCCCTACCCAAAAATTGGGTGTACAAAGTGTGTAGTTCGCAAAACCGAAGGCCAACCAATAGCCTGAAGGAAAGAAAAAACAACGAAATAAGAAGGGTAACGGGGATAATAAACCTAATAACAATGTTGGTGGGGGAAACACAAAGAAGATAAAGTCGAAGTATCAGTGTAACGTTTGCATGGAGGACCATCCAACTCACCTGTTTCCTCAACTTGCGGAGGTCAAAAATTTATTGGCACAGCAATAGCATGTCGTGCTAACAAACCCATTTCCACATGGGAAAAATATGACTCAAGCCTCTTCGAGCACGGATGGGGGTCATAAGGGACCCCCAACATCTTCTAGTAATCCCTCGGTCACGAACGTTTACATGATGAAAGGTGATTCTTATATAGCGACTAGGGCACATGATTACAGAATGTCAGAATCTGTTGAAAAGGGTAAAGAATACACAAACCCAATAGTTCCTCTCCAGATTGATAATACATTGGGTGAAACAATGACACGTATCCTGAAAGGGGCGTTCAAGAAATCTTCTAATAATCTTAACGTAAGGGTCGCCTAGAACTACTCTATGGTGGAGGATTTGGCACAAACCCCTTACGTGGTGTCTTCTTTGGAGGTCCTCCAGAGATGCCCTTTGCAGATAAAGGCTTTGTTATCTACCTTAGGATCTGCAGAGTCTTGTAATCCGGGAACGGTCATTCTTGATACGACCGACTTGAAACCTCATCTCCCTTACCACGTTGTGTTTCAGATAGTAGTGGCTCACCCCATGAAATATTTTACTAGAAATATCTTATGTACAGTGGTTGATGAGGGTGCCTCGACCTATGTGATATTGTTGGCATGTTGGAAGGCCATAGGCCAACCCATTTTTTCTCTGTCACCTACTTTGCTTACTTCTTTCGACAATCACTCTTTCAGACCACATGGAATCATTCCTTCTTTCCCCATGCAGTTAGGAGGAAAGACCATGTGCATCGAAGTTGAAGTGGTTGATGCACCTCTTGACTACAACCTTCTGTTAGGAAGGAGTTGGACCTATGCAATGCAAGCAGTGGTTGTCACATTTTTTTGGGTCTTGTTGTTTCCACACGAGGGTCAAATCGTGACCATTGACCAGTTGTCCTTCTCCCGGCCTGAACCTTCATTGGGGGCATCCATGATCCTGATGATTGATAACCCTCAGCCTGGCATCGTCAATGTAGGAGTGGGTTTGTATCCACCATTGATGGGTACATTTGATTACCTGCCTCCTTCTGGCGATGTCAAGCTTATATTTGTTTCCCCCAACCAGCCTAGGGCTGAAATATTTCAAGTGTCATCGTTTCGTATGACTTACTTTCATGATCTGTGGACTCTACCATTCCCATCAGCTTCAATGGAAGGGATTGGAAATCCTAGCATGGCCATTCCCTTGTCTGCGGAAAAAGTTGCGTACAATATTGTCCAACAAGCTTCAGTCGACCCTGATCTGACTCCCGCATAGGAGTTAGATCCAGTTCTTGAGCCTATTTAGGCTCAAGGTTCCCTAGCCACTACATATTATTTAGACCTGGTATTTCCCTCAGATGAGGTGATTCTTGAGGCATTGACTGGTCCAGACAGACCTTGGGATGATCTTCATCATAGATCGTATTTCCTCCTAGAGTTAAGAAGAATAGAGGCGGGTAAATTTGTGTTGACTATGATTGGAGATAGGTCTTGTCCTATTAATCCTTTGGATACACACGCAATTTATGCCAAGGGTAATATGGAAAGAATCCCTAAAATGATCCATATATATATATATCTCTAGAACCCCTGGCATCATGGAGAATTTTTTTGTTAGAGAGTACTGCTCCCCTGAGGAGATTCGAATCTATACAGATTTATTTAAGGAATTTCGCGACATTTTTTCCTAGTCTTACGAGGAAATGCCAAGCATTGATCCAAGAATTGTCGAACATGAGATAATGACTTATCTTGATGCCAAGTCGGTTCGACAGAATATTCTCCTAGTGAATCCTCAGAAAGTGGAAGTTATTAAGGTTGAAGTAGAAAAACTGCTTAAAGCAGGATTTATTTACCTCGTGCAGTTGACAGAATGGGTGTCAAATCCCATTTCGGTTAACAAAACATAGGGTATGATTCACATGTGCATGGAATTTCGTGACTTGAATAAGGATTGTCCAAAGGATAATTTCCCCACCCCATTCATTGATCAGATTGTTGATAAATGCACAAGCTATGAGGTCGTTTCGTTCATGGATGGTTTTTCAGGATATAACCAGATTCAGATCAAACCCGAAGACCAACATAAAATAGCATTTATCTGTCTATGGGGAACATTTTCTTATCGTAAGATGCCTTTTGTCCTGAAGAATGTTGGAGCCACTTTTCAGCGGGCCATGTGTTTTGCTTTCCATGACCTTATACATATAGTCGAGGCTTATCTCTATGATCTAGCATCACGAACTCACAAGAGAGTTGATCATCCCACGCACCTTAGACTAATATTTGAACGACGTCGCTACTATCAGATTCACTTGAATCCTAATAAATGCAATTCATTTGTGACATCAGATCATATTTTAGGCTTCATATCTTCGACAACAAGGATCATGGTTGATCCGCTAAAGGTTGAGGTGATATTTCAGTTGCCTCCCCCGTGCACAGTCCCCCAGATTCAAAGCTTACAGGGGAAAGCGAACTTTCTTCGGTGTTTTATCGCAAACTATGTTGAGATCACTAAAGGGTTCATGTGTTTGTTGAATAAGGTAGTCCCTTTCTGTTGGGGTGAAGCTGCTCAACACTCTTTTGAAGTGTTGAAACGTGCCCTTATGTTTTCCCCTCTCCTCCGACCTCCCAATTATAATGAATATTTCTTATTGTACTTGTCCTCTGCAAAGTCAACCATCGGTATGGTCTTGGTTCAAGAGGATTATTTTCTCGAAGAGCACATGATTTATTACCTGATTCGAGGCCTGGTTGGTTTGGAACTCAAATATTCCCATGTTGAGAATCTTGTGTTGGCAGCAGTGCATGTTGTCCAGTGGTTCCACCATTATATCATGTTTTGTAATACCACCGTCATTGTCATCGTGAATCCATATCAATATGTGCTGACATGATGAGTCATTGGTGGAAATATCAGTAGATGGATTGTTATCCTCCACGAATTTGACTTGGATTTTGTTTTTGCTAAATCCAAAAAGTCATTGGTCTTTGTGGATATTATTTCGAAACTTCTGGTTCAATCTAGTGATGATACGTGTTGCTCCAGAGTCTGTACTTAAGGCTTAGAAAGTACAGTGTCTGGGCATCTGAAAGTGAGTAAAGGATAAAGGAAGGGAAAGCATCGACCTTCGAGAAAGGAAGATAAGGTTGATTTCTTAGTTGTCGTTTTCTAGCTTCCAACTGTTCCTGGATGTTTATATCTCGTTCAATGGCAACCCATGAATGTTCAAGTTCTACCCGAGTAGTGGTTGTTTTAATAATGGTATCGAAAAGGTTCAGAGTGATATGTGTTTGGTCCGATAAACCGGGTTCAATATTAGGTTGTCTTACAGTAGGGACAGTCATAGAGGAACAATAAAATTAAAGGAGAGTTTCAAAGTTTTAAATGTTGTCTCAGTTCGATCGTATAAAAGAGAACTATTTGATTAAAAGTTAAAGATAAATTTAAAACCAAAGGCCTTTTCCCATAACTGTGTTATCCATTAAATAAATGTGTGTGTGTGAAAATATGAGAAAAACATAAAGTTGCTTATAATACGAGGCTCCTATCAAGGGAGAATCTCTCCCTATAAATAGGAGAAGAAAAAAGTGAGAAGAAATCTGATGAATGTATAAAATATGAAAATCTACAGAGTCCACAGGTCTTGTACCTACTAGTAGTCGATACAGAGGAAAAGTTGTAAACGTTATAGACAATTTAAAATTAATCACCACAGTAGAGGTTTTACTAAATTGTAGCGAAACATCCATCAAACATATATATATGAAATGA
The DNA here is from genome assembly GCA_009831015.1 of Picea engelmannii. Taxonomy (NCBI): domain Eukaryota; kingdom Viridiplantae; phylum Streptophyta; class Pinopsida; order Pinales; family Pinaceae; genus Picea; species Picea engelmannii. The sequence continues at coordinate 397,478 of ML778630.1, forward strand.
AATTGAAAATGAAATTACAGAGGGAACAAACTCATAACACAGTCTTGACGGAATCATGAGTCTTCGGATTTTCTTTGAATTAATATTCAAAAAATTCGAGAGTCTCTATTACAATCGACCAAAATAGGTCCATCCCTTGTTCTTTCTACAAAATGTATATTTATACAAATTTCTATAGTATGGAATCTCAAACGTTCCAGAGGTTTTCGGTTACAACAAAGGAGATTAATCGTTTCAACTCTTGGTTTCTGTCCTTATTTGGTACCGGAAACCTGCCTCTTCGCATGCTCCGTGCAAATGACGCACTTCTCCACCAGCTGGGATATTAACTTAGAAGGTTCTACTTGATTGTTGGCCTCAAAAGTGTAACAATCCTTCGCCAATTTTGGCAACTTTCCCTCCACCTGTTGGTCTTTGGTGTTGACAGAACATAATTGTACACTCGGTTTGATCGACCATTTATTTATTTGGACTATGTTCGTCTAGGTCACTTGTGATATTTCATCCAATTATTTTTCTTCATTTTCCTTGATCTTGAGTAGATGCTCGGTTGTATTGATTTGGCCCAACGTTTCAGTGTTGCCTTCATCGTCAAAACCTAGCCAACTTCCATCTAGAAAACCAAAGGTTTCTTCACAAGATTTTCTTATCTCTCTAGCTTGTTTTTTTCCTTCAGATATGTCACGTTCCCATTCTTTCAACAAGATGTTACCTCGGGTCTGCTCCGAGATAGAAAACCTGGAACTATTGGTTGTCTCCCTTCTCGTCGTGGCTATAATAGCCTCCTGGAAAGCAACTCGGGCCGCCCCAACGTCTTTTTCTCTGAGAGTGAGGTTTTCCAATACTCAATCAATGAGTTGGAAGTTGTTTTGAATCATTTCTACCTTAGCAAGTAGGTCGTGTTGAGCTGCCGACACTCTTTTTCTGATCTCTATGGCTTGGGATTGAAATATCCTGATATCAATTACTTGGCTTTTGGCTAAGTCTAATTTGACTTGTAGTTTCTCTATCAATTCTCCTTGTTGATCTACCTGTGTCTGACTTGTATGAGCCATCAGCTGCACCTATTCGAGGTCAGCTTTGAGTTGCTCAATTTGCTTTTGATCAGCTACTCTATCTTGTTCCAAACCTGTATTCGCATGATCTGTGGCAACAGCCTCTTAGCTAGTTTAGCCTCTAATGTTTTGATCAAATGATTTTTTCACTTCAACTGATCCTTTAGGGTCCTGACTGAATATTGGTTGGCTGTAGCGAAAGCCCCCAATGTTCCTGCTATTTGAGTCGCAAATTCTTGCTTCCTCACATCTTTTCCATCGGCTAAGATTTTAAATTTCTTTGCTATCATACCTGCCTCTTGATAAAATTCTTGTTTCACGATAGCCTTTCTCTTCTTATCAAAGAAGAATTCATTCGGAGGCATCTCTTTCATTGTTATGGGTGTTAATTATTAGTCGAAAACCCACCCTGCATCTGGGACCCCTTTTGTGGAATGTAAGGGGGTAATAGAAACGATGGGATTGCCAACCTTCTTAGATGATTTCCCTGGAGTAACAACCAAAGTTGTCTCACTCGGAGGGTAGGACGTTTCGGCTTCCCATTTCGAGCCCCCAGTTTGCTCCTTCTTGTCTTGGTGTTCTTCTTGGCTGGGTGTTGAATCTTTGGAGCCTTCGGCTTCTGTTTGATGCACCTCTACGGTCGTCGGATTCTCACCTCATAATACTGGGGGAAGGCAACTTCATCGATGTTCTTGGAATTTGAAAACATCGGCCCTTTCTTCGGGCGACAAGGCTTGTATCTGAACCAAAACCTCGGCATTAGATCTCATGCCTTGGAAAATGTCATCATGAGGTGAATTTTCATGCTCAAACCTTTTGAGGCCACAACTAGCCAAGTGATTACTCACGACCCTGTGTGGGTCATGTTTCTTAAATTCAATGTGAACCAATTTAATTTCTTCCAAGGCTACTGCTTTAGCATTTGCATGCTCGAAATCTAACAAAGAATAGGTGTTCAAATGAATAGGTAACGGTGGCCATACCTTCTTCAAATATCCTTTAAGTTATTTTCTCACGCCACCGATCACGGTTTGCCTGGTGATCTCACGACAAGCCAGCCTATATGGTATAAATAATGGTAGAGAATGTGGAGGAACAGAGGAGCCGAAAACCCTGAGGTATGAAAATTTTGCTTGCACGTACTAGTTGACCACACTACTCAAATTTACCACGATGCTATCTGAGATCCTGGGTGGTGGATTACTGAAGATGGTGACATGCATTGGTACCATTACCCAATTGAAAATTTCATATATGAAATCTGAAGCTTTGTCCTCCCAAAGCTTTGAATGGTAGACGTGGATAGGCTCAGCATCCGATGGAGCCCAGCTCCAACTCATTAAGGGAAAAGGCGTTATGCAACACACGGCATCCATGATGTATGCAGGCATAAAAAATGAAGCGGCTTTCCCGTTCGCCCTCTGCGTTTGATATTATATAATCCGACTGGTCAGACTATCTGAAAATAGTTTAGCCCAGTCGAAGGAACAACCTTCTGCGACTGTATGTATCAGAGGCACCCACAGAAGGAAGAAATGTGTGGTGTCTTCCCTCCCATACAATCTACAGGTCATCATTGCTATGTATTTGAACTTTGGTTCCAAAGAAGATATGGAATAAATTTCATTTCTATCGGCCCTGAACTTCGTGGGGTGCAAGACCTAATCCTTGATCAAATCAGATAACCTTTTGTCATATTTCTCGCATTCATTCTGTTTAAAATCCTTTAGAAACTCAGCTTTGTATGTGAAATTTGATGTGGGTGGCAACTTGTACATTGCATGTAATTGTTCCAGTCTAAAGGTCCCAATAGTGACCTTTTGTTCGTTGACGATGGTTCTGGTTGGGATATCTACATGGTCTAGTGCCCATCGGATCATATCATAGTAAGGAAGCAGACGTGCTCTGGCCACTACTTTATGTATTTCTACTTGGACAATGATCTTGTATTTGGTGGCTAGGTCGTCCTTCTCATTGTCACTGGAATCATCTGAACAGTCTACCAATTCGGACTGCAGAATCTCAGAAATATACGATCGAGTTCTGACTAAATCAACGCTTCGGGGTGAAGTATCAGAAACGTTATCCGAGCCTTTCCTTGAAATCTCAGCACTTTCCTTGGATGATTTTCGTGGGGCCATGACGGGGGATTCCGATTTAGCTCTCTTGCGATAAAAATACGTATACATACAGAAATCAGTTTGTTGAGGAAAGTTTTTCTGCGTAAAATAGAAATGATCTTGTGACATGGAAGAAAAAGATCTATATCTTCAACCATTTAAAACCTCGACGTCCTTATGATCAGAACGGTCAAATCAATTTTAGAGACAGATTTAGCAATAAAAACCATATCCTTACTTGTTGATTTGCCTCATTCCCAATTAATGCCATAAATTTCGACGGTTCGTGACACAAGTTGGCATAAGGAAAATTTAAATTTACCTCGTAGACTATGCATATTATTATTTTCATTAAATACTGCTTAATCTCACTTAACTTCTTTAATCCGGCTTTCTTAAACTTTAATCAATTTTTCGGCGTTCGCCTTGTCGGGAGTTTTCACTCTAACCTTTCGAACCCCTAAAACGCGAGATACGATGATTGGATTTAGTTAAGCGAGAACGTAAGTAGGATTAAGTGTTTAATTAATCATGTTTTAATTTATATCGCGACTTCGCGACTCGGGACTTCGAAGGTATAGTTTATAGGAGGAGCGTATGCCGAGTCACGAAATCCTGAGATCGCGAAGATGTGATCTATTTAAACTAGAAGATAAACTGGATTAAGTGTTTTAATTAATTAATATTTGAGCAATATCACGACTTCGCCACTCGGGGTTTCGAAGGTATATATTTTAGGAGGCGCATACGTCGAGTGGCGAAATCTCGATGGGCTTTAATCATGGTCAAAATTAACCACCCCTGACACTAACCCGGGTTACTTATGTAAAAGTATCATGGTTTCACCTATCGAAGTTATGACAGTAATGCTTTTGGAGAGAGTGAACACCGAGACGTGAAATCCCGACAGCACTTGACTGGGGTTTAAAGAATTTTACTCTTAGCTTTAACCTGAGGTAAGATTTTAACAATTTTTCGCGACCTCACACATTGGGGCTTGTAAATCTTGTGACTTGTAACTCCCGAAGCGCGATATCCCGAAGTACAAAAAGTAAAAAAAAATCATTTAACGATAAAAGGTGGTGACTTATGAAAAATAACATCCTACGCTATTTTGCATGTCGGGACTACTGAAAATTTTAGTTTGTAAGTATCACGAAGTGAAAGAGAACTTAAAGACCAACATTTGACTTTTTAAAAATTATATTTAAACCAGTTGAAAAAGGCATCTCCAACAATACGCCCGAAGAATCACCCATTAAAATATATAATTTTTCTAATTTCATCTTCGTACCCCTGGTATGGAGATATACTAGTCTATATCCAGAATTTGAAGTGCCCTACCTTTGCTTCCTGTGACTAGCATCAGCGAATTTGCCAGCATGCACGAAACTATCTCATACTCGATGACACTTTGTATCGTCGAGGTGTATATTTCATTCTTCATCGGTGCCTTATACACGAGGAAGCAGAACTTGTTCTTAACGACTACCACACTAGAGAATGTGGTGGTTATTTGTATAGGTTGGAAACAACCCAAAAGATTCTATGAGTCGGTTACTTATGGCCTATGTTAATCAAATACTGCATTGAGTTGGTCAAGAAGTGCAACCCGTGTCAGGTATTCTCTCGGAAGATGAGGGCACACCCTGCTCCTATGTTTCCCGTGATCGTTGTCGGTCCCTTCACTAAGTGGGGGATTGATTTCACTACATGCCACTCGGATTCAACCAAGGGGAATCGTTATATCATCGTAGTGGTAGACTACTTTACAAAGTGGGTCAAGGCTATGCCAACGTTTAATAATTATGGAAAAATTGTGGCTCTCTTCTTTTTTAACCAGATAGTACAACGGTTCGACATCTCGAAGGAGATTTTCACTGACCATGGAAGTCACTTTCAGAACAAAATGATGTCCAAGTTAACATCAAATCTTGGGTTGAGGCAAGAAAATTCATCACCCTACTACCCACAAGCGAATGTTCAGGTGGAATCTGTGAATAAGTCCCTCAAGACTATTCTACAACGAACGATCAATTCTGCCAAGTCAAATTGGCATTTGATGTTGTATTCGACATTATGGTCCTACCAAACGTTTGTAAATACTGCAACTGATTTCTCACCTTTTCAACTCATTTACGGGCTAGAAGTAGTCTTGCCTATAGAGTGCCAGATCTCATCTTTAAAGTTGGTAGTAGATTTACTTCCAGACACTTCACCGCTTGAGGAACGCCTATTATATATCGAGCAGCTCGATGAGAAACGTCGTGATGTATCCTTGGCCAATGAGGCTCACAAGAAACAATTCAAGTGTCAATATGATCGGTCTGTTCGTCCTCGGATTTTCTCTAAAGGCAATCTTGTCCTAATCTACGACCAAGATAAATATCCCCTAGGGGAAGGCAAGTTCAAACCCATGTGGTTCAGACCTTTCATCATGAAATAATTCTTAAATAAGGGTGCTTACCATCTGGTCGACTTTGAAGGAAATGCCTTGGCATAGCCTAGAAATGGGCTCTACCTCAAGAATTATTACTCGTAGGTTGGTCACCTGGGTGACTTCTTGTACATATGTATAGTTCTTATACAGTCAGTTTTTCATCTTCTTTTTTTATGGACATGTTGTTATTTATGTTATCTTTTTCACTATGGCAAATGTCAAGTGAATCAGAGGTGTTCTTTGGGTTCGCGTATGGCGCTAGTCGACACACATGGAGGCTTGCTTCCGCAGTTTGGGTGATTTTCATGCCTCAAGGCCAGTTGCTATCTTCCGAAGGTATCTGTCTAGGTGACGCCACAAACAATGTCGTCAAGTAAAATGCATTAATAGAATTTCTTTGTGACGCTTTGTCACATGGCATTTCTCAACTCCATGTCTACTTAGATGCTCAGTTGGTTGTGTCCCAGTTAAATGGATTTTACCGCATTTATGATCCTACTTTACATCGACGTTTCCTTAGGGTACATCTCTTAGAATGTTTCTTTGATTACATTACGTACATCCATGTTCCTAGGAGATTAAATCAAATAACATATACTCTAGCTAATCAAGTATTAGATTGGCATGTTGCACACACATACACATGTACATACATTTGTAAAGAAATGTGATCCATAAGACATAAAATATGTAAATATATATATCAAAAAGTGTCATAGTACATAGGTGGGCATGAATGCCTCAAAAATAATCCAGTATACATCATGGGGCTTATGCCCTCAAAAATATACAAAACATTTCCCTCGTCACATGATGAGTCCATCGTATCTAAGCCTGGGGCCTATTGTCCATGTCGTAGTGAAAAACGACATTAGCCAAATGCTGAAGAGTTGGACCCATGTATGTGGCACCCCAACTACATGAGGTTGCATGGATGGAGGGAGATCCTCGATCTTGGCCATCGGAACTATGCGAGTGAGCACAGTGAGGTTTCGCTCCACCCATCTCAAAACTCTCTCAACTTCTCCAGCTAGAGGTCCCCCCGTGGCGGCTGGTTCACCGGCTGTTGCTGGTACTACCTCTGGTTGAGGACATTGCCTGGTCCTTGTGAATTCTACTGGGCGCACCGGTCCCACGTCTGTACACAAACAAATTCATAATTCTCAATACTATGATACATATAAAAAATGATATATATAAAAGAAACTAAAAATTAAATATCCTTAAAAACATGTAATTATCTCTCATCGCTCCTCTCCGGGAGGTACGAGCATGTTTGGATCTCTGGAAAAGTTGATTCTAGTGTAGGGGTATTCCTCTATCATTGGAATCTTCCATTCCCACCAGTCAAAGAATTTGGCATTGAAGGCCTCTATGGTCCTTCCTCCCCCATGTCATGGAAGTATTGTTGTCCATATACATACTGATGGGAAGGAGGCCACATGCCCCTGTACTTTCTCTCTTGGACTCAGACTGGGTACCCTCTCGAAGAAGAAAGAGCAAAAAATGGTACCAAACCTGAAGTTCTTGTTGCTAGACTCTCAGAACTCTATGAGTTGCCTCTTCATGCATTTAAGCATGGTCGTGCTCCAGTCAAAAATACGTGCATCTAGGCACTGCATCGCACAATACATGTGTGCCCGGGAATCCTGGCGTAGGGTCGTGTATCCAATGATCCGCCCAATAAGAAAAATGATCACCTTCAATGACAAGTTGGTGATCTTGTGGATGGGAACCTGAGAACCTACTTTCTCAATGTCGGCCTCGCAATGCATCCCGATGTAGTTGGCGATGTTGAAGGGACTAGGGGGGAATGTACGCAAGTTAAATGGTTCCCCTCTCCTCAAGAGGCCAGTCAATAAACATATATCCTTAGTCATTCGAGTCAATGACTTCCCCTTGATCATGAATGCCTCGGCGTCAGGGTGTCAGTAATACACTAGGGCATTCAGTAGCCTGGGTTTTTCCCTCATGAATGGACACTGGTAGAACTTCCATAACCCGCATTTTTTCAATGTGGTGATAGCAGAAGGGTCCTCATCGACCAAGATATCAATTTCATCATGTTCCCTTTCCCTCCAGTGGACATACATCTTGTTCCATGGCAGTTTAAAGGGGAGTCAGCTCTTGCATACCGATTTTTTCAATGCTTTTGAGGGTGTATGCACGTTGTCTTGGACACAGTCGCATATGTACGCTGAAAGATTGTTCTTTTCCTACATGCATACATAGGTTCTCCTTAGACAACCCGCATATGTGTAGAGCCGCCCTTTTTTAGGGGGGCACACCCCCCAAAAAAAAAAAAAAATATGCATAAATGAAGAATTGAAATGCAAGAGGGTTGAGTTTATACTTACTTGGTCTAAGCGGAAGTTCATTTCGTCCTCTGAAGCTCTTGGAATCAAATCTTTTAGCAAAGGGGAAATTTTTTCCTTTTGGTTAATTTTCAAATTGAAATGGTGAAAATGAGCTGTCAGCTTCTATTTATAGACTTTTTTGGCCTTTTTTGCCACTTTTTTTACCCTTTTGTCATTTTTTTGGCTTAGGAATCTTTCGATTTGGTTCTTGAGTTTCTTATTGGATGTTACAATGCACTTTTCCTTTTGGTTTGGTAACTTTTTTTGGAGATGGGTCACTTTTAAGGTCCTTTGGTAAAAAATCATTTTTCCAACTTTTTGCATATAAGTTAGGATTCCACCTTTACTTTCTGCATCTTGTTTTCTTTTCCTCTTTTCCATAGGATCGATCCCACCGAAGTGCGACACGGAACCGTCATTTCTTATTTATAAGTGTCGTTATTAGGTGGTAGAGCCTACCTTTACATGGATTCCCTAGATATATCCTTGTTGCATTTTGGCGTCCATGTTGTCTTTGAATGACTTTCGGCTCGGGAGTCCTTGTTAGTCCTATCATGAATACGAGATTGAGCCTCATTCATATGATGCACCATCACTTTTTGCCTCACCCTCGGGACTCCCAAAATGAGCATGCTTTGTTGTCTCTAAAGAGTCTTATTTAAGCCCTTTTTAGACTCTTTAAACATGAAAATATTGTCGAGCGATCTTGTTTCCCTTCACACTCTCCAAACCAAAAATTGAAGGCACATTCATCCGACGGTAGTTTACCCCTTTTTCAGTTTGGATGGTCAATTGTATGAATAAATGTATACTCTAGGAACTTCGGTTCACTAGAAGAGTATTCTCAGGTACAATTTTAACCCTTTTTCGGGCCTGAGGGACTAAATTTACGAAAAAGGAACACTCTCCTTGGTTTTGTTTTATCACCTTTTTTCGTGCCTTGGCGATTACTTACAAAAAAGGAACTCCCACAGAGTCCATAGTTAATCTCTTTTCAGACTCCCTCAAATTGAAAATATCGTCGAGTGACCTTGTTCCTTCACACTCGTTAAATTGGTCCAGAAGAACATCTACTGGCATGAGTTTACCCCTTTTTCTATCCTGTGGATTATGGAGGAAAAAGGTACACCTCAGGAGATTTGTCTCACCGCGAGATTTCTCCTCATTAAATTTTATACTTTTTCAAGCTAAGGAGACTAAATCCAGAAAATGGTTGTGAGTCCATATATAAGTTCTTTTCAGACTCCTTAAAATTGAAAATATTTCCGAGTGATCTTGTCTTTGTCACACTCGTTAAAATGGTTTTGAATAGACGTATTTTCGGTGCTAGTTTACCCCTTTTTTGAACCGACTAGAATATTTACGAAAAAGGTACCCCAGTGGAGTCTTCTTTTACGTTTTTTCAGACTCTCTAAACGTGAAAAAACTATCGATCTTACCTTCTCTGGGCTCGTTAAAAATACTTTGAAGGGGGTTTCATTATGTCTTGCTAATTGTGTTTTCATCTCTGCGTCTTTGTCCTAATGTTGGCTCCATGTTTCTCTCAACTGAACCTTTGAAGCATGCCTTATACGCAAGTGTTGTAGCACTTTGCCTCTATGACCTGACACCTTGACCCATGGAAAAATTTTCCCTGAGTGTCCTTTTCCTGCACATGTCTCCTTTCTTTGATCATTATTGTGTTCCTTGCGCTTGGAAATAGTATGCTTGTGACACTTGTTCCTCCTTTGTAACATATCATTCTTTTATTCCTTTTCAAAGCTCTTTAAAAAGTTGAAAAAGACAAAAAAAAATCCAAAAACCCAAAAAGAGGGGATGAGAAATATATATTCTTTTTATGTAGCACAATGATTCTCCCTTGGACAAAGCACATCCTTTCGTTTGTTCGTCAAGGTTTGGGATCTAGTATGACCTTAGGCATTTGTTCTCACTACATGGAATTGTGTCCTCCTATGTTTGGTTACTCTTCCAAACACATGGAGAGTTTGCATTGCCTTTTGCATCATGAACTTATGTCAATGTCATGCTGCCTAAGTCTTATCATCTGTCGTGCTTTTGTCCAAGGGAATATTCACCTAGCCTGAGTCGTCCTTTCTGTAGTTTGTATATTGCTCTCATGCCCGACCATCCCAAAAGTCCAATCAATTCCTTGTTTTAAATCAATGAAGTTCTCTACCTGATCATCAAGATCCTCTTGTATTTTCTCGACGAGTCATCGAAGACCTTTGGGTAGTGAAGTTGTACACTCACATTACACTCCTACCCGAGTTTTGAAGATCCTGAAGTTGTTTCTCGAGCTCTGAAGACCTCATCTCTAGCCATCAGGCATTATTGTCTTCTCGAAGATGGATACTATACTTGTATATATTTTATTTTGAGATGTAGATCCATTGTGTATTGCTTGCGACTACACTTTATATAGTTATATAACATGGATCTGCAGTGTATTTGATTGGAAGACATGATTTATTTCATCCCGAGCATGGGTATGCCCACCTAGGAGAGACAATTGTTATTGTGTAGATGGCACCTCTTGAAATTTGGTCTCTGGCTCACTCGTTACGTACATTGGCGAATATTTTGTAATGTATTTTGGCCATCAGATGCTCTTCTAACCTCACACATTAGGGGGCATCTGTTATAGCCCTAAATTTCTCTACACATACATACCTGTCATTTGGCCCTCTTAATTGCATTTTTTTCCAAGCCATCACTAAGTTTCTCTTTTAAAAAAACAAATTTTTGAAGGTGTATGCGCCCTTCTCCACTACTTCCCGCGTACATATGTTTTTTGCACCACTACTTCTTGTGTACGTACGCATTTTGCACCACTACAACCTGCGTATACTTGAAAAAGTTGCAAAAAATAAAAAGTTGCAAGGAATTTGTTGAGATTATGGGCTATTGGGTAGTTTCCCAACTAATCCACCACCTATAACCTGTCACCCAACCGAATAACCATCCTTTTCCCACATAAAGAGAGGTTTTTGGGTCTCATTCCACATCTAGATATAAGAACAGTGAAACTCTTCCCATTTCACATCCCCTCCTTACCCCAAGTAATTGCAACCCTTTTGTGATAATTTCCTTTGAATTCCCTAATTAACCCTTATTTCTCCATCAGAAACCCATTCATTTCCCAAGAGAGATCTGAAGGTTGAGAGGAGAAGCCATAAGGTGGTGCACTTTGAGCTAGGTGTAGAGGATCCCGGACCAGGTTCATGGAGAATTAGTCGGCTTTGGTTGTAAGTGATCATTATATTATCAATAAAAGAAGTACTTTTCATGTCCCAAATTATGATGTGTTGAATGTTGTTAATGGTTTATGTTTCGATATTATAATGTCTAACCCTTATTTGTATATGAATTGCATGCTTGTAGTTTTTTGTTTGTCTATCTTTGAATGCAGGCCAGCCTTGGGAAGAGACTTGCAGTCAGTGAATCTATCCAGCACGAGAGGATCATCATCGGATGTGGAGTAGAGGTACAGTTACCCGATCCTTCTCATTTTCCTTTTCTTGTATAAATTTGGTGTATGTTTGGGGTAGTTAGAGAAGTAGGAGACTTTTAGATGGTTGTGATATGCCTACATTCTGAACCCTAGTGTAGTCTTAAGGGGGTTTTCCCACTCTGGTAGGTCCTATTTGGAGGAATGAATTTCAATGACATGAATTTCTTAGTGGTCATTTAATGAAGCATTAATTCCAAAAAGAAGCTTGTGGAAACTTCTAGAAGAATAAGAAACCCTAACTACTTCAAGGATGCATTGGGAGCAGTTTTAAAATAAGGGAGCATCATCAAAAAAGGGTTAGAAGTTTAGATCATCAAAAGGGGGTTCATAAAATCATAGCATTTTTTAGTATTCATTACATAGTCAATTCTTCATCTGCAAATACATATCTTTGTTTGTCTTGCTTCTTCTTCTTCTACACAATTTTTCTCATAGCTTTACGTTTGTATATCAGAGATCAAGCATAAGGATGAGTTTTTGAGTGTTATTTTGTCCTTGTGAGGTTTTTATTTGGATCTTTCCCAATCTAAACATCAACATTGCATTACTGATGTGGAATTCTGAATTCCTTGCAACACCATTGTGTTTCCTTCTTCATCTTTACACTTTAAGGTCTTGTCAAAATAATTCAATTTTTCCTTATGGAAATCCAACCAGTCCATGTCCAACAGCACATCATATGATACTAAGGGTAGGATCTTCAAGGTTTCTTGAGTGTGCAGTCCACTCATTTCAAATGGACAAGCCTCTATTACCTCTGCCAATTTTCTCTTAGTCCATGTGGCTAACTGAACCAACCTTTAATTTGCATGTTTATTTATCTGTAAGGAATATGCTTCAAAAAATTGAGGTGAAACATAAATAATATTAGAACCAGGGTCAATTAAAACAGAAATAGCTTGCTTGGAAATTATACCTTCCAGCTCCACCACAGAAGCTTGGTAGTCAGATTTTCAAATCTCAACATGTGCATATATCCTCGACACACTTATGGCCACATCATTGACTGTAGTATCCTCTTGAACATGATAGATTATTTTGTTATCATTTTATCTGTGAGGGAAATATCTCAATAGATGTGTCTCTCCACAACCCCAACATTGTAGAGGTCCTTTCTTTTGTTCCTCTACTTTTTCCATTGCCTGTTTTGCTAGCCTATTTCCACTATGAGATGGAAAGTTTGGTGGGTGCATACTTCTGCTCGGGTAACTGAACCGATCATCTTAACCTAAATACTTAACCCTTATAGGTGCATGGTTTGGTTTGGTTTGAGGTGTCAGTACAGCTTTAAGTTTTATACTTTGACAAAAATTATTACAATCGTGACTATGATTGCATACCTTATATTAAAACAAACTTTACACTAAAACCAATTGTGAAGGATAAGATCTCTAGTACGTGTCGCGATATTTTCTATATTTTAAAATACCATTATTTAATTGTGTAAACTAAGATACTTCAGCGAATGATGCATGTGAAGTGAGATACTTAGATACCTGAGTGAATGATTTGGAAGAAAATTATTTGTATGAACCTTAAACATAAGAAAGCCTCATTGGCTCCTACCTAGATTTGAAAATTCTAGATCCAACAGCCCTTCCAGCATCATGTGGTGCAAATACAATGACCTTTCCAGCACCATGTGACATAGATCCGATGGCCCTTCAAGTGCCACGTGGTGCATATCTGACGACCCTTCCATCATCATGTGGTGCAAATCTGACGACCCTTCTAGCGCCATGTGGTGTAGATCCAATGACCATTTTAGCGCCATGTGGCACACATTGAATGGATGATCAAATTCATGGAGACATTGATTTTCATTTATTTTAGTTGTAGGTGGTGTTGATGAAATTTAATGGTTACATTGTTTTTATTTTTTTCTCTGATTAAAAATTTTTAATCCTCTGCATTAAACATATCAAATGTAACTAAATCTAATTTTATGTACAACTCAAACTGCATAAGAGAAACTGATTTCCAAATTTCAAAACGTCTTGGTTGGCCATGTTTTTTGTGGCTTTAATAATCTTCATTAAGCATATCAAATGTACACTAAAAATGGCACAAAACAAAGTGGCTTCGAAATTATAGCAACGCTCAGCTAGTCATGCATGTCAATGACCTCCATACTTCTCCTAAAACTAATTTTGGAGTATTTGACTAAATAAAATAACCATTTTGGAGTATTCCACTTTAACCATTGGTTTCATCGATCAATAAATATTGAATTGTTATATATTCGACCCATCATGCCTATTGGTGGCCTCCAGACTTCTCCTAAAACTAATTTTGGAAGCTTTGACTAAATAAAGGAACCATTATTTGAGTCGTTCAATGGGTAGATATTTTGAAATCTCTCCCAAAAGAAAAATCCCAAAACTCCTTGCATCTTCTATGAATTTTTTATTTCACACACCACTCTCCATATGATTATTAATAAGCTGGTGATGAGCCAAAGAAATTAAATTATGTGGGATTGAGTTGATTTCCTCCTATCCAAATATATAGACTTTTACTCATCATGATTCAAAACTCAAGCATTTCGAATTTGAGCCATCGACCTTATAGTTAAATGTCAACTACACCATTTCACGGTTACCTTCGCTTTATCGTTTACCAAGCCCAATCTTGTTACTACTAATGAGGGGATATTTTTTTCTTCCCATAGTTGAAGCCCATATATCGCTCTCCTCTCATCTTATCCCAATGAAATTTTATGTTGATTTCATCCAATGCCTAGGAACCTCCTCATCCCTTTCGTTATTGTGTATTGCTCATCTCTACTCCCCTACTTTGTATGCTTCGAAGCAGAATATTAGATTTGAAAAAACACAAGTACATGTGCTAATATAAGTATCAAGTACCCGTTCAGTGTATGAAATAATGGATGTAGTCTCCTAATATTTTAGATTAGTTATATACAAAACTCAAGTCTATTTATTACAATTCATGGCCTGAATTACACAATATTAAGTTTTCACTATAATGAGGGCTACTTCGTTAGTTAGCGAGGACAACTCACAATTTTTAGAGGAACACTTTAATATAGGCTCAGAATATGCAAACGTTTATCTTCAGTATTACAGGTAAATCCAACGACATGAGGCATGTAATACACATTTTTCATATGCATTCTACTTCACAAGAGGGTAGATGGGTAAATGCAATGCTAGTGTTTATTATGTTTTCTACGACAACGAAAATTTGAATTGGGAATGTTCTATAAACAAATAATTTTTGATGTGGGAATAATGGAATGGGTTCTGATGAAAAAAAGAGAGATAAAGGTTGTAGATCATGTGAAGCAAGTGAACGAATATGTTCATAGTGGAGGGATTATTAGTGATAAGAATTATATACAAAAGGAAAAGTGTTTGTTTTCATGAGATGTTGGTTGTTACCAGTGATAGTGACGATGAGAATAAGGACATAGAAAAAACTACCCAAGGTAAGATAGGGACTTTGTCAATTTTCTCCTATGAAATATTGAAGTAGGAGACGATTGATTTCGATGATAAAAATCAACTAGGATATATGACGATTCTTCCCGAGCCACATGGTGCACATCGAACGACCTACGTAGTGTAGATCTGACATCCCTTACAACACCATGTGGAAAATATCTTACGGTTGTTTCACTGTCATGTGGTGCACATCGAACGATCAATGTCATGCATATCGGAAAACCCTTACAGTGCCACATGGAATAGATTTGATGACCTCCTGGAATTCAATGACCTCCTAGAGCCACGTGGTGCACATTGAATTACCAGCATGGAACAAATCTGATAGCCCCTTCGGCACCATGTGACGAAGAACCTATGGCTTTTCCAGTTCCATGTGGCACACATCAGATGGTCGACATGGTGCAGATCTGAGGGATTCTTGGGGCCACATGGTGCACATTGAACAATAGGTGTGGTGCATATGTGATGGTAATTCAAAGCCATGAGGTGCACATCAGACGGTTTGTGCACTAAAGATCGGACAACCCTTTAAGAAATTCATGGCGCACATCGGATGATCAACCTCAGACATATTCGACAACCCTTCCAATGCCACATGGCATACAATGGAAGACTTGCATGCTTTAGATGTGACGGTCATTCCAAAAACATGTGGTGCACATCGGAGGGATGAAAAGGCATAGATTTGATGGCCCTTATAGCGACATGTGGCACACATTGCACAGCTATCATAATAGAGATATGAAAACTTCCTTGGGGCCACATGGCACACATTGGAACACCAGCGTGGTGTAGATCTGACTGTCATTTCAGAGCCACGTGGAACACATTGGAAGGTCGGCGTACCAGATATTTGACGACTCCCTACAAGCCATGTGGCAGATATCTGTCAGCTCCATCAAAACCACGTGGCATAGATTCGATAGCTCCCTCAGTGTCAAGTGGCATACATCTAACAACCAAAATGGTGCATATTTGATAGCTCATAGTGTCCCATCTGGTGCACATCGAATTTCCAGCATGGCATAAATCCGACAATTTGTTGCAGGCCACATGGCACACATCAGACAGTTGATGTTGTGTAGACCCGAGATTTTCCTTAGTTCCATGTGGCATAACATCTTACGGCTACCTCACATCCATATGGTGCACGTCCGACGTCCAGCATGGAGAAAACCCAACAAATCTCTAAGGGCCATGTTGCACACATCAGATGGTGTTTTAACACAACCGACCCCCTAAACTCTTAGTTCGGTGGGATGTCTAATTTCCTCTTCCACTAATCCTCAAGTATTGGGTATTCACCCCCAACAACCTTTGTCCATCATGGTGCACATGAGGAATTCATCATATTTCTTCTACGTTGCATGCAGTTGTGACAAATCATCATAATTTTCACCCATATTCCCAGCAACTCGTTGAATGAATGCTGCTACATGGACGAGGGAAACCAACATCCCCATTCAGACGGTTGTGAGTCACCCAACTCGACCATATCGACATTTAGTGGTAAATTGGGTTCTCTACCCATCGGGAAAGCAGGTTATACTACCCACATTTCAATCTCGATCAAACATCTCCAATGGACCTACTCTCGACAGATCTAATGGTATTTAATCCTAGAAATCGAAGGCATCAATTGAATCATTACCTTAAACTACATGGCGTCTAACACCTCACCCAACCTTCACATAACACATTGACAGTTGGAGTCTACAACAAATATACAATTGTGGGATAATTGGTTTCCATACCTACAAATCAACGGTCCCTATCCAGTCGAGACTTCCGCCATAAAAATATGTCCACTCCCCACCATCATGAGTCTCCCTGATCAGACCTTCCCGAGGAGAAATCTCTTATGGATATAATGGTTATCAGGTGACCACATCCGATGATCATAAATCACCTGAATATCACAAATCAATGGATATTAACTGATATCACTCTTCAATTAAGGTATGTCCTTGGGATGGATCATTCTAGATCCAATGGCTCAAAACCCATCGACATCCACACCAATAGATCAATGGTCGTCGTCATCCTCAGGTCTGAGACATCGGAAATTTCCCATCGAAAAATCCTCCTACACCCATCCCTATATCTTCCTACTCTTCATTCTCCCGATAGACTCATTGACTTAACACTCCAAGCATCAACAACCTAGATCTCAGTGGTTGAACCTTTGATATATCAACAACTCTCATCCATTCAGGATGCTCCCATCGAGGATTCATCGAGGTTTATAATTTTGGGTTTTCCCAATAGGTTCACCATCTGATAGACTTTCTCCTGAAGCAAGGATCTCTTACAAATAGTCCAAATATGCTCATTTTTTATAATCAATGGTTTTCATTTCTCTCATATGAATTAATGGTTTTCAATAGTTATAATGGTGGCTAGAGGATTTAGAGATCATGGAGTCTTTCTAGACTTATTTTTCTAGGGTTCAAAAATACTTTGCAAGAAATACCACTTTCCAACATGAAAGAAATACTCTACCCAAAGACCCAAATGAATATTTCATATCCCGTAAAATTTCCATTTCAAAGGCAGGGAAAATACATGGTTATCAACCTCTATTGGTCCTCCTCATACAATTAGCACAGTTACTTCATTCAGTATTTAAAGGAGGTTATATTACTCCATTTATGTTGGCACAGGGGCAGACCCAGGTTTCAACGCTTCAACAACGCACCAACAAAATCCTAACTATTGACCCTTTCGGCAACACCTGCGAAGCAGATGAATTCTCACCCGAGGTAGAGGCAAGGGTGGTTGCAAGACTTAGGTGTCTGCAACCTTAGCTGGGACACAGATATATGATTCTTACTCTTAGCAAGCACTTTAGCATAGATCATTCATCAGTATTAAACCCTCATGGCACTCCACAGATGGCACAGAGCACCGCATCAGTCACTTAGATCTAGGTTAAGTTAGCACTTAGCAACAACAAAATAGGTTTAGTACTCAGCACTTTCATATAAGTCAGATATACACCCATACATCTAAGAAGCACAAAGAAAAGTGGATCTATCTAAGTATATCATAGCAAAGCACATAGCATAATTATATCAAGCGCAACACATGGAAAGAAACCAACACATTAGGCCGAAGCACCGAGCACAACACACAGAGTTATTGTGGTTCACCCCCACCCTAGGGCTAAATCCACAAAGTCTTCTTCTTTTTTATTAGCTTTGGTCAATTGGGTTACAGCACAGATATCACACTTGTACTCTGCATAGGACAGGAGATCTGCGCACACCTCGCAAGATCCTCCTTCCCTGAGTAGATTTAGCACAGAGCCTTCTTACAATTCGTGCACTCAACACTTACAGCACTTTCACTCAGCTCTGCAAGTCGGTCACACAATATACACAAAGCCTTATTAGCACTTAGCTTATCTTCTCGCCCTTTTTTCTCCTTCTCTTACATTGCCTAGATACTTATTTATACTTTACAAAATAGGCCTAAACATGGGTAAACCCATGGGCTGACATCCCTTTCCCATTAAATTAACCCAAAACCCTAAAAGGGCCCCAAAAGTGGGTCGAGATCCCATGATCTCTACTTCGCCTGGCACTCCATCTTTGATAGGTTGTCGAAGTCCAAAAACAGTCAAATATGACCAAGTGTTCCTCAAAACTTGGTCAAGGGCCAACAGGCCCCCAACACTCACCTGTGACTCATCCCGAGTCACTTTGGTCTGATCAACTCTGCTTCGAATGTCTTGATATTGGCCCGAGCTACTTTGACCTACTACAGTGAGACAGCCTCTTGCTCAGTGAACTCCTGGATCACTGCATCATTTACTGGTGCTTCCATGCGTTGTTTTGCGGTGATGACAACCTGTTCAAGCTTGGCTTCCTAGCTCTCAACTTCAGTGAATAGTTGGCATGCTTTCTCTTAGAGTGGTTGAATTCATTGAGAGACTTCCATCACTTTACTTTGCAGCATGTGTACCTATTGTTGGGTGATGCGTTGTTCTAGAAATCACTTCATTCTTTCAACTGGGGTCAAGGCCTTCAGTTGGGCCTGTAGCGTATCTGCATGCTGCTTTGCTTCTTGGAGTTGTGCCTCTAATGTCTACAATTCTAGGTTCTCTATGAGGTTCTCATAAGTCTGGGTGCTTCTAGCGCTCAGCTGCTTACATTCCAAAGCCAAGGTTTTTAACCTATCAACTGTGCTATGGGCAGTTGCCTCCCTTAGATCTCTTACTTCTTGGGGAGTCTCGGGCACGATACGAAGTTCCAGATCTGCGATGTGCTGCTGAAGTTGTTGGATTACTTATTCAAGTTATGCCACCTGTTGTGGGACACATTCTTCAATTTTCACTTCGATGACCGTCACAGAGAAAAGTTCTTTGTGAACTCGTTCCTGTACGTCAAGTTTATCTGCTGGCAATTGGTCCTTGCTCTACTGTAACTATGCTTTCTCCTCCTCCCACTTCACTTGTAAGGCAAGTTGTTCCTATTCTTCCTTCCTCTGTTGTACTATAAGTGCGATATGTACTTGTGCCAAATCCTAGGTGGCTTGCGTTGTGTCTTCTTGAGCTCGTCGAAGGTGAGCTTCAACTTGATCAGCGATTTGGTGTAATTGAGTGGGCTCATCGCTTGTTTCTTTTGTTCCCGTCGTCAAGGGTGTAGTAGAAATGGCTCAACTGGACTGGATTTCATGCTGCACTTCTTGAAGTTCACCCTTGATTCGGTTGAATATCTCCTCATGCTTCGCTTCTTTCCTTTCTGCGATCTCTAGTGAGGCATCATTCAGCGTAGCGATCAAGAAGTCGAAGTCGTCATGTGTGAGGGTAGTCTTAAACGTAGTCCAGGTGACCTTAGTTTTCTTTCAGGATGAGGGATTTGGTGGGGTGACCTTCCTTTTCTTGGAGGGATCGTCCTCCTCTTTAGGCAGAGTAACCTCTCCTTTGTTTTGCTCAACCTCTATGCCACCTAGTTCTTCACCATCACCTCCCTGCGCAGGTGAGATCGAAGTAGTCTTTGTGGATGTGCTATGGATGTGCTATGGATATATTTAACTTCATAATACTTCTTAGTCCTTCTTGGTCCAGGTGTATCCAGTATAGCTTCAAGGCTTTCCACGTCAGATATTTCTGTGGGGTCTACTGGAACAAGGAGGTTCGTCGACCATTCCTTGGTAATCTGCTCCAAGTCTTCTTTTGTCAACTTGTAGTATGACTGGAGTTGTTGTTTGTGCTCATCAGTGTGTGTTGTGATATAGGTGAAGTGGTGGTTTGCGTTGAATTTGATCAAAGGTATAAACCTATGAATTGTGTTTGGTGTAAGGCGCAGTGTAGACTATATTGCATTCTTCAATTGGTTGTGATAAGCATGGAAGACGGCATTGGACTGCCACTACTTGTTCATGTCATTGGAGTACCACAGCATACAAAACTTCGTGGACAGTGGTTCGAAGGGTTCGATCTCCAAAAAAGTGGCACCTTCTAGTATCTCCCAGACAATGAAAGCGATGAGTATGAGAAACCAACTAAAGTGGAACTCATACCCTTGGTCTTGCACTTCTCTGTAATCAAGCTCTAGCTGATTTACAAGGTACTTCACCCAGTTCATTTGTATTCCCTCCGCGCACTTCCCTGCGAGGTCAACTACAAATCCAGTCACCTGTGTGGGTCTATTCTTGTGGACTAACTTCCCTACGATCATATGAAAACCGAGGCGCATTGTTTCATTCTTGATGGAGGCTACCTTGTAGCCTCACATGCCCTTCTCTACATCACCATATGTGTCTTGTATTCACTGGGCGAGAGCGTGATATGCTGTCTTTCCAAGGTAAAACTCTTGTGGGTCAGGGCCCTGCATGCTTATCCCTATGATCTGATTGATCAGAATCAGATCCATAGTGATGCGGCGGTCCAACCATAAGTATCCTCCATGGTAGTAGGATAGCAACAATCTGACGCATGCATTCACTTCCTAATGCCTCCCGAAATGAGGAATCTTCATTACATTGAGGAGGGTTGATTACGTGAGGTTAAGGGTCCATTGCTGAGGGACAATGTTTGGGTTCCTCCCTTTTTTGATAGTTAAGTACTTATGCGGAGCTAGCATACTGTAAACTTTGTGATCTCCAAGGTTAAAAACACTAAATTTCAGCACTGTGAGCTTATCCTGGTCAGCACGAACTGCGTGCACCCCTTTCAGGAGTTACGCAGTGACCAAATCATAGTCAAAGTCTCTGGGTACAGCGTCTAGATTCACTGTGCCGCTTAGTGGTGGGATATACTTAGGCAAGATACTTGGGATCATCTTTACAGTGGCGAAGTCATTTTCGATCTTAGATCGTCTTTCCGAAGGCGGTCGGGATGGTCCTGCTCAAGCAGTGGAGGGGGAAGTTGGAAATGCTCCCAAGGATGATGCCTGTACACATGTAGACACTCCTCGCTCCGACATGACTCTCTTAGTCATTAAGTCAATTAAAACTTATTCAACTACTTTCTCAGCAGCACTGAGCTCATCCAACATACAAGCTTGGGTCAGCTAGCTCAGGTGCGAAAGGAATTTGGAGACTACAGTGAATAGTATGGGAACAAGGAAATGATCTCAGGGTGAATTAATCTCAGGTTTTGTGCTCAAATTCTCACTTAGAAAAAAGTATTCTCGGTGTGTGGTGCAATGGACTAAGTAGGGAAACTTAGCAACGATTTGCTGGCAACAGTTATGATCCTTCATTAACTCTTGTTTGACCCATTATGGTGTGTTTCAACGATTGTATGACGAACCTTTATTTCTTTTATGCATGTTCGAAGCGGAATTCGAACGGATATATCGGCCCCAACGGCTATATTGCTTCGTCATGGAAAAGTACTCTATGTCGTTGTTCTGATATCTCAACGAAGCTCCAATTCTGCAATTTTTCTTTCTGCGAAGTATCCTCTAGAACCTCTTATTACCTTACGGTATTAGCCCTTTTATTTCTTAACTTTCTAGCCTTCTTCCCAGTGAGATTCATCTCAGTAATTATTTTACCATTCTGATGCTTATCTTCTATGATCGTAGTTACTTCACGTTGTTGAAATTCTTTCCTAGGGTTCCTGGATAATACTTCTTCTGTATCGAAAATAGGTAACTCAATCTTTTGTGGATCCTCTAGTGTTATCTTAGCCTCGACATCAAAGTTCCTAGTATTAAATACATGTTATCTGCTCTTCTATTCTTCAATCAAGTGCGTGATCCTTCTAGTCATAAAGTCTTTTAACTCTTTCTTCTTCTGTTCCAAAACTTCTTCTTCCTCTTTTTATCTGGCTTGTTCTCTATCAATCCAAGGTTTTCCTATGAGCATGGTAAACGGGGCGCTATCTTCAACAAATTTAATAATCTCAAAGTCTTCCTCTGTCGAAGTTCCATTGACGGTCATAGGTATCTGGGTGAGCCTTCCACATAGGTTTACTAGCTTTCCTCTGAATAAACTTGTTCCTCCTAGGGAAGGGATCATGGCAAGCTTTCCTATAGCTTCCCAAGTTCTTTCTGGCATAATGTTCACTTGTGTTTCTTCATAAAGAATACAGTCAATGTCGAAGTCCCCTATTCTTTCTTCAACTTGCTCCTTTTCTTTGAAGATCTCTGGTAATCGGACATCTTTATGTTCCTTTAGGGTTTCTTTTATTTGTATTAATATTTTCTCTGATTCTTATTGGGTTTCTACCTTTTCTGGATCTACCTTTTGATCTTCTTGATTCATATTCAACCTTTCCAACTTAGTGATCATTCTAGGGAAATCCAATACGTCGTGGTCCAAATCTTTGCAATAGAGACAACTAGATCTCCCACTAGGGAATTCCTTAGCAAGATGTCTTGATCTTCTGCAACTGTAAGAAAGAGTTAATCCTCTCTTTCTCTTCAATGATCCCCAACTCTTCTTGTACTACGCGCTAGGATCATAATGGCTAGCCTACAAAAATTTCTTTCTAGGATCCTGCATCCATTTGTTAGTCCAAACATTCTTTCTATGCATAGGTATAACATATCTATCATTATACTTATCAGATCTATTCATATCAAACTTTATTTCATCTATTAATGCCCTAGTTTTTAAGCTAGGACAAAATCTGTCAAACATACCTAGATCCATGCTCTAGAAACAAAAACAAATTCACTTATCTTACTTCTACAGAGCACAAAGCTTCCATATCTAAGAACTTTTGACTATTCTTACCTTTATTAGAGCACAGAGCTTACAGATCTTACCTCTTTTCTGCAGATCTGACTTCTTTCTTTCAAAAATTTCCACTTTTACTTTTCTTAGAGCACCGAGAATTCAGATCTCACTTATTTTCTTCGGATCTGATCTTCCTTTCTTTAGATCTGACCTTATTCCTGGCACAAATATTCACAGGTTGAGTAAAAATCTGTGCACTAGGGAAACATATCTACGCACAGAGCTTCCTTTTTCACAAAGTTTTTTCTTCCTCAATTCCCAGCAATCACAGTTTCAGTCTCGGCAACGGAACCATTTGTTGGCACAGGGGCAGACCCAGGGTTCAATGCTTCAACAATGCACCAAAAAAACCCTAACTACCATCCCTTTCAGCAACACCTGCGAAGCAGATGAAGTCTCACCCGAGGTAGAGGCAGGGGTGGTTGCAAGACTCAAGTGTCTGCAACCTTATCTGGGACATAGATATGTGATTCTTACTCTTAGCAAGAACTTTAGCATAGATCATTCATTAGTATTTAACCCCCATGGCACCCCGCAGATGGCATAGAGCACTGCAGTAGTCACTTAGATCTAGGTTAATTTATCACTTAGAAATAGAAAAATAGGTTTAGTACTCATCACTTTCATATATGTCAGATCTACACCCATACATCTAAGAAGCACAAAGAAAAGTGGATCTATCTAAGTATATCATAGAAAATCACATAGCATAATCATATCAAGCGCAACACATGGAAAGAAACCATCACATTAGGTCGAAGCATCGAGAACAACACACAGAGTTACCTTGGTTCACCCCCACCCTGGGGCTACGTCTACAAAGTCTTCTTCTTCTTTATTAGCTTTGGTCAATCGGGTTACAGCACAGAGCTCACACTTGCACTCCGCATAGGACAGGAGATCTGCGTGCACCTCGCCAGATCCTCCTTCCCCAAGTAGATCTAGCACAGAGCCTTCTTACAATCCGTGCACTCAACACTTACAGCACTTACACTTATCTCTACAAGTTGGTCACACAATATACACAAATCCTTTACTAGCACTTAGCTTATCTTCTCTCCCATTTTTCTCCTTCTCTTACATTGCCTAGCTACTTATTTATACTTTACAAAATAGGCCTAAACATGGGTAAACCCATGGGTCGACATCCCTTTCCCATTACATTAAACCAAAACCCTAAAAGGGCCCCAAAAGTGGGCCGAGATCCCGTGATCTCTACTTCGCCTGGCGCTCCATCTTTGACAAGCTGTCAAAGTCCAAAAACGGTCAAATATGACCAAGTGTTCCTCAAAACTTGGTCAAGGGCCAACAGTTTAACTTCGGAATTCAACATTCATTCATCACATTTAACCAATTAATATGTAAATAATACTATATATGATCATTCATTAATCATTCAAGAAAACATTACGATTACAAACACTTATCTATTCATTAATGTTTCCAACCAGCTAACTAAATAAGGGGAAATGCCTTTCCACCCAATCGTAGACTATGTTTCATTGTGCCTTTCTATAGCACATGACCCTCGTGCTAGGCCATGATACCACCAGGGGACTATCTCAATTGAATTCCAAGTCAAATAACGGATCAATAAGGTTACTCTCCTTCACTCTACTGGAAATAGTAGAAGTTTACCCTCTTCCCATTGAGCTCAAGACCTCCACGATTTTATCAGACACCTTCCCAACTGGATTTCCTATGCACAAGGGAGCCCCTCATTTATTACACAATATCTCGACAACCTCCCCTTACTAGTGTTGGTTTATTTTTAGTAAGTACCAAGTTGTGTTCCTCTATTGCTCTAGTCTGGAGATGGATCTTTTTTTTTCCAAAGTGACCATTCAACTCTTGGGAAAGCTTTTTATTTTCTTCAAAAAAAATTCCCAACTTTCCTTTGTTTCCCATATATGTGTGCATGATCTCCTTTTTTCATTTGTGCCATTTGTTTGTGAGTCTGTGACTCTTCTCAGTGTATGTGAATTAGGTTTTTGGGTATGTCATGTTTTTGTACATGTGTGCCTCTCTATCTTGAAATTGTGTGTCGTTTCTCTACCTTTTCCCTCTTCTTCCTCATTCCTTCTTCCCCGTTGGAAATTTATCTTCTTATTTGGGATCCCCATTGAATTATGTCAGAATAAATCCCTCAGTTTCAGGCTCCTGAATGAAAAGGGAAAATCTTATGCATCCTTCTAGCTTAAGTCATAGTCAACCCTTCACTCTTCCAGGTACCAAATATGAAGGCAATTATGATAAACTACTCAAAACCAAACCTGATCATCATAAATAGGTTTTGGGGGTCAATTCCATCTCATACATTGGTCAAGTCATGCATTAAGTTATGTATATGTGAGTTGGAATGTTGGCAATCTTCCTAATTTCTTCATTGAAACATCCCAACTTCACCTTACTAGTCCCACCCATGGTATCATGGCCAGTACTCAAGGCTTTCTTCTCAGTCAGTTTTCCAATGTTTTCATTAACACAAATACAATTACATGTTTCATTAATCATAATACATGAAGTCTTAACATAATTACATTCATGGGAAAAAAGAGGGTGTTACATTCCCCTCCCCCTTAAGGAAACATCATCCTTGATGTTTTAAACACCATATGTACAATTTTATACAAAAAACAAAACTGGGTATGCCATCCTCATGGCATCCTCCATTTTACAAGTGGACTCAATTGCTTCAAAGTGATTCCATTGCACCTCAACCTGCACAACAACCCTGTTATAGAGAAATGCTTATTTCCTATCCAAAATTCATTGAGGCTCAGGTTGGAATTCTCCCTCTATTTCCACCTATATCACAGTCCAATCAATAACATGATTAGAATCATGAATACACTTGTTTAAAAAATATGCATGGAACACATTGTGAGCGCCAACAATAGGTGGTAAGGAAAGTATACATGTCATTGTTCTCAATCCTTACAAGACTTCAAATGGTCCACAATAGTGGGGAACTAACTTGGAACAAGTCCCCATCCTTAGGTATCTCCTCTTGGGTTTTACCCTGAGAAACACATGATCTCACATCTTAAACTCCTTATGATTTATTTTGTTGTAGGCATAGCTCTTCTACCTATCATGGGATACTTTCAAATTCTACCTTATTATGATCATTGTTTGCTCCATTTCCTTTAGAAATTATGGTCCAAGTGCGATCTTATCCACTAGATTGTCCCAACTAATTGGAACTTCTCATTTACTTCCATGCAAGGCCTCAAATGGGATCATATTAAATGATTCGTGATAACCATTATTGTAGGAAAACTCTACCACGGGTGGATATTCTTCCCATTGTTTGGATTGATGCATGACATGCATCCTCAATATGCCTGCCAACACTCTGTTCACCCTTTTGGTATGTCCATATATGTCAAGATGGTAAGTCATGTTGAATGTCAACTGCGTTCCTAAGCCTACAAAAAATCATTTCCAAAATTTCGAAGTGAATTTCACATCTCTATATAAAATGATAGTCTTTGGAAAACCATGTAATATGAAAATATATTTCATAAAAATATTAGCAACATCTAGAGATTTAAAAGTAGATTTGATGGGAATATAGTGAGTTGTCTTTCTCAACTTATCCACTACTACCATAATCATTGCATCATGTTACCTAATTGTCTTCGGAAAACTAGTAATAAATCCATGGAAATTGTCTCCCACTTCCATTATGTAATTTTCAATGGTTGCAATAGTCATGTAGGGTGCTTGTGTTCAAATTTGACATGTTGACACTCCAAACACTTGGTTATATACTCAGCAATGTCTTGTTTCATTCTTGACCAATAATACAATTGCCTCACTATTGTTATAATTTTTTTATAACCACGATTACCCACATAATATATCCAATGAAACCCATCCATAATGAGGTGCTTCAACCTAGCTGAATCAAGTTCCTACAATATGTTATTATTTAGCAGTAGCTCATCTGTTGCAAGTCGATATCCGTCATACTTTTTCTCATCGGTTTCCTACTGCAAACCCTCTCTTACTAGATTGAAAAATGTATCCTCTTGCAAGAGGATTCTAATTCTCTACTTGATTTCACACTCACCTGCACTTGTTGTTGCTAAGTGTATTGTTTGCACACTTCTACTGAGTGAATATAACACTCGATTCTCTTTCCCTTTTACATGTTTGATCTCAAAATCAAACTTGCGAATTGGCGCCATCCACCTGGCCTATCTAGCGTTCAATTTTGGATGATAAAATAAATAATTTAGACCACAATGGTCTGTCATCGAGACAAATCTTCTTCCTATCAATTAATGCCTCCACATATTCAATGCATGCACAACTAATGGAAGTTCAAAATCACATGTAATGTATCATTATGCATGCTCATTTAACTTTCTAGATTCATAGCATATCACTTGTCCTTCTTTCATAAGAACTCCACCGAGTCCTTCCTTTAAATCATTAGCGCAAACCAATATATCCTTCGCAGGGTCTGTAATATTCAAAACAGGGGCATTGGTCAAGAGATGTTTTAGTTGTTTAAAGTTAGCTTTTCACTCTGTTGATCATACAAATTTCTTCCCCTTTCTCTGTAATGAAGTAATGGGATGACCAATCTTGTAAAATCCCTTAATAAACCTTTTGTAATACCTAGCTAATCCCATAAGTTATATTATCTCGGTTACATTCTGAGGGGCTGGACAATCCATGATTTCCTTTATCTTCTTGAGATCTACTCTCACTCTCTCTGCTAAGATTTTTTGGCCCAAATATTGGATCTCTTTATGGAAGAAGTCACACTTGCTATATTTGGCATATATTTGGTGCTTTCTAAGCACCTATAAAACCATATTGAGATGTTATTTGTGCTCTTCCTTGGTCTTGGAATATACCATAATATCATCAATAAATACAAGAATGAATTTATGCAAATATTTGTTGAGAACATTATTCATCAAGTACATGAAGGTGGTTGATGTGTTGGTGAGACCAAATGGCACTACCACAAACTTATAATGTCAATACTTCACTCTAAAAGTTGTGTTGTGGATGTATTCATCTTTAATCTTGACTTGGTGATATCCATATCTCAATTCAATCTTAGAGAAGACTGTAGCTCCTCTAAGTTGATCAAAAAGATCATCAATCTTGGGAAATGGGTATTTTTTCTTGATGGTCATCTTATTCAACTGTCAATTGTCAATACATAATTGTAATATACGATCCTTTTTCTTCACAAATAGCATAGGTTCTCCCCACGGAGATACACTCAACCTGATGTACCATTTATCCATCATCTCCTTTATTTGTACTTTTAACTCTATCAGCTCTGGCATATTCATTATGTAGAGTACTTTTGATGTTGGTACTACTATGGGTACAAGATCTATTGAAAAACCAAGATCTTTCTTAGGAGGAAATCCATGTACCTCCTCTGGGAATACATATTTGAACTCCCACAACACTCGGTGAACCTCAACCTTTAGGTCCTTACTTTATGAAGTAGTGAGCACTCATATTTCATACAAGGGACACCTTTTCTGACAAAACTTTTAAAGTTGCATTGTTGATCTTTGTATGTTGATGAAAATATTTGATCACTTAGATTTCTCTTCTTTTTTTAAGAATAAAAAAAATGATATCAAAAGGTGGAATTCATGCATGCTCATCATCTCATGGAATATCCCTCAGTCTCATCTTCATCACGTATTTTTCACAATCAAAATCCAAGTCTATCTGCTTGAGATACTCATGGTTTTTCCCAACCACCCAATAAAGAGAATTGCAAGAAGAGTTTTGAAGAATTGATGAGGAATTTTTTCTAAGTGTCCATCTTCCCCTCTCCTTTCTCCTCTCCATCTCCATACTTAGTCATTTTCCCATTCCTCACATATCTCAGTATCTCATTACTCTCCATCCATCTCCATACTTAACCATTTTTCCCTCTTCCACTCTACTCTCCATACTCCATATTCCACACTTGGCATTTTTTCTCTCTCTTCATTCCTTACTCTCCTTAACCATTTCTACCTTCATATTCCCATTTTATTTTATTTCCATTTTCACTTCCATTATTTAGTTTTCCATTTTCTTTTTCTTTTTCCCTTTTCTTCTTATTTTCCATTTTCTTTTTTATTTCCCTTTTTTATTTTTATTTTTCCTTTCTTATTTTATTTTCCATATTCATTTTATTTCTATATTTCATGTAACTCTTTCCATATTTTACGTAATTGGATTATATATTTCTCCAACACTTAGTCATATTTCTTATGACTTAACACGGGTCAGTGATATTTCTTATGACTATACCTCATTTATGCGCCCCTCATTATGCACCCACACTTAGACATTTTACAATTTTGTTTACCAAGTATTACCTCATAAATATGTGGGTCGATGATCTTTATGACTCTTCCATATACTATGTCGCTCCTCTTGATCCTGATCCTCCTGCAACTTCTCAACACTTAGATATTTTTACAACTCTTTTTACTACCTCTTACCCCTCCTCCCCTTACCTCTTACCTCCTTTTACTACTTCTCAACACTTAGAATTTTCACAACTCCCCATGATATTTATGATTTATCACATACCTTCCACAAACCAAACCCAAACCCTATCCCTCTTTTAAATACTTAGTCTCTTTTTACTTAGTATATTTTACCATGTCTTACCTCCTTACCATAGGTTGCGGTGATTTTCATGATTTACTACCTACCTCTGATTTCGTGTAACCCTGCAAACTCCTCATTAATTTTAATATTATTTCTCTTATCCTAAGTTATTTATGGGATCATCTCCAAGTGACACATGACAGGTGACTAGGTGATGATTGGACATGATATGCTAGACATTCACAGGTTAACTAGGTAGTGACTGGGTGACCAAAATATTCCTGAGATATGAATTTTTCTAAGGCATGAGAGCTACATTAAGGCCTCCATAATATCCTTTACTTCAAATGAATTATATGAAACTAGTGTTAAGGGGTCCTAAATCATTTTAAATCAACAGTAGGAACCAAACCCACCATCGAGGCCAAATTAGACTCGGCAGCGTTTAATGGTGGAATGGTTCTCTAGATATTGCGATCCGGCCAATTAATCGATGGGATTTATGTAGTGATTGACATGATGTCTTCTTGTGAAATCTCCTCCTCGTGTATTTTTGTATTTTCTCTTATAGGTGGGACCGATACAAGATAAATGTTGGTATAAACCAGCTGGGTAACAAAGGGGGAATACTTAACTACTGAAGAAGGATGATCTTGGGATAACCCTCGTGCTCAAGCATGCAGACAATGATTCTTACACCAATGACCATCCTAGTACTAATACATCAACTTGTTGGCACTTCGATTATTGACTGAGATACAATTTATCAGAAGAGAACATACATGCAATAAAATGATGGCAAAAAAAATAGTTTCCTTATCTCTAATCACCAATCACACATTAACACAATGATTTGCTTACATCATTAGAGGCAAGAATTATAAAAATATTGAATCATATAACTTATCAACAGAATCAGAAATTCTTACTTATTATGGCATCCATTCATGAGATAAAGTTGGAAGTAATTCCTCCTTATGATCCAATCACACACGCTTTTGATGAAAACAGTAACTTGTCTCGAGTCCTAAACAGGACTTCTCAATTAAGGTAGCTCCAAAATAGTTATTTACAATTCCAAAAATGAGGGTCTTTTCCAAAACCATCGACCTTTTCTAACAGGTCGATCCTCTTATTTAATACATATTATTAACTTAAAAATAACTATCAAAAGTGCAAGCTAAGTAAAACAAAACATCGCCACATGGCGCTTTCATCTCTCAATATTTTAAGATTCATCAAATGGTTTCACGTGATTGGATGACTCTTCTCATACTCCGACCATTTGACGAAGAGTTCCTTGCATGTGTTGGCATACGGGAATCTCTGTTGGTCCATCAGGGTCGAAAGGATCTCCTTTATCTCCATTGTTTGTGCCTAATACTTGACTACTTTAGTACTTAACTATTGTAACATTGTCGGAGCCTTGATCAGGTGATCCATGAACAATTGTACTTGACCTGGTGCCATGTTCGCCACCTTTGTTATCTCTGTAGCCCACGATGAGTCTTGTTCGGTATGTAGTTTGACTATGTCATGCAAGTCGACAAAGTCATCATGTTTGTCGAATTCTGGGAGGTCGATGACTCTCATCGCCCGATTGATATTGGTCCAGCTCCTTTTGCACTCAACCCATTTCTCTTAGATTTTTTGATGATGTTCTTGGGCCATTTTCACCTGGTATTCAGACGACTTCTTTATGCAGTCGATGATGCTATCCCTTAGTACCTAAATTTCGTTCTCTTCGACATCTCGTCCCTGTTGAACCGTGTTGATGTAATCGATCCTTTCCACTGCTTGGTGTGTTTTCTCATACCATCTCTCTGTATCCTTGCACATCGCCAATGCCATAAAGGTGTCTTCCTAGAAAACGGCTATCCCTGTAGTGAAAAGGTGTCACTCATTCATGAATTTATTGTAGGCATCCTGGAATTTGCTTCTCAAGAACACCATGGCCTCTATGGAGTCCTGATAATATTTTTCCAAATGGAATAGATGCTCCAACTCCTTTAGCATAGCGGCCAGATCCTCTTCATCCTTCCTTTCTCTATCGAGGGTGGCATATGTGATTTCCATCCCTACACCAATAAGTTCAAACATCTTGGCATGCTCCGTGCTAATCAATTTTTCCTCTGTGGTGATGAGGATGGAGATGTCTAGAGTAAGCCTCCTCTTCTTTGTGGTTTTATTCATGATTGTTTTCCTCTTTCGGTCGTAGGTTATGGCTTGTATATCGGCGACCTCATCCACGGGTTTGGGTATTTGTTGCTCTCCCCAAGTAAGCGTGTTTCCCAGCTCCCGATGGTGTAAATATGTTCAAGGTCAGGTTCTTGAACCTCTTCCATATGTCTCGAAAGTTCGGCCTATGTTTGTTGATCATCGAGAGGTAAAGTATTGGCCAAGTTTGATGAATCAGGGGTGGGCTCAGTATTTACTTGATAATCGGTTGTTGAGATGTTGATTTCCTACTGTGGAATTTATTCTTCTTGTTCACCCGACCCTAGCTCATCCCTTGGGCTATCCACTTGGGTCCCCGGTGCATCAAGTAGCTCAGTGTATAAGACACTTTCGACCTCCTAGTCACTCTGTTGAAGGATTTGAACTTGAGCATCGGGAGCTAGGGAAGATTCTTTCTATGGTTCCTTTACCTCTGTAATTTGTACCAGAGTCACCAGGGAAACCTTCGAACTCTCCTCATCATCATAGATCGTTATTAAGTCATGTAAGGGGTATGTTGCACTTTATCTCCCTGATTTCCTCGCTATCTCAAGCTAAGATAAAACGTTCCCTAGTGATCCAGCCTGTGGCTTTGAAACTTCAGGGTTATCTAACCTTGTGATCTCTTCAATTTGTATTGCCTTTGGGTCACTTGGACCTACCCGACTTTCCATCGGGTTGTCGACAGGGACCCTTGTCATTTCTACAAGGCCTGGGTCATTCTGCAGCTGATCAATTACTCTATGTTCCTGTTCCATTAGGATAAATCCCCTTTCCTATGCCTCTAGTGTCAAAGACAATCCCCTATCCTACACCTTTATTGCCTCTCTCGCTTTGATTTCTTCCCTAGCTCTGAGGGCCTCTTGAGCTGACTACTCTATTGTTTCCACATGTTCATCCATTCTCATGACCTTGAACTTGGTCATTTTCGAGTCAGCCATTCTTCGCACCACCTCGTCCCAATCTTGGGCATTCTCTATGAATACTTCGTCTTCGAACTTATCGTGAGCATACGGCCAGCAGGATGACACCTGTGAAGCATGTTGCAAGACCAAGCCCTTTGGATCGTGCTTACAGAATTGGCCTGTTGGGAATCTGAATTTGAGTTGGCTCAGCCCTTCTTGTTTGGCTTGAGTGTTATCCTTTTCCAAATAGAACCATACATGGAAACTGTAGGGTATGAAAGCTTGTTTCTTGTTTTTGACCAGGGTGGCATTGTAGCCTTGCAAGATGGTCTGATAACATATTTCTCCTACAACGACCTAGTATGGGACATGAGCTGGTAGGAGATATGGTACTCAGGTGGCTCTGAACACCTTGATGTAGGTGGCACACTCATCCAAATGACAATGGCCTACCTTCGATATAATTTTCTTTCTTGTCTTCGATAGCCTTGGGCATTACTTCTTAAAATGAATCAAATGAATTCATTACATATGAGGTAGTAATATTTATTATACCTGTTTTCCCATAGCACGTTGAAGTAGACCTGGACCGAGAGCTTTGCAACATGCCATCTCATATTCATGTCGGCAAAGACGTTCCTAGCACACATGACATCGAACAAGTATGAATCCATGTAAAAAGTCTATGCTTCCCCTTCCTTCAACGTCTGATCCTGCTGCACACAAGTGCTTAGTTGCTTGGATATTATTGCTCCCCAGTTTAAACTGCACCCAGTGATTGAAACTATGTATGCCAAATGCATCCATGCTTCTGAAAACTAGGAGCAATCTTTATCTCCATATAATCGGTAGATGAGAGCCATAAAATAGATGTATGGATCTCTTAGGTTGATTTTTCCATACCATCCATTGCTCTGATTGGTGAATTTTTTGTCTTCCCTCCACCATGAGGCCATCAATCAGCTAGTTTCATGGAGTTCATAGAACTTCACCATGAAGCCCATGTTGAGTCTCTCCTTAGGGTCCTTGAGCTTGTAGTATTCTTGGACCTCTGTTGGGAAAAAAATTCCGACGCACCCACCATTCTCATCATTAATCAAGAATTTATGCTCATCTGTGTGGTTGATGAGCCACTTCAGGACCTCTATGCAGGTGAAAATGGGGTTCTTCTCACCACCATGTGTAGATATGATCGTCGGATGTTGGGTAACACCTAGTCATCGAGCGCCCCTACGTCTGGGTCGTTGTGTGGGACATACTCTGGGTATTATTCTTGCTAATACTATTGACAAGATCCCCCCATTGTGGGAGTGATACCTTGGATCTGGTACTTTCCTCTGTATCACCAAAGGTCATATGTTGGATGAAAACCTTTTGTGTTGTTGTCTTGATGATAGGATCTGGCCTAGGGACATACTCCAATTGCCTCGCGGTTCTTGGAGAAGAACCTTCGCCAATCTCTTTTTCTTTTAGCTTTGGTTCTCTCGACGAGCATCTAGTGGTTGGATTTCTCGGCAACATTGTTCGGATACATACCTCTGAAGCTTGTTAAAACTTGGTTATTTTGATAATCACAGGGTCGATACAGCCTTCGAGTTTCTCGTATTTCTCCTTTGGATGCTCTGTAATTCTCTTACATGCAAAATGAATTTGTTCAGAATGGTTCAAGAGATTTTAAACAGGAAATATCTTATCGTGTCGCGTCAGCCATTCAATTTTAATTATGAGTGAATTTTCAATAAATATGTCGTCGAATATATAGAACTTAAAATCATTGTGGGTTGACGGCAGAGGTGTGGGTGGTGATGTGGTCTATCGGTGATTTCAAAAGGTTGTTTTGATTGGTGCACGAGATAGAAACTAATGCGGGATCGGGTATTAATTATCTCCTTAAATGCCCAAAATCCAATCATATCTAATGCTGAAAACATCTCGTCGAGTCGCTCCTTCAGTGGGTGGATCGGGGATCGGGGTCATGTTATGAACATTTCCATTGATACTCTCCTGTAAAAGATCTGATGCCAATCGATATTACCGTATAGTGCAGATGTGGAAAATCTAACTCGAGGGTGTGACTAGGACCTAGGTAACCAAAATTGTCTCGGGATAGAACTACACCATACGAACTTCTTACCTAGTAAACACATGTGGCATTGGAGACCAGTGACTTAATTTTATCATTTTATTCAGAGTCGAGACTTTCCTTAAGATATTCATTCTAAAACAAAACTTAGCTTGTCGATGCCGAAAAAGTTCCAAGCATCGATGATCGGTGATAAGCCTACCAAAAATCTCTCGGATCGGCTCCCTTGAAACATTCCTGATGCCGAAAACCACATCGGGGATCCTCAATTGGGGATAACTTTATCATTCTCAAAATGTTTCTTATGATCCTTCTAGGTTTTCCCCGATCCCAATAAACTGCGTCGGGCATCGGCTATCGATGATTTCTTTTCGTCCTTCGTTAAAATTTGTCCTCCTTGTATTTTACCGATGTCTAAGGGGATTGACTATCTCTTGAACCTTTATGCAAAAGAACTTACGTAAACTAGAATTTCCTTCTGCCTTTTGTCGATGAATATCGGCACTCGACAACTGTGGTTTTCTAAGTGGTTCCTCTTTCCTCTTTGAATTCTTTTCGATGTCAAACCTGAGCGCATTGGGTGAAGTTTTTGGATGTCGATTCTTAATTCAGGTGTTAACGTCTTTTATTCATGGGGTTTCATAAGTTCAATCAAACTTTAATAGGTGATGAGAGTCATGAAAATAAGCAAAGACAAAAAATTTCTTAAAATGAAATCGAATCAGATAGTGCAGAAGATCAAGTGGTACCCAAAAAGTAAAAACTTTGATAAGTATTTTTAGGGTGTGTTGAGTGTTCAACAAATGGAGACTTAGTGGGTGAAAGAAAAATATTTGTTCCTACCTCGGGCTTAGCTGATGCAAAACTTGGTTAAGAACTTAACTGGTTTTTTATCAGAGCCTCTTTTATCCTTTCATTTGAAACTCCCTGGTTGGTGCACCTGGGCCTTCTTGTGGGGTTTCAACCTTTATTCCACCTTCATTTCCTGTAACCCTGACTCATGCCCCCTTTGACAATAGTCTAGTAAATCATTCACTGTGTTGAAGGAAAATCTCCCTGCGGATAGGTAGATCTCCTCAAAGAGATAGAATCTTAACTCTAAGACAGAAAGTGCTTATCATGGTCACTGACTTCCTTTTAGATCTACACAAACTAATTCATGAAGAGGAAGGAGGAAAGACGTACCTCTTACCGGTGTTTTTCCCTGCACGCTCTGAGTTGAACTCCAAGCTTGAGCTCCTCGATAAGCCCTGTAGACAAACAAAGTACAACCACTTCATATTCTATCGAGATTAGTTCGAAATAGATCTATCTACTTAAAGACAAATTCATGTGAGATTGAACACAAATTAGAAAGAAACAGGCCAAGCAAATCATATTAATGAGGACAAAACATTACTTACAACCGTATATGGAATGCGACAGTTCCGCCAAGTCCTCCTTGTCTAACCCTTGCTCGAAAGATCCACGATGAGAGTGACGATAGCTTCACCAATTGTTACCTATGAGATCATAGGTCTCTTGCTTCCAAATCATCTATGTTCTAGTACCACTTATGAGATCATAAGTTTGGTTTAATTCTCCATTTCCAGCTCCCCCTTTCACCATGAGAAAGCCTGATTATATAGCCTTGGAGAGGCTCAACAACTTGAGATATATTTGGGGTAAGTTGAGGATTTTCCTCCTTCAGTTAGGGATCTACCCTAAGATCATGGCTTGATTGAGGATTCAAATCCAACTGCCTTCTAAGAGTGAAAATATCCTTCCCCCATTCTTCTCAACAAAACAACTGCTGCCCAGAATAGGTAGCGCTCCCTCAAAAGGGCACTCAGAGCATTATAACGTTCCCTAGTAATGTATAGGGGAGTGACAACACTCCTGAGAGTAGGATCGCTCCTGCAAAAGGGCATATGAGTGTTACAACACTCCCTGATAGCTTATAGGGGGGCGTCAGCACTCCTAAGAGAGGTATAGGGGAGCGCTCTCCTCCAAAAACTCAGTTTTTTGGGTGCTTTCGGATGGCAAGAGGTTCATAAGCCTGTTGACTCATTTCTCTTATTCCAAATCAAATTTTTGAGGTGTTTCAAGTGTCCTTCTCATGTCATTATTGGAACGACATAGGCATCATGGCAGTATGCTTTCCTTGACACTTGCAACACTATCGAAGTGAGTAATTTCGATGTGTAACAGATTGGCCCCCAAAGTATGAAGTTAGAAGACAGGAACTGATAACTGAAATGCTTTGTAGACTTTCAAGCAAGGGTATAGATGCAGAGAACCTGAAAGAAGCTGCACACAAACATCCAACACATATTATGACATGTTTCAAACCCAAGGCAGGCATACCTATGTTTGGGTGATCAAGACTTGCAAGATATGGCCGCCATAAAATACACTGCGGATCCATAATTGTATTGATAAAAGGTATAGCCATCGAGGATACAGTGTGGATCTATACTCATATTACTTGAACTGATTGTAGCCATGAAGAATACACAGTGGATCTATGAGATGATAAGATATAGCCATGACCAATACAAAGTGGATCTATGTAACAGTATATGTGTCATTGTTCAAGAGAAACTCCTTCATAACCTCGGAAAAGTACATATAAGAGTGACGAATCAACCCAGGGTCTTCTTACTGATATCGATGTAGTACGAATCTAACCATGTGAATAGATTTCCTGATGTCGAACATGGCAGAAACCATTTGATTACCGGTCAATGATGTAAACCGTTAACAAGCACGAGGGAGATCACCATTAGAGTCAATGATTCCCAAGGTACCCTAGTACATTCCAACGAATGTGAATGGATGAGATGAAGTTGAACATCCATGGAATCATCCAATCAGAGGTCAATGATGTAAACCCACTATTGGATGTGAGGAGGCCTTCCATTGAGGCATGCAGGTCCCAAAGTACTAATTGGTTTCTAAGTCTAGTTCCTGGATAATGTGTTGAAGTCGACAGAAATAGACTCGTCGAAGGAGGGCCTTGATGTATCCCCCATCAATGACACGAAATGGACACAGAGATGTAATTGGTAGATCAAATGAAAATGGACTGACATGGGTATTGAGACAAGATATTTTTGATGGCTGACTCTAGAGGCGGATACTTCCCTTGAACACTGAGGCACAACAGTAGAAACATGACATGGACCAAAACTTGATGATGCAATGGATGTTGTGACTTACGTCAGGTGACCCAAAGGAGTGAAATAAACTCAAAGGTTGGCTTAGTGCATAGGTTCAGCAGATTAAGATGTGTGCAAAGACAAAGTATCGTGTTCAAGGGAGACTCTAAGAGTTACTTGGTAATGTTCTCAAAAAACTGCTTGGCTTGCTTCTTTCAATTTTTTCCCCCATCCAGATAGACAAGTACCTCTTTTTAATTTAACAAGCTCGAGGAGGATAACACATGCTCGATATAACTCACCTTCGGTAAGTTCCTCTTCCTTTGTTTAACGAACTAGAAGAAGTAAGGGTTAAATCCCATATGGGCCTGTCAATGTTTGTTTTAACGAGTCCAAAGACAGAGAACTCGAAGGTTTTTCATTATTATAGAGTCTGGAAAAACACTTAAAAGAGAACTCTCTTAGTTCCTTTTTCGTAAAATAGTCTGACGAGACCGAAAAAGAGATAAACTATCGCTCAACAGATGTTTTCTTCAAATACTTTAAAGAGCATGAAGAGAAAAAGCTGCTCGGAAATCTTTTCATCTTTAGAGAGTCTGAAAAGAACTTAAAGGTGACTCCAATGTTGTCCTTTTTCGTAATGTTAGTCTCGTGAGGCCGAAAAAGAGATAAATTATCACTCGAAAGACACCCTTTCAAACCTTTTAACAAGTGGGAAAGGAAGCAAGATCACTCGACAATCTTTTCATGTTTAGAGAGTCTGAAAAGAGCTTAAAGGAGACTCCAGGGGGGTCCTTTTTCATGTATCCATACAGGTCCGAAAAAGAGATAAAAGTCTACCCGGATGCATTCTCATGTATTGATGAGCACAAGAAAGACAAAGACTAAGCTCGGTATGCCCCCAGCTTGAAAGCGAGTGGCTTAGCTCCAGAATGATCATCAAAGGCTGGAGACATGCCCTCCAAGCTTCAATTCATTCACCGACTTTGAGGTTGTCATCAATTTATCTAGCAGATGAGAAAAAGGAGAAGGGTGGATGAAAAGAAGGTTCAAGAGAGGTGATTGTTTCATTTTTTAACAAGCTTGACATAGGAAAAGAACTATGCTCAAGGCCTCTGTTTCATTTTTTAACGAGCTTTCCACAGAGAAGAGAAACTATGCTCGTGACTGCTTCTTGATCATAGCTCCCAAGAGGATAATGATCTGGAAGGATACCATGTCAAGGGACAAAACTTGGTCATGGCCTCCAGGAGATCTTTGTTGGATGGAAGATAATCACTCAAGAAGGAACACATGTCGAGGGTCGCGATAGGGGTAAGGAGATTAGGCTCCAATAGCCCTACCGAAGAGATCACTATGTCAACTACCGGATCTAAATCATCGGAATTTGAGGTCATGGGAGACAACGCCACATAATTGACATGCGGCGGGGGTGATACTATCTGCATATAATAACCACTTAGGGAGGTAACCCAGTCGGGACCAATGAATGAAAGTTGATCAATAGTCACAATTCTTCCATCGTGAGGGAAATATATCACACGGAAAAGAGTGGATACAAGAGATTTCATAGCATAGACATAATCCTGCCCAAGGAGTAAAGCGAAATCCAAGGGGTCTCGGACTACCATGACATCAATAGAGATAGTTTTCCCTCCCAAAGTTACGAGAAACTGAGGGAGGGTCCCTAAAGGTTGACTAGTTCTTCTGTTAAAAGCTAACAGATTCTGGGTAACCGGCGCAAGTAGAGGACAACCCAAAGCGTGCCGAATGGCAGAACCGAATCGACCACTTGAGTTTCATTCTCCAAGGGAAGAATGGGGTCGACGGGTGAAAATAGATTGACCGCTTTGGTGTCACTCGCTAATGGGAGAGTGGGATCGACCGAGGATAAAAACAGATCAACCACTTTGGTGTCACTCTTTTGATGAAGAGTGGGGTTGATCGATGACGGAACTGGATCAGCTACTTGGGTGTGTGGTTCAATCGAGGAGGAAACTAGATTGACCACTTGATCAACCGGAATGACCAGGGATGGAACCGGATTGACCAGTCCATCAACCAACGATGGGTTGGAGGAAAGATTATGATAACCTTTTGGAAGTTGAAGTTTTTCCAAAAGAGAATAAGCCTCGTCCATACGAGGAAAAAGGTGAGAGTAATGATTACCTTTACATAACATGCAAGGGAACTTGACAGTTTTCTTCTTCTTACCAACCTGAACATCACTATTTGACGGGGTATTATCGACATGACCGACAGAGGCCAATGACATGGAGGACCACATTTCTAAGACCTGGGTAAGACCGGGGCAATCCCTCAGAAAGTGGTCACCCTTATAAAGACTGTAAGGGAATTTGGGTTTCAGATTCTTCATTTCAATCTTGTTGACCTCATCAACACTCCTAGTACTATCAACAGTAACTGGTTTCTTAGAGCCAACATCTGATGTTGTTGGGGCCTTGGTCCTTTTCGGTCTCTTCTTCATCTTCTCTTTTTGTTTCTTCTTCTTCTGATCAACCTGGCTACTTTATTTAGAGATTTCACTAGGCGAAGAAGGTGAAAAGTCAACATGAGGTTGATGTGTGGGTGGTGTACCAAAATCTAAAGTATTAGGTGCAACTAAAACATTGGGAGGATTCAGGATCACTAGAGTGGGGAACAACCAAACTAGTAATCTGATAGTGAGTCCTGGAAGACTCAATGTGGCAACATATGGAGGACCAAAGTTTCCAAATGAAGGAAAGGTATAAGGTCCCCTAGGAGAAGGGTTTCCTCCATTGGTACTCCCAGGATTTGATGCCATTAACACTTACTCGACCTAAGGTCCACTAAGTAAAACAAACCACACACGCTACGAAACTGAAAAGTAATCAATCAAACAAACCTTCCTATGATGAAATCAATAGTTGGTGATGAAATCCAACGTCGTGAGATCAAAATAGGAAGGGGCAGGGATAGAGTGGGTGGATCAGTTACGTTGGTGACCTACCTAAAGGACTTATGCCTTGGTGCAAGCTTCCATGCAGTAATTGTGGATTTACCCTCCAAGGAGCCTGAGTGAGTTTGACCAACGTTTGTTCCAGGTACAGTGAGACTTCCCTTCATTGTCACCTTGTGTCAGACCCTAAATATTGTGGCTACTAAGTTCACCAACTCGTAGTCAGCCCCTAGGTGGGTATAGTCGACAGTCCAGTCGGAACGTATGGGTAGGATAACAAGTCTGAAATCAACTTGAAAGTCTCCCACACATAATCGTGGATATACCTTCCAGTGACCCCCAATATATGATCCGACCACTACAAACAATTGAACCACGGAGGGATAATCTTTGTAACTCACCCAAATGCGACCTCGTGCGTAACCCCTGTGTGAGAGGGGGATCCCAGCAAGCCAATACGACAATTGGATTTGACTCTCCCTACCGCAAGATACTAAGTTTGTCTGATATCTTTGGAAAGTTATCCTTTCAACCTATTCCAAAGCCCTACACCTTAAACTAATGTAGGTTTGCTAACAAAGATGTAAAAAGTCTGATAAATTTTAGTTAAGCGTTGATTTTAGTGGTTGTTGTTTACTCAGAGGGTGTATGAAAGTGAAACTGATGGAATTACGACTCAATTCCCAAAAAATGCACAAAAGATGATAAGCAATCATTTATTTTCAATGAATGCCTATTTAAGGGAGAGAGAAAGAGTTGTTTTCACTATCAAACACTAATAAGGAATTCCCT
The DNA here is from genome assembly GCA_009831015.1 of Picea engelmannii. NCBI lineage: Eukaryota > Viridiplantae > Streptophyta > Pinopsida > Pinales > Pinaceae > Picea > Picea engelmannii. The sequence goes on from ML778630.1 coordinate 439,302, forward strand.
CAATCAATTTTGTTCTCAATCAGATCCAATATGATGCTACAACATTTCAGAAATGCAAACAAATATGAAAACTAATCATTAGTATGTACTTTTTTCGTTTTCATGCGAATGATGATCAATTCAATGAAAAACTTGTCCTGCCAACTACCCTTTTAGATCAAGGAGATTCGGACAAGAAAACGCAGATTTCGCACAAACAACACACCCTTTTGCAATCAAACAAGAGAAAGAAAATCAAAAACGCAAAAGGAAGGAGAAATAAATTGGATCAAATGACCTCAAAGAACCAAATGAGAAGAGTCACAGACTTCTAATGTCCTTCACTAGAGTTCCTTCTCAGTTGGATAGGAGAGAAGAAAGCAGGGGATTGATTTCAAGCTCTCAACAGCAAAAACTAAAAAAATAAGGAAGAAGGGAATAAAATCTAAACAAAAAGGTGTTTACTTCTCAGGAGGAAGCATTTCAAAGATCAAAATAAGAAGCATTGAATCCCAAAGCAGCTCAGCAAGTGAAAAAAACAGGGTTTGGTCCTCCAAAAAATGCAATTTTAGAAAGGATTTTTTGCAAAAAGGGATTGGCGCTCTGGTGTAAGGGACACCAGGGAATTATAACACTCTTTCCAACACCTTTAGGGAGTGTTTTCACTCTGCTAACATGGGCACAGGGGCGCCAGTCTTAAAAAACTCATAAAAATGTCCAAAAACCCAAAATTTCAGTCAAATTTTGGCAATCAAGCTGAGTGTGATGGGGTAAGAAGTCAATCAGCATATGAAATCAAGAAAATGGGGTGAACAAGGTCTTAAAACAATCAAAGGGTAAGACAAGGTCTATGAGGAAAAATCAAAACCAAAATTTTTGATTCGTCCCCAGTGGAGTCGCTAGTTTCTGTTGAAGGAAAATCTCCCTGCGGATAGGTAGATCTCCTCAAAGAGATAGACTCTTAAATATAAGATAGAAAATGATTATCATGGTCATTGACTTCCTTTTAGGTCTACACAAACTAATGCATGAAGAGGAAGGAGGAAAGACATACCTTTTACCGGTGTTTTTCCCTGCACACTCCGAGTTGAACTCCAAGCTTGAGCTCCTCGATAAGCCCTGTAGACAAACAAAGTACAACCACTTCCTATTCTATCGAGATTAGTTCAAAATAGATCTATCTACTTAGAGACAAATTCATGTGAGATTGAACACAAATTAGAAAGAAACAGGCCAAGAAAATCATATTAATGAGGACAAAACATTACTTACAGTCGTAGATGGAATGCGACAGTTCTGCCAAGTCCTCCTTGTCTAACCCTTGCTCAAAAGATCCAAGATCAGAGTGAAAATAGCTTCACCAATTTTTCCCTATGAGATCATAGGTCTCTTGCTTCCAAATCATCTATGTTCTAGTACCACTTATGAGATCATAATTTTGGTGTAATTCTCCATTTCCAGCTCCCCCTTTCACCATGAGAAAGCCTGTTTATATAGCCTTGGAGAGGCTTAACAACTTGAGATATATTTGGGGTAAGTTGAGGATTTTCCTCCTTCAGCTAGGTATATTCCCTAAGATCATGGATTGATTGAGGATTTGAATCCAACTTCCTTCTAAGAGTGAAAATATCCTTCCCCCATTCTTCTCAACAAATCAATTGTTGCCCAGAATAAGTAGTGCTCCCTCAAAAGGGCACTCAGAGCATTATAACACTCCCTAGTAATGTATAGGGGATTTATAGCACTCATGAGAGTAGGAGCACTCCTAAAAAAGGGCATATGAGTGTTATAATGCTCCCTGATAGCTTATAGGGGGGTGCCAGCACTCCTAAGATAAGTATAGGGGAGCGCTCTCCTCCAAAAACTCAGTTTTTTGGGTGCTTTCAGATGGCAAGAGGTTCATAAGCCTGTTGACTCATTTCTCTTCTTCCAAATCAAATTTTTGAGGTGTTTCAAGTGTCCTTCTCATGTCATTATAGGCACAACATAGGCATCATGGCAGTATGCTTTCCTTGACACTTGCGACACTTGTGAGCAAAATGTGACACTTGCGACACTTGTAATGACGACACTTGTGACACTATCGAAGTGAGTAATTTCGATGTGTAACACACTGGCACCAGACCTTTTAATTATCATCATTCACTTGATACAATGTTTCTTCGCTCCCAATGAGTGTCCATAGCCTCGGCAAAGTCACCCTAACATCACAGACCTTTCTCTACTTCCAGTGAGCATCCATAGCCCCAACGGATTTATCTACATACCCTCTCCTACTATGCACTCATTTGATATAATTGATTTTATTTTGGTAGAATTCCCTGAGCGAGTGGGAGAGGAGGACGTTTGTTATTTGCAAAATGAGATGGTTAAGGTGATTTTTTTGCTAGCTCTGTCTTGAGGTACATATAGTCCTTTCCAACTTACCACCTTTCCCTTCAAGTTTTACCAGATCACCAGGAAGACACTTCATCACTTTTCCAAGGTTGTTCATCTGCACAGGTTAGATAGAAAACTCCTTTAAAACAATCGCAAGTCTCCCAGCGCTTCTTGTTTTGTATGTAAGCAATGAGTTAGGAACATACTCGACATATCGCATGAATTGAGGTCAACCAATGTCTTTTAAAACACAAAATTCAAAAGTGCAGAATTACTATAGCAAGAAACAAAAATGCACTCTGCAATCAACCTACCTAAAAACAAAACATCATGAAAACACACACACATTTATTTAATTATTTATTTATTTATTAATGAAAATATTGTTTTAGGGCTTGGCCATTCACTAGGATGACATCAGGTTCCCTCCTCAAATTTTGCAACCGGTACATGCCTACCCCAATTTTCTCGACTACCAGAAAAGGTTTGAGCGATATATTCTAAAACTTTGAATGTTTTCCCTTCAGCTCATTTGCTCTGTCCCATTTTAGGACTAAGTCTCCTACCTCAAAATTCTTCTCTTTGGCCTTATTCTTATCAAACCACCTTTTAACTATCTATTGATGAGCTATGAACTTCGATTTTTCTTTCTCCCTTTCTTCTTCCATCATGAGGAGGGTATCAATTCTTTGTTGTATAACTGATGAGGGTTGTCCTCTAGAATCCTGACCAAGCTGAAGAGATGGAAGATATAGCCCGTTCAGGAGAATGGATTCCTGTATGTATACCTAAAAGTATGGGGAATTCCCTATAGTTTCCTTGGGTGTTACTCTGTCATCCCATAAGGCATTATGTAGTGAACTATGCCAATTACTCTGGTTGTCTACAATTGTTTTCTTTAATATCCTCACTAGGTTATTATTGATTGATTATGCCACTTTCTTCCCCTGTGGATATTATTTTGCAGAGTATATGATTATTATTCATTTGTCTAAAGAAAAATCTATTAATAGGGTGGAAGAGAAGTAAGCGGAATTATCAAAAACAAGGATGAAAGGAATACCAAACATTGTGATTAGTTGTTGTTGTATGAATTGAATCGCCACCTTTTCGTTTACATGAGTCAGAAGGATGGCCTCTGCCCATTTCGTAAAATAGTATGTGGCATTCAGTATGTATATATGTTGTTTTGAGGAACTCAATGTAATTTATCCTATGATATCTAACCCCCATTGCTCGAATGGCCTAGAGACAGCCACAGGTTGGAGTGGAGCATCTGCTCTCTTTTCCCTCCCTGAGCTTATTTGAAAAGTTTTACAGTTTCTACCGTATGTGTGAGCATTCCTGAACATAGTAGGCCAATAATAGCCAACTCTCAGTATTTTGTGAGTGGTGGTTTTTCCTGCGAAATGTCCACCTGCGGGACCATCATGGAGCTCCTTCAGAACCTCATATACATCTTCACGTTCAATACATATTAAAATTACCCCATCATAATTAACACGGAAGAGCACTGAATTTATGAGGTGATATTGTGTTGATTTTAACCTAAGGGATCTCCTTTCCCTAGGATTTAGGTTTTCTGGGAAAGTCCCATGATGCAGGAGATAAGTCGGTTTCTCATATCAAGACTCTTGTCATGGAGAGACGTATGAAGATTCACCACACCATAATGCCAATTCATTCTCCCATCTGAGGTCTTCATTTACTTGGTCCTAGGATTCAGCTACCAGTTTTCATAATCCTTGTCCCTTAACCAGTTTAGTAGGTTTAATATCTAGATCAAATTCTTGCACTATTGCCATCCAGTTTCCTCTTCTTTCCCCCATCTCTTGTTGAGTGAATCGAACTACAAGGTGAGGCACGATGACTTTGGTATGGTTCTTTAGGATGTAAAATCCGAAGTGTTTCACTACCTTGTATATTGCATAAGCTTGCTTATCTATAGCAGGGTAATTTAGTTCAGCCCCTTGGAGATTAGTGCTCATAAATGAGACTGGGGCCTCATTGTTGTCATCATCCTTCTGAGTCAATACTGCAGCTAACGATTAGTCAGAGGAAAAAGTGTAGAGGAAGAAATCTTTGCTAAAGTCAGGACTTCACAACACTGGGGCTTGAGATATTGCAGCCTTAATATTGCTGAAAGAACTTTTTTTTTCATCATCCCACTTAAATTCAGCATCTTTACGGGTCATTTTTTGTAAGGGTTTGATAGTTTCAGCAAAATTGGGGGTGAATTTCCTCAAAAAATTGATTTTCCCAAAGAAGGATTGCATAGCCCTTTTGTTGTGGGGTAATGGAAGTTGTCTTATAGCCCTAATTTGCTCTGGGTATATGTAAATTCATGTTTGAGATATAATATGACCTAGTATTTTACCTTCCTTGACACCAAAGATAGTTTTCTTAGGGTTTAAGGATATATCGTATTTCCTACACCTTTCGAAAATATGGGTTAAGTTTTGGATGTGATCTTCTTTGTTCTTCGAATACACAGTCACGTCGTCCAAATAAACTACTACACATTTGTTGATTAGTCCCTGAAACGCTACTTTCATGGCCCTTTGGAAGGTTTCCCCTGCATTGATTAACCCAAAGAGAATGTGTTTATAAGCAAAGGTTCCCCACTTGGTTCGGAAGGTAGTTTTCAAACAGACTTCCTCTTAAACTAGAACTTGGTTGTAACCTGAAAAACCATCCAGCCGGGAGAAAATCTCTAAGCCGGACATGGTCTGCAAGAGTTTCTCCATTGGTGGAATTGGATAGTTGTCATTTTCTAAAGCTCTGTTGAGGTTTCTGAAATCTACACATAGGCGAATCTCCCCAGAATTTTTCCTCATAGGAACTAAATTTTCTACCCATGCAGAGTGTCTAACCTGGAAGATAATATTAGCATCTAGTAATTTATTTAACTTCTGACACATGAGAGGCTCCATGGATGGGTGGTACTTCCGGATTTTCTATTCGAAGGGTTTCACGTCGGGATTTAACGGAATTGTGTGTTGAATGATACGAGTATCATAAGTTTTTAGATATCGGTAGGACCATGCAAAAACATCTTGATATTGTATGAAAAGTTTGATATAGGCCTTCCTTTCCTCTTTAGATATTGTCTTTACGAGATTTATATTCTTGGGGTTTTCTAGGGTTCCTAGATTTATAGTTTCATACATGGGACAGGAACTCCCCATCTTTGTGTCCGTTGACCCTTTGAATCTTTCCCTTAAATCAAAAAGGTTTTATAAATTGTCTACCCCTTTTGGTATCGTGTGAGACCTCGATTTTTCAATCAGTTGATCTGTATGAGGATTAGTTTCTGCTAATTTCTCCTGAAATACTTCATCGTCAATAGCCAAGTCTTTAAAATTATCTTGATTGGTCAAAAAAATAATGATTTTTTCATCTCCTTGAAAGACCTTCCAATTAGAAATATTGTTGGGCACCAAAGGTTTATAGAGTAGCTCCGTAGTGAACTAGGAGGCTTCATCATCTTCTAGAGGTGATATCCTTGCGGCAGCGTTGGCCTGAGAATCAGCAAGAGTGTTTTTTGTTCTGTGGGTCATTGTAATGTTGAAGGCCTAAAAATGTTCTATTAGTATGTGTACTTCCTGTTGGTAATTGCTGGGGTGGGGAGAGTTGAAATGTATAGTTTTCCTTACTTGTCTAACAATGATTTCAGAATCTCCGAAAACCTTCAATTCTTTAACGTTTAAGTCTATGGATTTCTTTAGCCCTTGTACTAAAGCTTCATACTCGGCGGTGTTGTTTGTGCATTGAAATTCTAGTCTACAGGATAGGAAATTTTGTTTACCTTTTGGATCAATGAGGATGCACCCTTCTCCCAACCTTTCTTATGACTTAAACCCATCAAACTACAAGGTCCAAAGTTGTGGGAGAAAACCATCAGTTTATTTTTTCCTAATAGTTTCCTCCTTTCTTCCTATCTGCTCAATGGTTTTCAATAGAGGTTCTTGAAAGAAGAGGATTTCTTCTACCGTCGTCGGAAAATTTTCTTGAAAATTCATTTTGGAGTTTTGAGTAAGAGGGACATCAGATGAGAGGGAGGAGACATTCTTGAAATCAGATTCACAGGAATAATTGCCTAATACAGGGAAATCTGACGAGGAGGGTTCGTTGAGGGTTTCTAGGTCAGTGACAGTATGTTTAAGATATATTTCCTCGTCGATCTTCATCATATTCATGTGTCCCTTTAATGGAAACCAAAGGTGAACCCAGTTTGTACTAAAGTATCCATTTAACTTCTCAAACCAATCTCGGTTAAGTAACAATCCATAAGCTTTTGGAATATCTACTACTATGATGCCAATCACCTGAACAAATTTAGGGTGTGTCGCCATTATGATCATTACATCTTTGAGCTCTCCCATAACCTTCACCTAGGTTATGTCTAGTTGTATCACATGTTTATCACTTTTGAGAGGGATTTCATTTAATTTATTTCATACAATGATATAACATTAGAGGATTCTCATGATTCAACCAGATAGTTATGGAGGTTTATGTTGAAGACTTCAAATGTCAAAAAGAATGGTAGTACAAAAGGATTTCCTTTCTTATTCTCAAAGAAAGATTTTACATTTGGTTTATTTATTAGATCTGTGGGAGCTGGATTTTCTCCTTGAACAGTGCTTGTTATAGGGTTTTCTACTGACTTCAAGGCTTGTAACAGAAATTCCTTCTGCCGAGGTATTCTACACATGTCCATGACCGATATATTTGCCTTGAACTTTTTCAAATATTATACTATGTTGTAGTCTAGCTTGGGTGATTCTCGTGTATGGATGTTTATGGGATTTATTTGGGATAAAAAAGGTTCTTTAGGGTGATCGGACGTCATTTTTCCTTCCAAATTTTGGGTCGTAGTAAGGTCGTTTGAGACAGACTGACCCCTACTTCGTGTTTTCACATCCAAGACCTTTGTGGGTGGTTATTGAACCTCAAATAGATCACTGGAAGGCATTGGTAGGTCAGGGTCCCATATCAGCATGGTTTTTTCTTCTGGTGGATCAACTTATTCCTAATCAGCAATATTCATAGTTGATTCGCTTGATTGTTTGGTTAGGGAAACCTCATCTAGAAACTGGTTGGACATCAAATTCATGGCATCCACCCATTGTAGGCAGTCTCTTTCAGAATTTTTCTCTTGGTGATAGGTACAGAACGAGTCAGATGCTACATTTCCCAAGTCGATGTTTAAGTTGGTTGGGGGAGGTTCAAACACTTTGAATGGTGGATTTCTTTTTAAAAATGGTTTATAGGGCCTCTGGCCTTGGTTTCCCTCCCCTGCACTTTTTTTCAAGTCTATGATTTCATTTGAAAACTTCTTAACCATGCGTTGTAGGTATTCTATGACTCCACTTCATTTTTCGGGACCTTGTTCTATTTGTTTCCCTGGAGGTCTGGTTAACAGTAGTCCTCTCCTAGGAGGAGGTTGAACTTCCTTCTTAACTAATGAGACATGGCCTTCTTTACATCCCTTCATTTGGAACTCTATTGTTTCGGCTTATTCAAAATTCTTAGCTAAGGTTGTTTTGGCAGCCCTCTTCACAAACATGGAAATAGAAGCTGGGAGAGAATTAGCATATACTTTGATTTGCAACTCTTGAGTGGGTTTATCTTCAAGTTGAAATTTTTTTGAGATAGTGGTGAATTGTTGATTAAAGTCTTTAACCTTATCCTTTGAACTCGTGGTGGGGGCGAACAACTCGGCCATCAAATCTCCTGTAGTGATTTCTTCTGCAAATTTATCTAGAAAATCCTCTTGAAACTTCGTCCAAATAGTTATGGACCCTACAGGTAAGTTAAAATACCACGTGGAGGCCAAATTCTCAAAAGTATAGGGGAAAATCCTGCATACTACGTCTTCATGTTGGAAATTCATCAGTCTGATAGCTAGTATCAATTTTTTGATATGGTCTTCAGGAAATCTTGAGGTTTTAGGGTCAAATTTAGGGAGTAACTTTTCTGGATGTCGGGGAAGGTTATGTACTTGTCTGGGGATGGCCAGAGAATATTTGGCCAAACAAGGTTGATTATTTTGAGGTGGGTTTCCCCTTTCTTCATTATGATCATTATTATATTCCATGTCGTCCAACTCTAAAATTGAGCGTTTTGAGTTAAACTCTTCCTCGTCGGAAAAATCATCGGGCTCGGAGCAATTAACGGCTAGTGTTTCAGGGATTAGATTAAGAGAATGTTCAATTTCAGTGAGGGATAAATATATGGTATTCTAAAACTAAAACCTGGTTGTGATGTCGACCACTGGTCTACTTACTTGTTTTCTACGAGGAAGTAACGGAGCTAAGGGAAGTGCTTTGATTTCTCGGGTGTAAGCTCTTGTGATTCTTCTGAACTGGTTCAACTCCTCGTGGGGAAGAGTGTAAGGTATTTCAGGGAACAAGTATTCTTCCTCTTGTTGGGGTGAGTTACCCATTTCAGGATTACTCAATGTGTGTGGGTTTTCTTGAGAATGGCTAGCCATGCATGTGGGTTGTTTTGAATCTATAGGCTGTGAGAAATATTATATCAAAAATATCGTCAGTCATTCATTCTTTAGGCCCTCCTTCTAGCACCAATACTATTGAGGAGTCCTAAATCCTTTTAACTCAACAGTAGGAACCAAACCTACCACCGAGGCCCAATTAGACTCTGCAGTGTTTAATGGTGGAATGGTTCTCTAGATCTTGCGATCTAGCCAATTAATCGATGGGATTTATGTAGTGATTGACATGATGTCTTCTTGTGAAAGCTCCTCCTTCAGTTTGAACATTCTCTTTTTTGTATTTTCTCTTATATGTGGGACCAATAGAAGATAAATGATGGTATAAACCAGTTGGGTAACAAAAGGGGAATACTTAACTAATGAAGAAGGTTGAGCTTGGGATAACCCTCATGCTCAAGCATGCAGACAATGATTCTTACACCAATGACAAGCCTAGTACTAATACATCAACTTGTTGGCACTTCGATTATTGACTGAGATACAATTTATCAGAAGAGAACATACATGCAATAAAATGATGGAAAAAAAAAAGTTTCCTTAGCTCTAATCACCAATCACACATTAACACAACGATTTGTTTACATCATTAAAGGAAAGAATTATAAAAAATATTGAATCAGATAACTTATCAACAGATTCAGAAACTTTTACTCATTATAGCATCCATTCATGAGATAAAGTTGGAAGTAATTCCTCCTTATGATCCAATCACACACGCCTTTGATGAAAACAGAAACTTGTCTCAGGTCCTAAATAGGACTTCTCAATTAAGGTAGCTCCAAAATAGTTCTTTACAATTCCAAAAATGAGGGTCTTTGCCAAAACCATCGACCTTTTCTAACAGGTCAATCCTCTTATTTATAATATATTATTAACTAAAAAATAACTATCAAAAGTTCAAGCTAAGTAAAACAAAACATCGCCACATGGCGCTTTCATCTCTTAGTCTTCTAAGAGTCGTCAAATGGTTTCACTTGAGTGGATGACTCTTCTCATACTCCCACCATTTGACGAAGATATCCTCGCATGTGTTTCCGTATGGGAATCTGTGTTGGTCCATTGGGGCTGAAAGGATCTCCTTTATCTCCATTGCTCATGCCCGATACTTGACTACTTTAGTACTTAACTAATGTAACAATGTTTGAGCCTTGATTGGGTGCTCCATGAACTATTGTACTTGACCTGGCGCCATGTTCGCCACATTTTCTATCTCTACAGCCCACGATGAGTCTTGTTTGGTATGTAGTTTGACTATGTCATGCAAGTCGACAAAGTCATCGGGTGTGTCAAATTCTAGGAGGCCGATGTATCTCATCGCTCGATTGATCTTGGTCTAGCACCTTTCGCACTTGGCCCATTTATCTTGGATTTCCTGATGACATTATTAGGCCATTTTCACCTAGTATTCGGTCGAATTCTTTATGCGATCATTTTTTCTATCCCTTAGTACCCAAATGTTGTGCTCTTTGGTGTCTCGGGCCTATTGAACCGCGCTGATGTAATCAATCCTTTCCACCGCTTGGTGTGATTTCTCATACCATATCTCCATATCCTTGCACATCTCCAGTGCCATAAGGGTGTCTTCTTGGAAATCGACTATCCTTGCAGTGAAAAGGTTCCGCTCATTCATGAATTTACTATAGGCATCCTAGAATTCGCTTCTCAAGAACATCATAGCCTGTGTGGAGTCCTGATAATATTTAGCCAAATGGTGTAGATGCTCCAACTCCTTCAACGCAGTGGCCAGATCCTCTTCATCCTTCCTCGCTCTAACCAGGGTGGCATCTTTGATTACCATCCATGTGCTAATAAGTTCAGATGTCTTGGCATGCTCCTTGCTAATCAATTTTTCCTCTGTGGTGATGAGGATGGAGTTGTCTAGAGTAAGCCTCCTCTTCTTGGTGATTCTCTTCATGATGGCTTTCCTCTTTCGGTCGTAGGCAATGGCTTGTATATCAGCGACCTCATCCATGGGTTCAGGGATTTGATGCTCTCCCCAAGTAATCATGTTTCCTAGGCTCCCGATAGTGTAAATTTGTTCAAGGTTGGGTTCTTGAACCTCTTCCATGTGTCTTGAAATTTCATCCTTTGGTTGTTTCTCATCATGAGGTAAAGTACTGGCCAAGTTTGATGAATCAGGGGTGGGTTGGGTACTTACTTGATAATTGTTTTTTGAGATTTCAATTTCCTATTGTGGAATTTATTCTTCTTGTTCGCTCGACCCTAGCTCATCCCTCGGGCTATCCACTTGGGTCCCCGATGCATTCAATAGCTAAGACACTTTCAACCTCCTGGTCACTTTGTGGAAGGATTTGAACTTGAGCATCGAAATCTAGGGAAGATTCTTTCTCAGGTTCCTTTTCCTCTGTAATATGTATCGGAGTCACCAGGGAAACCTCTGAACTCTCCTCATCATATATATCGTTATTAATTTTTGTGAGGGGTTTGGTGCACTTTCTCTCACTGATGTCCTCGCTATCTCAGACTGAGTCGAAATGTCCCCTAGTGATCTGCCCTGTGGCGTTGAAACTTCAGGGTTATCTAACGTGCTGATCTCTTCAATTTGTATTGGCTCTGGGTCACTTGGACCTACTTAGATTTTGATTGGGTTGTCTTCAGGGACCCTTGTCATTTCTACGAGGTTCTGGTCATTTTGCAGTTGTTCAATTACTCTATGTGTCTATTCCATTAGGATAAATCCCATAGCCTATGCCTCTGGTGTCAAAGACAATCCCCTATTATTCACCTATGTTGCCTCTTCCACTCTGATTTCTCTATTCTTGATGCATGTTTAGCCATGCTCATGGCCTTGAACCTGGTCATTTTTGGGTCGGCCATTCTTCGCACCACCTCATCCCAATCATGGGTGTTCTCTGTGAAGACTTTGTCTTCGAACTTATCATGAGCATACAGCTAGCAGGATGAAACTTGTGAAGCATGTTGCAGGACCAGTCCCTTTGGATAGTTCTTTCAGAATCGGCCTGTCGAGAATCTGAATTCAAGTTGGCTTGACCCTTCTTGTTGTTGGGTATGTGTTATATTCTTTACCATTGTATATTTTCTTGTAGTGTCCCCAAGGCCGAGACCCATTGTAAACCATGTTTGGAAAGGAATTGTAATTATGTTTTATAGGTTGGTGAGCCAAGTTTTCATAAGTTGGAGGCTTATGTGTTGTTAGGCCAGGGAGCCTGAGTATTGAAGGCAAGGAGCATGTTGTTGTATATGTAATCATGCAGAACACTTAATAAAATATAAACACCACCAGGTGCATACCGACCACAATGAATGAGTGAAGGGGGATTGAGCATCCACGGAGTGGGCAAGGAATTAGGGGCTGGAAGGTGGGAAAGGGGCTAAGTGTTGAGCCTAGGGGCTAAGCCTAGGGGGGCTTAAGCCTGGGAATAATATTTTAATATTATTCCAAAATATATGTGCATCATATGTTTTTATCCTAAGTCCTTTTGGAAGGACGCATGATTTCCCAAGTGGTGGGAGGAACACGTGCTGGTAGAACGCATGCAGTTCCATGGGTGACAAGTGTCAACCCTGGTGCATGTGAATAAAATGGCCAGGGTGAGCCATGAGAAGGGCATTCCCATTCCACCAGATTGTCTGAACGTGTACGAAGCTCTGAGCAGTATGACTAACCCGACTCCTATAGAGAACCTTTGTGAGACCCTGTGACTCGAATGTCTGTGTCTGATTCTAAGAAATCCCATGTGTGTAACCCCAGCCTACGAGAAGCCTGTGTTGATTTTGGGGAAGATTCTTTGCTTGTTCGGGAAAGCTGAGCGAGCCTATGCGAGCATTCTCTATTCTGAAGCCGTGACTATGAAGCCATCATGTGATTGTCGAATCCAGTTTTTGGAAAGCCTGTGTCTGTTTTCCCATGGGATTGTTGAGACTACGCAGTACTGGACTGCATGAGTCTTGTTGGCCTATGAGCAACTCCCTCTAGGTGAGAGAGTGCGCAGGGAAAGGAGAGAACTCCTTGAAGGAACCATGTAGCTGCCATAGAGCCCGGAGACTTTCGGTCCGGTCTGTTCCTGTAACCCAAGGTAAGGGAGATTGGCAGTCGAAGGACTGTCCAGGTGACAGAGAAGGTGCATTCTCCTAGGGTGGAACAGGCATGTGGGGAATGAGGTTCTGTGGGCAGTGAGCGTGGGAGATTCCTGGGAGAGCATTCCATCCTTGTGGTTATGTGTGATTGTTTTCCCTGTAACCTCAGCCTGAGCCTAGATTTCTTGCCTTGGGGTGGAGTTTAGTCCCAGCTCAGGGGTAACCCACTGCTGAGTTGATGAGAAGTGTGGTCTAAGGCTGGGAGGTTCATGGAAGGCCTGCACTTGGTTGGTGGAATCTACCATTGATAAAGATAAGTATCTAGTTACGCTTTAATCATGTTTTGCATGACTGTGCTGCTTATGTATCATGTTTTCCATTGTGTATACGAATTAATATGGAATGTTATGGATTGTTTAATTATAGCAGTAATGATATGTTTTACTCTGAGTTAAATGTGTTTATTTGTTTAAATGCATGGGATATATGATATCTGTATGAGATTTGTACAAATGGTGTGTACAAATGGGTATCAAAGCGCGAGTAAGCCCAGAGTTCTGAAATGGGTGTGCTACAAATTGGTATCAGAGAGAAGGTTTCGACACTGAGCCTAGATGGGCCAGTGGAGCGGTCTTTGGACCGAGAATGCGAAGGGAAATTGGGTCTGAAGGACCAATTTCAGACCTTGGTTTGTTCCAGAGTGTCAATTCGTTGCTTGACCGTGCTTACGAGCTCAAGAAGTATAGCGGCGAGTGAAACCGCAGCTGGTGTGGTCTATGGCCACAGAGAGACAGGTCTCTACACCAATGGTGTTAGAACCTTAGGATCTGTTCGGGAGGGAAGGCGATCCCTCGTGACCGTCGGATCTAGAAAAATGTGTGTAGGGATTAAAATTCCTTTTGAAATACACAGGAATGTGGAAATCGCTATACGCAAAATTCTGAATTGGTTAGGAACCGTCTGAGCCGTCAGATCTCGGTCGAAAAACCCGTCAGCCGTTGGATATGTCGGGAGATGTCTGAAGGTTAAACCTCAAAGACTAGGGGCGAAAGATTAGAAATAGATCTAGACTGTCTGAAAGATGGAGGACACGTGTCATGAGATTTCCCATTTCGGGAAATCGGGAATCGCGATATCGGGAGTCACGAAGGAGGTCGAGAATTTTCATGGTAAAATTCCCAGGAACGATATGAACCATCCATCAGTTGGGACACGTGGGCGAGATTGGGAGTCCATCGGCATATCGAGGTTCGGCGTTTCACGAATCCTGAGGACATATGTGTTTCGGCATTGGAAAATTTGAAACCTCGATAGGAGATATGACTGTGGTCATATAAGGGCAGGTCATGTGAACCACGAGTCTAGCCTGAAGGGATAATGGGAGTTATAGTGCATTGGCGTTTGGAAGTCCAAAACCCTGAAAGGATCGGGACATTCCATGGTGGGAACCCCGGAGCAGTCATGGGTCGTCCGATTTGAGATGGCCACGTGTTGAGAGATTACCCGTTTCGGAAAATCGGGGATTCGGGAGTTCCATTGACAAAGAACTCGGACTCTCGTCGTGATAAATCCTGACCATAATGTAGAGACGTTAGCATGTGGCTAATTCCCAATGAACGGATGAGATTCCTTCGGGGAATCTCCGGGTCTTTAACGACCGTCCGATGTGAGAAAGATCTGACAGTTGGATTTTTCTAGGAATGGATATGGACACATGGAGATGTACCATGTGTCAGAGGGTCTAAAAGAGAAGCGAGAGTGGTGGGATCCTAATGATGTCACCGAATGTGACAAGGATCCTCCGAAACGTGCCACGCACCACTTTGGTAAAGGACGACAGTTGTGTTGTAGACCCGAAGAATAAGGTAAAACAGAATTTCAGAAGTCGGGGGTTGGAAAGGAGAGTTAAACGGGAGTTCTCCAGTACCGAGACTCTGAAACCTCGAAACCCGAAGTCCCAAGGTACAAAAACCCAAATTTCTGAAATCCCAAAGTGTCGAAAATGAAAGCTTCAAAAACACGACAATTGTAGAGCCGAATGAGAGCTCAGAAAACCCATTGGAATCGAAAGGTCTTTTGTTCTTGTTGGTATTAGTTATAAATGTTGAAGATTGTTCATGAAGGTTTAATGGCCTGATAAACTACGATTTTATTTGCACAGTGCATGTGCAGAGTTCAACGGAGGTCAGGACTCCAGTTAACCAACGACTGAGTATGGAGTGGGGAAAGGTGTAGATTACCCCCAAAATAGAAGACGAACAGGAAGGAAAGGATGTTAACCTGGGAATCGAAGGATCGAACTCCAATGGGCATGGAAAAGAGAAGGATAAGGAAGGACACATAATTAAAATCATTGAAGGATTGCAAAGAGAGGCCCAGGCTCACCGAGATGATAGCCAAAAGCTCATGAAAGTCAGGGATCAGCAGGGTGCATTAAACTTAAAATTTTTGAAGAGCCTGGAAAGAATAGAGAAGAAACTCGAGAAGGGAAGAGACTCAAGTACGATGGAGAGTTGCAAAACCCATGAAAGAAGAAGAAGGTCGAGGAGCGGTAGACGACATCTTAGTCACTCCTAAAGACATTCTGACAGGAAGACACACAATAGTTCAAGCCCATCCCCTACCAGAAAACATCAAAAATATGGAAAGGAGGAATTGAAACGAGAGATGAACAATATTAAGCCTCCAACATTCAATGGAGAACATAAGAAGGAGGAAGATGCCGAGACCTGGTTGCTTGGCATGAAGAAATACTTCCAACTGCAGAATTATTCTTCCCATGCAGAAGGAAGAATTGCAATGTACCAACTAAAAGGAAAATCATCCATGTGGTGGGATCAGTTTTTATAGGTGTAGCACATCAGAGAGAAAGAGGTCACATGGAAGGAGTTTAAGAGGTATTTCGAGAAGAAATACCTGACTAAAAGATACTATGACAGAAAGATGAAGGAGTTCTTCAAACTCAAGTTGGGCGGTATGACCATTGATGAGTATGAACGAAATTTTCTAGAACTACTAAAGTATGTTCCATTCATCAAGGACGAAGTTGTTAAAATTCAGAGGTATCTAAGTGGACTGCCACCTTCCATGAGTGACAAGATTCAATATGACGATCCTAAGACCATGGAAGAGACCATCATAAAAGATAAATTCTTGTATGAACAGCAAGGAGAAAGGCCTATCCTTCAGAAGGTCTGGGATGATCGGAGGAAATTTAAGAAGGAACAGAGGCAGAAGGGAAGCAAGCCTTCCTTTTTCAGAAACAGTCCTTGGGGACAGTCATCTTTTAAAGAGCCTAGGAAGTTTGAAGGGAGTGAGCAGATGCTAAGGCCTCCACCTATAGATTGTTGGGGCTGTAAAGGAAATCATAGGTACAGAGACTGCCCCCACAAAAAATACAAAGAAAGAACTGTCCATACTGTTCAGCAAGCTGAAACAGTGGAGGATATGGGCAGTAGAATGTCGAGGATCTACGCAGCCCTGGACAATAAGCAAGCAGAATTTCAATCGCACATGATTGAAGTGGAAGGTATGATCAATAACCAACCACTTGTTATTTTAATTGATTCAGGGGCTAGCCATAGTTATGTAGATCCTAGAGTGGTGGATAGTTTTCATCTAATGAGAAGCAAACATGAGAATTCTTGGTTAGTGCAGTTAGCCACAGGGACCAAGAGGAAGGTCATTGAATTGGTTAAGTCTTGTTCAGTGGACATGAAAGGAATGAGCACTAAGGTTGAGTTGAGCATTCTGCCTTTAGGCTCATACGATTTCTTAATTGGGATGGACTGGTTGGACCAGCACCATGCCCTTTTGGATTGTCGTAACAAGAGGTTCACATGCCTTAATGAAGAGGGAAATCAGGTAACAGTCCAAGGAATTCCCAGAGCCATGGCTGTGAGGGAAATATCAGCCATGTAGCTAAAGAAATGTTACCGGAAAGGCTATCAATTATTTGCAGCTCGGGTGGAAGAAGCATCCCAAGATGTAGTATCGAATCTGGAAGACCACGAAGTACTCAAATAATTCAAGGACATATTTCAGGAGGTACCTGGACTACCTCCAAAGAGGGACATCGATTTTTCTATAAATTTGATGCCTGGAGCAGCTCCAGTTTCAAAGAGTTGCAATTGTAGCTTGAAGAGCTACTAAAGAAAGGTTACATTCGCCCCAGTGTGTCACCTTGGGGAGCCCTGGTCCTATTCGTGAAGAAGAAAGATGGGACGTTGAGGCTGTGCATTGATTTTCGACAGTTGAATAAGGTCACTGTCAAGAACAAATATCCTCTGCCAAGGATTGATGATCTTTTTGATCAGTTGAAGGATGCAAAAATATTTTCGAAAATAGATCTTCGATCAGGATATCACCAAGTGAGAATAAAGGATGAGGACATCAGCAAGACCGCCTTTAGAACAAGGTACGGTCATTATGAGTTCACAGTGGTGTCGTTTGGATTGTCCAACGTGCTTGTTGTTTTCATGTGCTTAATGAATGGAGTGTTCAGAGATAATTTGGACAAGTTTGTCATAGTCTTCCTGGACGATATCTTGGTGTATTCCAAGACAGAGGAAGAACATGAACAACACCTAAGAATGGTGCTGCAGGTGTTGAGAGAACACCAGTTGTACGCAAAACTGAGCAAGTGCTCATTTTACCAAAGGTAGATCCATTACTTGGGACATATAATATCTGAAGAAGGGATCATTGTGGATCCTGAAAAGGTAGAGGCCATTCGAGAATGGCCAGCACCAAGGAGTATGGCAGAARTTAGATCTTTTATGGGTCTGGTAGGCTGTTATAGGAGGTTTATAGCCGGATTCTCAAGGCTAGCCCATTCTATCACTTCCTTGAAAAGGAAGGGGAATAAGTTCCAGTGGACTGAAGAATGTGAGATCAGCTTCCAGCGATTGAAGCAGCTGCTAACTAGTGCTCCAATCTTGAAGATTGAAGATCCAAATAAGGATTATGTAGTGTGCACAGATGCATGTAAGGAGGGGCTGGGAGGAGTTCTCAGCCAAGAGGGATTTGTAATTTGTTATGAGTCTCGGAAGTTGAAGGAGCATGAGAAGAATTATGCCACTCATGATTTAGAACTGGCAGCAATCATCCATGCCTTGAGGAAATGGAGACATTACCTCATGGGCAAGAGATTCGAGTTGAGAACATACCATAACGGTCTGAAGTATTTATTTGATCAGCCGACCTTAAATTCCAGACAAATCAGATGGCTGRAGTTTCTGTGCGAATATGACTTTGATATCAAGCATATCAAAGGGAAAGAAAATAAGGTGGCTGATGCACTCAGCAGAAAAGTGCATGAATTACATGCTACAGCCATTAGCATGTACCAGACTGAGATGAAAGACAGAATTTTGGAAGCTGCAAATGATGATTTGCAGTACAAAAATCTTGTAGCAAAGCTACAGCAGTGTGAGAGACCACAGACCAAGGAAAGTTACACCTTGGGAACTAATGGTTTACTTCTGTATAAAAACAAAGTGTATGTACCCAATGTCCGAGAGTTGAAGCTGGAAATTCTAAAGGAGATGCATAACGTGGATTATGCTGGACATCCTGGATATCAGAAGACTATGGCAGCAGTCAAAAGCCATTATTTTTGGCCGGGTTTGAAGAATGAAATCGCTGAATACATCGCCAGATGTATGAAGTGCCAAAAGGTTAAGGCTGAGCACAGGCACCCAGCAAGGTTGTTGCAGCCTTTACCTATTCCTGAATGGAAATGGGACATGGTAACAATGGATTTTATCACCGGACTACCTAGAACAAGCAAGCAACATGATTCAATCATGGTGGTGGTGGAAAAGCTTACTAAAGCTGCCCATTTTATTCCACTGAAAACCACCCACAAAGCAACAAATGTTGCTGACATTTTCTTAAAAGAAGTTGCACGCTTGCACGGAATTCCTAAGACAATTGTGTCTGATAGAGACCCGAAATTCACTTCGAATTTTTGGAAAGGATTGTTCAAGGGATTCGGAACGAATCTAAACTTTAGTACAGCGTATCATCTCGAGTCTGATGGTCAGACAGAGAAGGTGAACTAGGTAATAGAAGACATGTTGAGAATGTATGTGATGGATAAACCATCAAGGTGGGAAGACTACCTGCATTTGGTAGAATTTGCCTACAATAATGGGTATCATGCATCATTGAAGATGATCCCATTCAAAGTTCTTTATGGAAGAAAGTGCAACACTCCAGTGAGTTGGGATAATCCAGCTGACAGAGTAGTAGTTGGGCCTGAGCTACTCAAAGAGATGGAAGACCAAATAATAAGAATTAAACATAATCTAAAAGCTGCCCAGGACGGGCAGAAAAGTTACACTGATAGTAACAGAGCCCATAGAGAATTCAAAGTGGGTGACCATGTTTTCTTGAAAGTGAAAACTAACAGGAGTTCCCTGAAGCTGGGAAGTTGTGCCAAGTTGGTAGCAAGATTTTGTGGGCCATTTGAGATCCTGGAAAGGATTGGGCCGGTTGCATACATGCTTGCATTACCTGCATCTATGACTGTACATAATGTGTTTCATGTTTCACTGCTTAAGAAATATGTACCTGATGCTAATCATATTATCGATTGGACTGTGATTCAGGTGGAACCAGAAGGTGTCCTGCAAGTGCATCCCATGTGCATATTGGATAGGAAAAGAAAACAGCTCTGAAATCGAGCTATAGAGCTTGTAAAGTTCCAGTGGACCTGGTACGGTCCTGAGGACGCGACATGGGAGCATGAAGAGGTTATGCGGGCAGAGTACCCGCATCTTTTTGAAGATATTGAAAGGATTGCAGAGACAGTGTAAGTTTCACTTAGGACAGTGCAAAAATAAGGGGAGGGGGATTGTAGTGTCCCCAAGGTCGAGCCCCATTGTAAACCATGTTTGGAAAGGAATTGTAATTATGTTTTATAGGCTGGTGAGCCAAGTTTTCATAAGATGGAGGCTTATGTGTTGTTAGGCCATGGAGCCTGAGTATTGAAGGCTAAGAGCCTGTTGTTGTATATCTAATCATGCAGAACACTTAATAAAATATAAACACCACCAGGTGCAGACCGACCACGATGAATGAGTGAAGGGGGACTGAGCATCCACAGAGTGGGCAAGGAATTAGGGGCTGGAAGGTGGGAAAGGGGCTAAGTGTTGAGCCTAGGGGCTAAGCCTATGGGAGCTTAATCCTGGGAATAATATTTTAATATTATTCCAAAAGATATGTGCATCATATGTTTTTATCCTAAGTCCTTTTGGAAGGACGCGTGATTTCCCAAGTGGTGGGAGGAACGCGTGCTGGTGGAATGCATGCAGTTCCATGGGTGAAAAGTGTCAACCCTGGTGCATGCGAATAAAACGTTCGGGGTGAGCCATGAGAAGGGCATTCCCATTCCACCAGATTTTCTGAATGCATATGGAGCTCTGAGCAGTATGACTAACCCGACTCCTGTAGAGAACCTTAGTGAGACCCTGTGACTTGAATGTCTGTGTCTGATTCTGAGAAATCCCGTGCATGTAACCCCAGCCTACGAGAAGCTTGTGTTGATTTTGGGGAAGAGTCTTTGCTTATTCGGGAAAGCTGAGTGAGCCTATGTGAGCACTCCCTATTCTGAAGCCGTGACTATGAAGCCATCCTGTGATTGCCGAATCTAGTTTTTGGAAAGCCTGTGTCTATTTTCCCATGGGATTGTTGAGACTACACAATACTGGACTACGTGAGGCTTGTTGGCCTGTGAGCGACTCCCTCCAGGTGAGAGAGTGCGCAGGGGAAGGAGAGAACTCTTGGAAGGAACCATGTAGCTTCCATAGAGCCCGGAGACTTCTGGTTCGGTCTGTTCCTGTAACCCAAAGTAAGGGAGATTGGCAGTCGAAGGACTGTCCAGGTGACAAAGAAGGTGCATTCTCCTGGGGTGGAATAGGAATGTGGAGAATGAGGGTCTGTGGGAAGTGAGCGTGGGAGATTCCTGGGAGAGCATTTTGTCCTTGTGGTTGTGTGTGACTGTTTTCCCTGTAACCTCAGCCTGAGCCTAGATTCCTTGCCTTGGGGTGGAGTTTAGTCCCAGCTTGGGGGTGACCCACTACTGAGTTGATGAGCAGTGCGGTCTAAGGCTGGGAGGTTCGTGGAAGGCCTGCACTTGGTTGGTGGAATCTACCATTGATAAAGATAAGTATCTGATTACACTTTAATCATGTTTTTCATGACTGTGCTGCTTATGTATCATGTTTTCCGCTGTGTATATGAATTAATATGGAATGTTATGGATTGTTTAATTATAGCAGTAATGATATGTTTTACTCTGAGTTAAATGTGTTTATTTGTTTAAATGCATGGGATATATGATATCTGTATGAGATTTGTACAAATGGTGTGTACAAATGGGTATCAGAGCGCGAGTAAGCCCAAAGTTCTGAAATGGGTGTGCTACATTTCTGTTCTTTTATGAATATTTGTTTTCAGTAGATATTGTACAAGGTTAGAATTTACATTTGGTATCAGAGCTTTATTGGCTTCAGGGGGACACCTTTGTGGTGAAGGGTTTGGCTTGGGACTGTGATAAGCCTTGTTACAGTGGGAGATCTACGGTATTGATTTTTCAGGTGAAAAGAAATGGAAAAAAATTTGAAGATGGAGATCGAGAAGTTTAATGGAAAAAATTTTGAGCTATGGAAGATCAAGATGGAATATCTATTGGTGGATAGAGATTAGTGGATCGCGGTAGATCCAGGTACTTCCCCTACAAGAATTTCTGCAGATGACTGGAAAAAGTTGGATCAGAAGGCAAAGAGCACAATCCGACTGTGTCTCTCTGATTTAGTATTGTTGAATGTGTCAAAGGAAGCTACAGCCAAGGATTTATGGGAAAAGTTGGGGAAGTTGTATCAGTCTAAGTCCCTGGTAAATAAACTATTCCTGAGAAAGAAGTTGTATAACCTGAGGATGAGAGATGGAGACTCGGTGGCAGATCATTAGAACGCCTTCAATACTGTGGTAAGTCAATTAGTATCTGTTGATATTAAAATTTCAAATGAAGATAAATGTATCAGTTTGTTGTGTTCTTTACCAGACTCGTGGGATAGTCTGGTTGTGGCCATAGATATTAATACAACTTCCTTGAAGTTTGAAGAAGTGGTCTCATCCTTGTTGTCGGAGGAGATGAAACAAAATAATATGGAAGGGCATAGCACAGACGCATTATTTTCAAGAGGATGTTCCCAGGAAAGAAATAGATCTAATTTCTCAAGTGGGAGATCTAAGTCTAAGGGTAGATCTAAATCTCTCGAAAATTTTGTAAGGGTATGTTGGAGATGTGGAAAATAAGGGCACTATAAGAAGCAATGTAGATCCAAAGTTGAGAAAAAGAAGGGATCTGAAGAATCTTCTTCTACAGAAGAAAAGACCTCCAAGGAAGAAGGAGGAGATGTGTACTTGGCCTCTTCAAGCACACATGTAGATCACGAGGCATGGTTGATTGAATCTGGTGCATCCTTTCATATGACTCCCCACAAGGAGTGGTTCTGCGAATATGAAAGGTATGATGGAGGTATTTTTTTCTTAGGTAATGATTCGACAACCAGAATCATAGGAAGAGGAAGGGTCAAGTTGAGGCTCATATATGGAAGGATTAGAACACTGCCTGGTGTTTTGCACATCCCAAGTATGGCCAAAAATTTGATTTATGTAAGAAAAATGGAAGATGTAGGGGGGAAAACAATATTTAAAAAGAAGTTGAATGCAGAAGGAAAAGTGGAGAAATACAAAGCTCGGTTAGTAGAAAAGGGTTATTCCCAGGTTGAGGGAATTGATTTTGGTGAGATTTTTTTCTCTTGTTTCCAAGTTAACCTCTATAATATTTCTATTATATGTTGTTGTTGCATTTGATTTTGAAGTAGAACAGATGGATGTGAAGACAACATTCCTGCATGGGGATCTGGAAGAAGAAATATATATGAAGCAACCAGAAGGTTATGTTGTGAAAGGAAAGAAAGAGTTGGTATGCAAGCTGAAAAAGTCCCTTTATGGTTTAAAACAATCACCAAGGATGTGGTATCAAAAATTTGATACTTATATGCTGGGACTTGGCTTCACAAGAAGCAAAGAGGATCACTGTGTGTATTTTAAATTAATTGGTGATCATTTGATTTATTTGGTCTTGTATGTGGATGACATGTTGTTGATAGGAAACAACAAGGAGATTATCCGGGATGTGAAAACTCAGTTGTCCTCTAAATTCGACATGAAGGATCTCGGTGCTTCAAATTTCATTTTGGGCATGGAAATTAAAAGAGATCGAAAAAGGAGGAAACTCTGGTTAAATCAGATAAAATATGTCGAGACAATATTGCAGAGGTTTAATATGCAGGAATGTAAACCGGTCAAGGTTCCTATTCATGTTGGTGTAAAGTTATATGTGGATCATTGTCCCAAGAAACATGAAGAAGAGGAGGACATGTCTCATGTTCCATATGCAAGTCCATATTTTTCGGGACCGCATTATATTTAGGTGATTATTTTGGCACATGGTTTCTTTGTCTATGGTTTTCTATTTCCAGTTAAGGAATTAGGGTTTTGGACTAATCCAGGTCATTGGGTTAGGGTTTTGGATGTCGTTGCCTCCTATATGTATTTTGTATTGTAAACATTGTAACACAATGAATGAATATAGAATATGTTGATTTTCCCGGTTTGGGTTTCCAAGGGAAAAATCTTTGTGTAATGTTTGTATTTGCCATTGTATCTTTTTTGTTCTTTTATGAATATCTGTTTTCAGTAGATATTGTACAAGGTTAGAATTTACACTTGTTTGTCTTGAGCGGTATCCTTTACCAAATATAACCCTACATGGAAACCGTAGGGTATGAAAGCTCGTTTCTTTTCTTTGACCAGGGTGGTGTTGTAGCCTTGCAAGATGGTTTGATAACATATTTCTCCTACGACGAGTCAGTATGGGACATGATCTGGTATGAGATTTGGTTCTTTGGTGGCCCCAAACACCTTGATGTAGGTGGCACGCTCATCCAAATACCAATGTCCTACCTAGGATATCATTTTCTTTCTTGTCGTCGATAGCCTTGGGCATTCCTTCTTAAAAAGAATAAAATAAATTTGGGTGATGAATTCATCGTAGATGAGGGAGTAAATTTTCTTATACTTGTTTTCCCATAGCACACTAAATTATACATGGATCGGGAGCTCTACAACATGCCATCTCATATTCATGTCAGTGAAGACGTTCCTAGCGCACATGGCATCGAGCAGGTATGAAGCCATGTAAAAATTGGGTGCTTCCCCTTCCTTCGGCGTCTGAGCCTGTTGCAGACAAGTGCTTAGTTGTTTGAATATTATTTCCCCCCAGTTGAAGCTACACCGGTGATTGCAACTGTGTATGCCAAAGGCATCCATGCTTATGAAAACTTGGAGCAATCTTTCTCTCTGTATAATTGGTAGATGAGAGCCATCAAATAGATGTATGGCTCTCTCAGGTTGATTGTTCTATACCATCCATTCCTTAGATTGGTGAATTTATTGTCTTCCCTCCACCATGAGGCCATCAGTCGGCTAGTGTCATGGAGTTCATAGAACTTCACCACGAAGTCCATGTTGAGCCACTCCTCTGGGTCCCTGAGCTTGTAGTATTTATGGACCTCTGTCGAGAGAAAAAATCTTATTCAACCTCCATTCTCATCGTTAATAAAAAAATTATACATGTCTGTGTGGTCAATGAGCCACTTCAAGACCTCTATGCAGGGGAAAATGGGGGTTCTTCTCACCACCATGTGTAGATATGATCGTCGGGTGTTGGGGAACACCTGGTCATCGAGTGCCCTTACGTCTAGGTCATTGTGTGGGACATACTCCGGGTATTCTTCTCTACTAATCATGTTGAAGAGATCCCCCCATTGTGGGAGCGCTACCTTGAATCCGGTGCTTGCCTCTATATCGCCAAAGGTTGGAGTTTGGATGAAAACCTTCTTTGTTGTTATCTTGACGACATGCTTCGGTCTAGGGACATACTCTAATTGCCTCGCGGTTCCTGGAGAAGAACCTTCTCATTTCTTTGGATATTTTAGATTTGGTTCTCTCAGAGAGTGTCTGGTGGTTGGATTTCTTAGTGGCATTGTTCCTGCAACTCAAGAAGAATTTCAGAGACTGTGTAAAAAAATGGACAAACACATATAAATCATAGCCAGCGAATTTACAGACTCGGATACATACCTCTGAAGCTTGTTATAACCTGGAAATTTTGATAATCATGAGGTCGATAAAGCCTTTGAGTTTCTCATCTTTCTCCTTCAAACGCCCTGAAATTATATTACGTGCAAAATGACTTCATTCACAATGGTTCAAGAGATTTTAAATAGGAAATATCTTACCATGTCGCATCAGCCATTCAATTCGGGTTATGAGTGAATTTTCAATAAATCTGCCACCGAATCTCTAGAACTTAAATTCATCATGGGTTGACGGCAGAGGCATGGGTGGTGATGTGGTCTATCAGTGATTTAAAAAGGTTTTTTTGATTGGCATAAGAGGTAGCAACTAATGCGGTATTGGGTATTAATTATCTCCTTAAATTCCCAAAATATGATCGTATCTAATGCTGAAAATGTCCCGTCGAGTCACTCCTTCAGTGGGTGGATCGGGGATCGGGGTCATGCTATGAAAATTTTCATTGAAACTCTCCTGTAAAATATCAAACATTGATTGATATTACCGTACAGTGGTAACGCAAAAAAGATGACTTGGGGGTGTGACTAGGACCTAGGTAACCAAAAATGACTCGGGATAGAACTAGATCGTACGAACTTCTTACCTGGTAAAGACACATGGCGTTGGAGACCAGTGACTTAATTCTCTCATGTTATTTAGAGTCGGGACTTTCCTTAAGATATTAATTCTAAAACAAACCTTACCTTGTCGATGCCAAAAAAGTGTCAAGGATCGACAATCAGTGATAAGCCTACCAAAACGCTCTCGTATTGGCTCCCTTGAAAAAGTCCTGATGTCAAAATCCACATCGAGGATCGATGATAGGGGATAAATTTATCATGGTCAAAATGTTTGTTATGATCCTTCTGGGTTTCCCCTGATCCAAATAAAGTGCATCGATCATCGGCTATCGGCGAGTTCTTTTCGTCCTTCGTTAATTTTTGTCCTCCTCGTATTTTGTTGATGTCGAAGGGGATCGACTATATCTCAAACCTTTATGCGAAATAACTTATGTAAACTAGAACTAACTTATGCCGATGTCGATGAAGATCGGCGTTCGGCGACTGTGGTTTTCTGAGTGGTTCCTCTTTCTTCTTTGAATTCTTTCCGATGTCAAACCTAAGTGTGTTGGGTACAGTGTTTGGTTGTCGATTCTTAATTCAGGTGTTAAGCTATTTTAGTCATGGGGTTTCATAAGTTCAATAAAACTTGAATAGGTGATGAGAGTCGTGAAAATAAGAAAAGACAAAACATTTCTCAAAATGAAATAGAATCAGACAGTGCAGAAGATCAAGTGGTACCCAAAAAGTAAAAAATTTGATAAGGCTTTTTACGGTGCGTTGAGTGATCAACAAGTACTTAATGTTATAAATATCAATTATTCAGTCACCATAATGCATGCAGGACTAAAGAGGTGGAATTTGATCAAAGGCTAAGATTCACCCATGAATTAGATCGACGGTTGCTGACAAGCGATCTTCTAGAGCTTATAAGTCATGATCCAAATATTCCTTTGAGGAAATCCATACCTTGTTGGAAAGGTAATTTTATGAGTAAGACAATGGGATAGGTTTTAAAGGCTGGATTTGGCTATGTTTTTTCAAGAAATTAAAATATCAGTCGGCTCATTTTCATGACTTGCTGAGAAATCTATTTGGAAACTCGACTTCCCGAGGCTATAAATTTAGATCTAGACCTTCAAAGTTCACTCAAGAAGACTAGTTGGAAATATGGAATTATGAATATTTCTCCTAGAATGGTTTCCATGGCTGAGAAATCAACTATCATGTTCAAAAAATTAAAATACATTCCACTTTTTTTTTAAGCAATCAACTTCAAGATTTAGAAATAAAGTTTATTAAATATTTTTTATTAAAGGATTAAGTGGGTCCCATTTGGAGGCACAAAAAATTACTATAATTTATTAATGATCATTTAATGAAGCATTGATTTCAAAAAGAATCATGTGGAAACTTATATAAGAATAAGAAACCCTAACTACTTCAAGAAAGCATTGGGAGTAGTTTTAAAAGAAGGGAGCATCATCAAAGAAGGGTCAAATCATCATAGCAATATTCATCCTTCAATACATATCCAACTCTTTATCTACAAATACAGATATCCATTTTTATTTATTCTTCTTCTTCTACACAATTTTTCTAATATATTATTGTTTGCATATCATAGATCAAGGATAAGGTTGAGCTTTTTTTATCTGTATTATTTTCGGCACGAAATGAGAGAGGAGATATAACACAAAAAAATATAGAGATATTGCAAGAGAGACAATAATATAATAGAGATATATCATAAATATAACCATAAACACATAAATACAGTAGTACACGATTTCTATTAATGAGTGAAATGTACAAGACTATAAAAATATGGAGTGAAAGACTCCCTAGAATGGTGGCATCTTATCTCTGAGAACAGATGTGATGGCTACTCACATTCGCAAGATGATGATTATTAAAATGAGGCCCCAAAGGCCTTTTTAACATAAAGATAATCCAAAACCCTAACCTCGGAAGATGAAAATCCAACAGTTTTGTGGACCCCATTTTCGGTAGTTTGGTGTATCAACTTCCCGGAGACGTAACTTTGGCATACGATCTTCATTTGGGGTGCATGATAGCTCGTTGGAAAGGTATCATCGAGGATATTCATTTTGAGGGCTCAATCAAAGCCTTAAACTAGCATTGAAGTGATTGATCCTGAAAAATCTTCATTTAGGCCCTCAAAATGGCCTTGGAAGTTTAGAAACTGAAACACTGCTAGAAATAGTAATTTTCCAGAGAATTGTTTTGAGACAGTTGGAATAGGTGGGTGGCCACCAATACCGACTTGGACCATTTTTAGTGTTGTTTTATTTTATTCTTCTAATTATCTTCCTAAAAATATCAATAAGACTATTTTGCATCCATCTATATGACTATTAAATGTAATTCATGTTTGTCTAAATGATTCATGGAGGTTTAGTCCTTGCATTTGAAATCTTTATTTATTAAGCACTAGTCAATTTTTTCACTGAAATGCTTAGTAATGAGAAATATATTTTATGTATTAAAATCCATAGAGAACTACTTCGGGGTATAAATTTAATGAATTCTCATCATTTGTGATTTTTGAGCATAATATTTTTGGAGTATGTCCATAAAATTATTTTAAGTTTTGAATGTGGAACTCATTTAAAGTTCTTTAAAATGATCAACACCACTTCATTATTTTTCTTATGGGAATATATGGTTGCATATTTTGTTTGCATGTGTTTCAAAGCATTGTAATAATGAAACTGAGCATATATTTATTTTGATATTGAAGTATTTCTTCATCTTTTCCATTGTTAAAGAGATGCTTTGTCCATTTCCAAGCAAATGTTGCACTCAAGGAGAAATTCGGTTATCAAAAAACATTTTATATAAAAACTAAAGAAACAAAGACTTTCGTTTTGTTGTTTTGAATTATAGGAACATCAAGATACATCTTTCATAATACAACAGAGGAATACCACCTCTATAAAAACATGTGGTGAGGGGGGGATTTTATCCTCATGAGGTTGTTGTTTGGATCTTGACCAATCTAAACCTCAACATTTTTGGTGACCATACTGCGGAACAGTTTTTTTTGCAAGATATCTAAGGCTTTGTTTCAGATCTAATTGAGGAACCAAAATCTCCATGGTTCAAAGTTTTGATAAGAATATTCAAGAGGATTGTTACTTGTTCTAGATGCATTGGGTTTGTAAAAATATCATTGAGGCATATTTGAATGACCTCAAAGATAATGTTCTTGTATGTTTGGACACAAGTCAAAAATTAGAATATTTGAAGAACCAAGAACCATCAAATATTCGAGAGGATGAACTCATTTGTGAATCCATTGAAATAAATCGTGAATGCATTGGAAACTCCATTGGAAAGATTCAAGAATGTCAAGAAAATTGTGGCCGATCCACCAAATAATTTTGTTCATGTTGTGATTATCATTTTCCTTATCCACCATTCCTATCAATGCATTTTCAAGACGTAGAAAAAGGAAGAGGTACCCAAAGAAGGATATGTCTGCATAGAGGCCCTTTAAATTTTCCAAAAGTAGATTTTTAAATGCCATACATTTCTATTGAAAATTTTCCCACATTCTTTGGGAACACTTCAGAGGATGCAGAGAAACATTTCTTTAAATTTAAGAGCACATGTGATGTTTTCAATCTCACTGAAGATAATGTTACATGTTAATTATTTGCACAAACTTTGCATGAGAATGCTCGTGAAAGGTTATTTCCATTGTTTTCTAGGACCATTACTAGTTGGGATGTGTTGGAAAATTCATTTGTTGAAAATTTCATACCAAGAATGCACCCATATGCCCCTTTTGGTGATTTTAATATTGTTTTCCACCCACCCTCTCCTATATGGACACAAGACAATGAAGTGAGTAATTTGGAAGAAAAATCAAATCAAAGATTTGAAATTTTTTTTTTCAAATCATACTGCTGAAAATGAAAACAAGAATTCCAATTGTCGAGTGCAAGATTTCAACTCCTCATATACTACATATAAAGATCTTTCAGGTAGCAAGTTTGAAATTGAATTTGAATATCCTCCAACAAATACACAACAAGATTTTATCCAACATGCTCATGTGGAAAATGTTACAACAGAGAATGAAAAGTAACAAGAGCATGGGAAGTAAGAAGAATTGGTGGAAGAAATTAATCTTGAGAACAATGATGGACAAGATTTTCATTGCATAAATGAAGAATTCTTTCAGTACATTGCCAATGAATCAAGAATCTTGGATGTGGTTGGAGATAAGGAGAAGGAAGAAATATTTTCAAATGGGAATATTTTTATCCTAACAAATATAGCAACACTCATGACAAACCAAGAATTGACTTTATTGAATCATGGTTCGAAAGAATTGTTGGTCAAGCAATGCAATCATATTTTGGTCAGATCTAGCTCATTTTTACTTCAATACATTTTTTGAATGCTCTTGACTCTTTGATAGAAGTGTTGATTAAGGTTGGTTGTCATTGATGTCAACCCTTGAAGAAAGAC
>ML778630.1:476757-494213 GCA_009831015.1 Picea engelmannii
GGAGAAATTAGAAGTGGACCCAACCCTAAAATAAGGAAAGTGGGGCCAAGTGACCTAGAAGATGTTTTTAAGGAAGCTACTTGGAGAGTATAAATAAGAGGCAAGGCTCTCTCATTTGAATCACACTTGAGCATATTGAATAGGTATAGGTGTCTGAGATACAAAAATGATATATAATCTGAAATTATGAGGAAAGTGAAGAAAAGAAGGCCGAAATGCAAGGAAGGATAAATTCTTTTCATGGTGCTTTCTAAGGTATGTTATGTTCAGGTCATCTCACCATTTTCACTATAACATTTTTTTATATAATGATTCAAATCCTGAAATTTCTATGCAAGTGATAAAACATATCCAAGTATATGTGGTTAAAAATTCAGCTTGTGGGTCGTTGTAGTTTGGGAGTTACACTCTGTGGAAAATAGGGTTTGTGGTCAGTCCTGAAACTAGTCAAAATCAGGTGTTTCGAGAAAAAACGTCATAACTTCTTCATAACAGATCCAAATTCAGTGAGACAAAATGTGTTGGTTAGGGTATAGTCTGTAGTATGTTTTGTAACAGTTTTAGATCATTTCATCAAATATTTTGTGCGGGGCACGCTCTACAAGGTCGCTCTATAGAATAAGCCAGAATTTAGCAAGGTATGTCATTTTTGCTATAACTCCTTTTCTTAGAGGTTCCAAGTAGTTCCACTTGGAGGAATTGCATAAAACACACTGAATAACATTGTATATCAGTTTCAGATATTTATACATTACAGGTTCAAAGTTATGATTACTTCAAGTTAGGGTTGTTGACTAATCCAAAACGAGGCATGTGAGACTAAAGAAAATTTTGATGAAAATGCTAGTCTCTTGTTTTTAAAGTTAAGGAAGGTTTGAAGGAATGTGATCATATAAACCAGGTCTATTACGGAGCTACAAATCAGATTTGGATGATGAAATTGATGAGGGATTTTGGTTGTGGCACATGTTGAGTACATGGTTGAGACAAGTAGTTGATGAGTTGACACATACATGAAGTGTATAGTTGATGATGTTGGTACATATTGATGATTCAAGTTGATGAGTAGTTGACACATGATTGGAACATACTTGGTACATGGTTGGATGCACTTGTTTCTGGTACAGGTTGATTACAGGTTGGTGCATGGTTGATGCATTTGTTTATGGTACAGTTTGATTACAGTTTGGTGCATGGTTGATGCACTTGTTTATGGTACAGGTTGATGCATGGTTCAGATTTATTGGTACAGGTTTACAGCGGTATATCTCACAGTGATAGTGTGACAGTGGTTCCATCATTCTACCTCTACTTCAAGGTGGCAGGACGGGGCAAGGACAGGTGGTTGTAGCCACCTTTCGGTTGTAGCCGAAGAACATTGGGGGTTGTAGCCTCCTTCTAGTTGTAGCCAGAGATTTGGGGAGTTGGAGCTTCCCTCAGGTTGTAGCCTGAGAAACTAGGGGGTTGGAGCCTCCTTCCAGTTGCAGCTGGAAAACAAGGGAAGTCGGTGCTTCCAATGAATGTAATTCTTCAAGACATATAAGAAAAAGCATTATGTGGTTTTATCCAGATTTGGGTTTCCACGTAAAACACTGGTGTATTCTGTATGTGTGTGATTGTTTATTTATTACTACTCATTATTGGATAATAATTCTACATTGATATAACATTTTAAGAAATGGATTATAATTACGTTATTACTGATTCACCCCCCCTCTCAGTAATCCAACAAGAAGCCTCAATATGTTCCCAAGTTTGAGAGTTAATTCCATATATCAGATGGATGATAGAAGGGCTCCATTGGAAATCTACTTACACTTGAAAAGTGTCCCTTTCCTCCAAGAATATTAGGGTAGGTAGATCTTGTTTGTACATAGTTTATTTCTTCAGTAAAAGTTTTTCATAACAAGACAGTTGTTAGATGGAGACAGTTTTTTAAGATGAATCCATAGCCCAATGGAGAACGAATCTAGTCATGGTATGTTGTTTTCAGCAACCCATAGGGGGTCACTATCCCACAGGAATAACCAATTGTTTATCAAAAAAAATTATTACTTAGATTTTATTTTTTTTTTAAGAACAAAAAAAGTGATATTAGAAAATTTAATTCATGCATTCTCATAATCTCATGGTGTATCCCTCGATCTCATCTTCATCATGCATTTTGTGGAATCAAAATCCAAGTCTATATGCCCAAGATACTCATGGTTTTTCCCAACCGTGCGACAAAGATAATTGCAAGAAGAGTTTTGAAGAATTGATGAGGATTTTTTTCTAAGTGTCCATATTCCCCTCTCATTTCTCCTCTCCATCTCCATACTTAGTCATTTTCTCATCTTCACACAACTCATTATCTCATTATTCTCCATCCATCTCCATAGTTAACCATCTTTCCCTCTTCCACTCTACTCTCTATACTCCATATTCCACACTTAGCCCTTTTTTCTCTCTTTTCATTCCTTACTCTCCTTTCCTTAACCATTTATGTGTTCATATTTACATTTTCTTTATTTTCTTTTCCATTTTCACTTCCATTATTTCATTTTCCATTTTCTTTTTTCCTTTTTTTTTCTTCTTATTTTCCATTTTATTTTTTATTTCCCTTCCCTATTCTCTTTTCCATGTCCACGTTGTTTCTATATTTCAAGTAACTCCTTCCATATTTCACATAATTACATTATATACTTCCCCAATACTTAGTCATATTTCTTATGACTTACCATGGGTCGATGATATTTCTTATGACTATACCTCATTTCTACAACCCTCATAGTGCTCATTCAATTTTTGTGACCCTCATCATGCACCCACACTTAGACAATTTACAACTCTTTTTACGAAGTCTTACCTCATAACTTTGTGAGTCGATGATCTTTTACAACTCTGTTTACCAAGTCTTACCTCATAAATATGTGGATCGATGACATTTATGACTCTTCCATATACTATGCCCCTCCTCTCGATCTCGATCCTTCGATGACTTCTCAATACTTAGATATTTTTACAACTCTTTTTACTACCTCTTACCCCTCCTCCCCTTACCTCTTACCTCTAACCTCTTTTTACTACTTCTCGACACTTAGAATTTTCACAACTCCCCATGGTGATTTTCATGATTTCTCATATCCCTTCCACCTCTCGAACCTGAACCTGATCATGCTCTTTAATACTTAGTCTCTTTACTTAGTCTATTTTACCATGTCTTACCTCCTTACCGTGGACCTCAATGATTTTCATGGTTTACTACCTACCTATGATTTCACATAACCATGTGAACTCCTCATTTATTTTAATATTGTTTCTCTTATCCTAAGTTATTTTTGAGCACATATCCAATTGAGGCATGGCAGATGACTGTGTGGTGATTAGACGTGATGTGTTATACTTTCACGGGTTGACTAGGCAATGACTGGGCGACCAAAATATTCCTGAGATATGAATTTTTCTAAGGCACGAGAGATACACTATGGCCTCCATAATATCCTTTCCTTCAAATGAATTATATGAAAGGAATTTACATTATAAACACCAATTATTCACTTACCACAATGCATGTGGGACTAAAGAGGTGGAATTTAATCAAAGGTTAAGATTGATCTACGAATTAGATCGACTGTTGTTGAGAAGCGATCTTCTGGAGCTTATAATTTATGATCAAGATGTCTATTTGAGGAAATGAATACCTAGTTGGAAAGGTAATTTGGTGAGGAAGACAATGGTATAGGTTTTAAACGATGAATTTGGCCATTTTTTTCAAGAAAATAAAATATTAGTCGTCTTTTTTTCATGACTTTCTGAGAAATTTGTTTGGAATCTCGACTTCTCGAGGCTATAACTTGAGATATACACCTTCAAAGTTCACTCAAGAAGACTCTTTTTAAATATGGAATTATGAATATTTCTCCTAGAATAGTTTTTGTGGCTGATAAATCAACTATCATATTCAAAAAATTAAAATACAATCCACTTTTGTTTCAAGCAGTCAACTTCAAGAGTTGACAATCAAGTTTATTAAATAAATTTTATTAAAGGATTAAGTGGGTCCCATTTGGAGGAATGAATTTCAATGACCTAAATTCGTTAGTGATCATTTAATGAGCATTAATTCCAAAAATAAGCATGTGGAAACTTCTAGAAGAATAAAAAACCCTAACTACTTCAAGAAAGCATTGGGAGCAGTTTTAAAAGAAGGGAGCATCATTAAAGAAGGGTTAGAAGTTCAGATCATAAAAAGGGGGTCCATAACATCATATCATTGTTCAGTATTCATTACATATCCAACTCTTCATCTACAAATACATATTTCCATTTTTCTTACTTCTTCTTCTTCTGCATAATTTTTCTCATGGATTTATGTTTGTAGATCATAGATCAAGCATGAGGTTGAGTTTTTGAGTGTTATTTTCTTTTATTCTTCTAAGTCTCTTCCTAAAAATATCAATAGGAGTATTTTATATCCATTTATATGATTGATAAATGTAAGTTTTGATTGTCTAAATGATTCATGGAGGTTTAGTCCTTGCATTTGGAAAGCTTTATTTATGATGCACTAGTCAATTGATTTGTCGAAATGCTTAGTAATGATAAATATCTTTTATGTATTAAAATCCACAAAGAACTACTTTCAGGTATAAATTTAAATAATTCTCATACTTTGGGATTTATTAGCATGAGATTTTTGGAGTATTCTCATCAAATTATTTTCAATCTTGAATGTAGAACTCATTTAAAGTTCTATGAAATGATCAACACAACTTCATTCTTTTTCTTGTGAGAACATATGGTTTCATATTTTGTTTGCATGTGTTTCAAAGGATTGTAATAATGAAACTGAGCATATATGTACTTTTATATTGAAGCATTTCTTTATCTTTTCCATTGTTAAAGAGTTGCTTGGTCCATTTCCAAGAAAATGTTGCACTCAAGGAGAATTCTGGTTATTAAGAACCATTCTATATAAAAACTGAAACAACAAATACTTTGGGTTTGTTTTTTAGCAATCTACCATTTGACAATCCAGTCCAAGAACAACAAGCTACATCTTTCATACTACAAAAAAGGAGTACCAACACTATAAAAATAGAGAGGGATTTTGTCCTTGTGAGGTTGTTGTTTGGATCTTGACCAATCTAAATATCAACATTGCCTTATTGATGTGGGATTATAAATTCCTTGCAACACCCTCATGTTTCCTTCTTCATCTTCACACTCTAGGTTATTGTCAAAACAATTCAATTTTTCCTTGTGGAAATCCAACCAATCCAGGCCCAATAGCACATCATATGATCCTAAGGGTAGGATATTCAAGGTTTCTTGAGTGTGCTATCCACTCATTTCAAATAGACAAGCCTCTATTACCTATGTCACTTTTCTCTTAGTCCATGTGGCTAACTTAAGCAACCATGCCTTTGCATGTTTCTTTCTCTGTAAGGAACAACTTGAGGTGAAACATAAATAATATTAGAACCAAGGTCAATCAAAATAGAAATAGGTTGCTTGGAAATTATACCCTCCATCTCCACCACATAAGCTTGGTGGTCATCTTTTTTACTATCAATAGATGCATATATCATCGGCACACTTATGGCCACATCATTGACTTTAGTAGCCTCTTGAACATGGTAGATTATTTTGTTACCATGTTGTTTGTGAGGGAAATCTATTAATAGATCTGCCTCTCCACAACCCCAACACTGTAGAGGTCATTTCTTGTGTTCATCTACTCTTTCCCTTGCTTGTTTTGTTGGCTTATTTCCACTCTGGGATGGAAAGTTTTGTTGGTGCATACTTCTACTATGATAACCGAACTGAGCACCTTTCATGGAATTATTATATTGGGATGGTTTAAATCCCTTCTTCTAGAATCTAGTTTTATATTTTCTCTTACAATCCTTAAGAGTCTCATGCCTATGCTTGGATTAGTCATAGCAACACTTGGTCGTCCTAATGGTATCCTCCAAGGTCTTAGGATCATCAAAATCAATCCTATCTTGATAGGAATGTGGTAATCCACTAAGGAAATGTTGTATCATTTATTTCTCATCCTTGAGGTAAGGAATGTACCTCAATAGCTCTAAAAATATATTGGCATAAGCATCGATGGTAAGTTTCCCCAACTTGTGTTCATGGAACTCTTTAACTGTGATGTCAAAGTATTTCTTTGATAGATATGCCTTCCTAAAATGTTTCTAAAAATGTTTCTAGGTTAGCTTTCTTTCTTTCAATATCTTAACTTCCTTGAGGTCCTCCCACCATATGGAAGTTCCTCCATTTAGATTGAATATGGATATCTTCACCTTTGTATTTTCCGAGTAATTGTGGACCTAAACATACTTCCTCATCCCCAAAAATCAAGCTTCGGCTTCTTCTCCTTTTTTGATTTCTCCATCAAAGGTAGGCGGCTTAGTCTTCTTGAATTAATATGTCAAAGAAATATGTGAGTGTATCTTTTTCTTCTTTCTGGGAACACTTGATCTAGTACTTTCACTATTAGACAATTCCTTTGCAATGGTCATCCCACTAGATGAATTTGTGGAAATACTTCCACTATTTATGCTTATCTTAGCAGCTCGATGCTTTTTCTGGGAAGAACTTCTTCTTAATTTACTTTTATATGGCTCGTGCTTAAGATCATCTAAAGGGCTCTTCAATTTCTCTGATTGTTGCAATATTGCATTACTAATGGTTGGGACTTATTGCAAGTTTTTATGGATTTATGATAAACTCTAAAATAATATTGCATTCAACTCTTCTTGCTTGGTCTGATCTCTCATGAACCTTTCATTTTCTACCCAATAGGTTCACCCTCTGATATAATTTCTCCCAAAGTCAGGATCTTTGACGGATGATTGAGATCTTATCCTTATGTCGAATCAACAATTGTTGTTTATCTAGGATGAATTAAGGTTTTTCAATAGTGATAAGGGTGGTTAGAGGAATTAGTGGTCCTGCAGTATTTCTAGACTTATTTTTCCAGGGTTCAAAAATACTTTGCAAGAAATACCACTTTCCAACAGGCAATAAATAATTTTCCCGAACACCGAAATCAAGATTTCATATCATGTAAACTTTCCATTTCAAAGGTAGGGAAAATATGGGGTTATCATCCTATATCGGTCTTCCTCATAAAATTATGATAGTTACTTAATTTAGTATTTAAAGGAGCTTATATTACACCATTTAACTCAATAATTCAACATTCATTCATCACATTTAACCAGTTAAGATGTACATAATACTATCTATGACCCATTCATTAATCATCCAAGAAAAATTTATAGGTACAAACACTTATATGTTCAGTAATGTTTCCAACCAGCTCATTGATTGAGGGGAAATTCCTTTCCACAAAACCATAGTCTATGTTGCATTGTTCCTTTCTAAAACATGACACCCACGTTCCAAGCCATGATACCACTAGGGTACTATCTTAGTTGATTGTCAAGTGAAAGAATGGATGATCCGAATTATTTTCAACACGAAATGAGAGTGGAGATATAATAAAGCAATGTACAGAGATATCTCAAATATTCAATAATATAACATAAATGTATCAGAGATGAAAACATAAACACATTGATACAATAATACACAATTTTATATTAATGATCGAAAATGTACAAAGACTGTAAAAATATAGAGTGAAAGACTCGCTAGAATGGTGGCAACTTATCTCTGAGAAGAGATGTGTATGCTACTCACATTCGCAAGAAGATGCTTTTACAATGAGGCTCCAAAGACATTTTTATCATAAATAAAATCCAAAACACTAACCCCGGAAGATGAAAATCCAATAGTTTTGTGGACCCCGTTTTGGGTAGTTTGGTGTATCAACTTCCCGGGGGCGTAACGTTGGCATACAATCTTTGTTTGGGGTGCACGATAGCTCGTTGGAAAGGTATCGTATAGAAGATTCATTTTGGGGACTCAATCAGAGCCTTTGGCTATCATTGAGAAGCTCGATCCTGAAAAACATTCATTTAGGCCCTCAAAATGGCCCCGGAAGTTAAAAACTGCTAAAAATAGTAAATTACCAAAATTACCAAAAAATTGTTTTGAGCCAGTTGGAAAAGGTGGGTGGCCACCGATATCCACCTGCATCAAGTATCCTGGGAAATTTGAAGTAAATCATGAATATGATATTTTGTAGATGGTGTTTTCCTACCTCCATCTGGAAAAGGAGAACTGCTAGCAATGGGATTTTAACCGAATTTGAGGACATAAGAATTTGGCCCATGTGTTGGTTGGAAAATACTCAAGGGATTTCCCAAGGACCAAATCCGCAAATATAGAGTAGGTACAAACTTTACGGGACTACTCCAATCCTATTGATCCCTCGAAATTACCTTTTCCTAATTGTGGAATTCGAATTCTATAGATGAGGGGCGCTTCCTTCAAACCATTTTCCCAAGTGACCACGGGGTCAAGTCCGTGAACTTAACCAAATATTGGATAAGATTTAAGAGTGTATCCCTCAAGGATTTCCGAAGTCCCATACGACCAAGACCTTGGAACCCTTCACTACGCCAAAAGGGAGATAATCCTTCTAAGCTTCGGGACTTCGGAGGTCCAAATTTTCGAGATGTTGAAACCTCATAACATTCAAATCATGTTGAAGGTAACCTGTCGAAATGGTAACCAGACAGTTTGACCGAAAATTGGTGGTCTCTTACCCATTATCATGGGATTCGTCTTGTCGTTAAACTCTGACCTACTTTTTGGCCACTAAGTAATGTGAGTAATAGATATAAGGACCTTCGGGATCTTTCTTGACCATTGGATATACACTAAAGTCAAATTCAGCATTGACTTACTCCAGGAGTGAAACGGTGTTAGACAGTTGAAGTCCCTGAATTTCGAAGTCGTGAAGTAACGTGACTTGTAGATCTAAGGACCTTTGGAATATTTCTTGATCATAAAATATATGCTATGGTCAGATTCGGTGTTGACCTACTCCCGGAGTAAAAAGGTGTCAAACGGTCGAAATCTTTGAATTTTGAAGTCGTGAAGTAACATGAGTTGCAGATATAAGGATCCTTCGGGACCCTTCTCAACTGTTAGATTGATTGTAGTGGAAGGATAGATTAAGTGGTACCATCAACCAACAACAAACAATCATCCCTGATTTATGACCTCTCTAATAGGTAACCCTTCAGGAAATTATTGGGTTAAGGACTATAAAGGACGTGAAGTCATGAAATCCCAGAGCGGTGAAATCCTACCAATCGTTAGATCGTGGGAAAGAATTTGGGAGCAATATGAGTTGTTAATATGAGGATTCGTTGGGACCCTTTCTCAATCGTTCGATCTACTAGTGGAAGGAAAGCGTAAAAACTCCATCGAAGTCTTACTCCGAGAAATGTAAGGTACAAGGGGTAAGAATATCCCGAAGGCCGAAGGTCGAAGGTCGG
Source organism: Picea engelmannii (assembly GCA_009831015.1). Classification (NCBI taxonomy): domain Eukaryota; kingdom Viridiplantae; phylum Streptophyta; class Pinopsida; order Pinales; family Pinaceae; genus Picea; species Picea engelmannii. The sequence goes on from ML778630.1 coordinate 486,168, forward strand.
AGTACGTGGTGAGGAATTCTGAAACTTCGAAACTTCAGAACTTCGGGACTCCAGGAGATTCGAGGATATAGGAGGATGTGTTAAATGTCGAAGCATCAAAGTTCCCTTGTTGTAGTGTCTTGTTCCAATTGGAGGGGCCCGCGTACACCATGATGATGGTGTGTGGCTGGCTAATTCTAGATGGTGTCATGGGATTGTGTTGACAAGACAAAATGACTTGTTCAATAATATGAGGGGAAACGCCCGATGGCAGGTCCCAATTAGACCCACTCTCATTTGGGATAGTGCTTCAGAACAAATTTTGTCCTGGTTACCAACTAACTAAAATACTAACTAAATATGAATCTGAGAACCGAAGGTTCTCAAATGAATTAAAAATAAATAAAATTAAATACAGCTAACTAAAGTTAAGTTAAGGTGTATGATTCATATTATAAGATGTAGTGTCTAAACTAAAATTAAACTAACCTATCCTGATCAGGAGAAAACTAGAAAAATATATGAATACAGTGAATAATGTGTATCACTTTCTTAGAATAAATTCATGACACCGGTGATATAGAACTTTAACCAAGAAACTATTTGCAGCCAATAAAGATTATTTGACAAACTAAGATACCGAGTCATTCTATTCATAAATGAAAACAATAAAAATTGTAAATCACGGGATATTAATCAAGAAATAGTTCTAAGATTGACATGTATCATCAAAAAATAAACATGCATGGATATGAATAGTCACAGTCATACATAGAAAACTCATTGTTTCCCAAATTGTCTCCAGTCCTTTCTTCAAATAACAGTGAAAATACTAGTCCTTCTCCAGAGAACCAAAATCCCTTATTCAATTACAATTATCCCATTTATAGAGGTGCCATGGGATTCTATTTAGATACTCATATTGATAATGATTGGGATATTGAAGCTATGCTCCAGCTCTTCTTTCTTGATTAGGGAATAATTACAATGATCTAATTTACCCTACAAAATTCCAGTTACAAAAATAATCCTTCAGGGGTACCCTAACAGTCTTGCCCTCACGTACATGACTTCCTTCTAGTTCTTGAAGTCTTGGAATATGGAATCTACTTGAAGCAATTGTTTCCTCTCCAGGTCAACCTCACTCTTTCACATGGGAATGATGATTTTCATTTTGATGCTTTGCTCAACACGTTGCACGAAATTTTTGGTTACGGTGATGATTTTGGAGGGTTGGATCGGTCTCTTTTTTATAACCTCCACGTTGATCATGTTGGTTTCTTTGATTTCTCTATGAGCCAAGTTCTGCTTGGTGTCCACGTCTTTAATGATCATCCAGGTTGATGAAGTTTTGTCGTTGTCCGTCAGGGGTTCCATTCTAAATAGCTAGAGTAGATCGTCGGGCGATCTCCATACATCTGCGCAGGATACTATGACTTGTCTCTGGGTCTTTACCACCTCGGCAATTGTTTCCATACCTATTTCCAACAATTAGTGATCGAGGATTCTCTTTTTTTCATAATACAATGAGAGGGCTTCTGAGGATGGAACTGTTGGTGGTGAGTATTTCCATTTTTTGATTATGTTGTAAGATTCCAGAGCTATTTGATACTTTTCCTAGACATCTTTCACCTGAGATTTGAACTGCTCCCATTCATATTCAGTCACCAAAACTCTATCGAGTGCGTTGAACATCCTTTTCCCCATGCTTCGAAGATCTTCATTTTTATCCAAAGTTTTTTTCTTCATCGCCTCGAGAATCGATGTCTGGATTTGGTAATATTCTATAGTCTTTCTCAATTATTCATTCTCCATTTGTAACCTCTAAGATTCGACTCGACCTTTTTCATTGAAAGACCTCAATTCTTCTAATTGTTCTTTGAGTTTAGTCACTTCCATATTTTTTGAGGTTTCAAGTTGATGCATGTCGTTAGAGTGGTCCTTTTGGACCAATGACATTGACTCAGTGAATTTTATTTGCAGGCGTTCCTCCTATGCATGTAATTTATTTTTAATCTCCTCCTCATAGGCCCGCTTGGCCTACTGAATTTCCTTTGTGTTCTCACTGGAAATAGATTCTTTGATGGTTTCCAGGGTCATTTCTAGATCTGCAATCCTAGATTTTGCATCGTCTAGAGATATGATGACCTCTTTCACCAAGACGATGCTTACCCCAGCAAAGGCACTAAGCGTCGAGGTCGCTTATAGAGTGTTATCCTTTGCATCAGGCCCAGCTTTCCATTTGATATTCCTTTCGGGCACATTCTGGTTTGCTTCTATTTTTCCCCTTTTTCTTTTGGGGGCTCTCTTCTCTATGGCTCGGGTCTTGTGGATGTAGTAATAATCTCCAGCTATGACCATTTCTCCTTCGAACCCGATTCCTTCTGAGGTGAGCGAAAAAATTTCTGGAATAGAAGCAAAAGGGGTGCATTCTTCAATTGGGATACCAACTACATTGCTTTCATGATCTAGGTTGATGATAGCATCAACACCTATTGAAACAGTGTCTCGAAATTCTATACTATTGAATTTATCCTTCTTATTATTTTCTTGGGTTTCTCCCGATGCGACTGATGGTGGCTTACCTATGTTTGTTGTTTATTTCTTCCTTGTGCCAGCCTTTTGAGAGGGGGAATATTTACTTCTGATTTTGTCCAGTGCAGCCTACTTATCTTCTACCTCTTTCTTCTTCAACAGTTGGTACCTTTCTTCTACCTCATCAACTTTCCTTTCTAGTTCAGCTTCTTTATCTCTTTGCTCCTCTTCGCTTAGTTTTTTATCATCTTGGTGGAGGAGAGCTCGAAACTGCTCCAGCTACAGCATTATGTATTGTTCTTCATCCTTTCTCAATTGATGTTGGGTTGCATCAGTAGTAATCCTTTCCACCACCTCCTCAAAAATCATTGTGCCTCGAAAGATATCTTCTGATAACCGAGACTCATACATGATCTATGGTGGTAACTTGACGGACTTCATGTGCTCATAAACCAAATTTTGAGGATCATTTGATTTGGGTTCCCCAAAATAGAGGAAAATATCCTTGAGTTATTCGGCTTCCTTTTCATCTTTCTTCTTGTTTGCCAAAGAGTATGACCCAACCTGGATGGGGAAAATTGACCAATATTTCTTGTTCTTTTCTGAGAGGTAGGTAGTGGCCCCTTTTTCGACAGTCTGGAATGCAATATCTTTGGCCAATAGCTTATCAGGAACATACTTGGGTAGCAAGTGTGGTTCTCATGTAGCCCCATAGATTTGAATGTAAGTGTAGTATTTCTTCACATACCAATCCTCGATGTCCTTTAAAACTTTGAGAGACCCACAAGATATTCTATGTGGGAAAAGACCGAAGATGGCCTTATGTAAGGGGGCTAGGAAGTAATTGCATATATCATAGAAAAATATCTTACAGTTGACCTCCCATAATTGAGAACAGTAAAAATGAATTGGTCATGTGTCTAAAGTCCAAGACTAGTTGAAAATTGGGAATGATTTTGTGGTGCACACAACGTCGATTAGATATGTCGACATGTAAAAAAATGGGGTTATTCATGCTCTTAGGTTCCTTTTTGCACTGGGTGACGTTGAACGAAAGAATGGCTTCCCAATTGAAAACATGGCCATTTTGGGCAATCATGTAAGCCATTAGGAACCATTCCATCCTAAAATGAGTGCTACTCTCTTCATCATAGAGCCATCAAATCATGGTATTTAACACTATGTCAGGAATTTTGAGATACCATGTTGCAACATCCCTTTCTTCCTTTTTTCAAGTAATTCTTCATCATAAAACCAATCTTCCATGAGGGTCTCAAAATCTTCATGTTTGACTCTGAATTGTTCGAGAAAAGACTCATTCAGGGCAACTATTGGTTTTGTGAGTTGATACCTAGCCCCAATGTCATATTCTTTGAGCGAGGTGATTGGGAGACCTGAAGCATTAAGTATTAACCCAGAATCCTTTTGTAGATATGTGAAACACCATTTGGTTGTGTCTTTGTATGGAAAAATATCAGGGCGAGCGGCTACTGTATGAATTTCCGACTTCCTGATATTTTTGTATGCCTCGATGTCGAGATCATTGGAAGGGAATCTTTCATTCTCGAACATGTCCAGGATATCGATGCAATTGAGGCAGTGCTCTGTCAAGTCATGGTTGTTGGTGTCAGAGATAGTGTATGACTATGGGATGGAGATTGGAATAGGAGTTCCAAAGGTCTGGGATTTTCCTTTTCTAGTGAGCATTCTGGACATTTCTTCACCTCCACAAACCAACAGATTATAGTTAACAGATTCATCTAAAATCGTCTCGGTCTTGAAATAATAGTATTGAAAAGAAAAAATAATATCACACTAGTTTACAGGCTAGGATCGATAGTCGATTAGACAGAGGTCACAGAGGATTGCAGACATGTTTTTCTTGTTTTATCTTTGTGATCCAGTGAGGAAGAATACAAACCTTGGTTCTCCTTTTAAAACAAACAAAATCCATCGATTCCCTCCTAACCACGCGCGATCAATAAAAGTGTGAAACAAATTGGACTCGGTGAGGGGCATACACAAAGAGTAAATGTGTGTGTAAGTGATTGGATTTTATAGTCGTTAAGGTGCAGGATAATTTGACAAGTGGGGGGAAACATCGCATTTTTCATTGCTAGCAGATGATGAGGAAAATAGGTGCATACATGGGTGAGAAAAAAACCTTGACAATGATAAATACCCAATTAATCACTTAAGCGTGATTACATAAACTAGGTTAGAGCTAAAATTAATTTTAACATTCAATTACATGACCGTTGGGTGTTAATCCTTCAATAATTAGGGCTGGAAATATGTAAAGGTGGCAGTGGGGGGACCCATTAACTAGACTATGTGAGATCTACAATGGAGGAGCTATCAGCAATGACTCATTTCATAGGAGTTGCAGGATAAATGATGTGACAAGTGGATATCAAGGGAGGTGTCATTGTCGGCAAGGAGGGGAGGAAAGATAAGAAAGAGACCAAAGATAAATCCAACGATGAAACGAAATGGTCGAGTACTTTAGCCCGTGTAAATTTAACATGTGTTGGAAGAGAAAATACTTACGCATTGGTTGAATTGAGGGGCCCACTAGGGGGAAAAATCTTAGGCGTATTCAAGAGAGAGGGTCACATGTGAGTTGATAAGTGACTAGGAGAGAGAGAAGTATTATCATCGTCGGCAAGATGAGTGGGAGTGTTATGAAGAGAGCACATCATTAACTTCCAACGACGACATTATGAGGCATCGTCATCGTAAAAATATGCAAGGAAGCCTATGTTCCTGCTTGATGAAACCTGATGATGAAAAATGTAAGAAGGGAGGAAAATAAAGAAGTAGATGGGAAACCCAGATTTTACTTCCAAACAAGTAGATGAATATTTAACCATAGATACCTCATAGAAAAAATGTGCATCCCCGCATTAAAATTTGAAAGAATTTAAATGGGAGAAAGGGTTATTGTTCCATCAAAACAAATGGTGACACACTGGGAAGAACCAGTTATCTCTAAGTTGGAAAGAAAAATATTGAGACCTCATTATTTGTGTTGTTACCTTTAGATAGTTCATATAGTTTGCAGGTCGAGGACCCCACATTCAATTAGCCTTAAGAATCAGAGAAAAAACACATCACAGATGATCTTCTGCATAATTCCAGTGAGTTTTTATGGGGGTTATGTAATCCAGTAGTGAAACATGAGTAGGGTACACTATAGATAAATATTGGCCAACTGATATGGACTAAATCTTGTTCCTCACCTCTATGTCCCAGCATTGCTTCGCTACCATCGAGCATCCATAGCCCCGATGAAGGTGCCTTGGTATCATAAAATCACATCCTCATTTCCATCGAGTCTCCATAGCCTCGACGGGTTTGCTTATACTTCCCACACTTTAAAGTGGTTCCAACTTCCTGGCATTTGTGTTTCTCTGCCTTAATTTTTTAGATATATGATTTATGTATTTCTTTTGAAACATGTGTGATGGCGAGCAGGAAGTGGGGCGATACGAGAGTTAATTTGATGTGCAGGTCTCAATCGATGGTTCTTTCTCACGTGCCCCTCACATGAATTGTTGGTATAGTAAAATTAAGGAATAAAGGATAGCACCACTAGAAGTATGCAGGGGATATCAATTTTTAGAGCAATCCGTTGAACTGGTGTTAAACACATTCCTATCTTAAGAGTGGTCACACATATTCAAGATGATTGATAGAGCTATCAGAAAGTATGAAATTTTATAGGTCTGAGGTTTTCTCTTGGCCCAAGTGAACCAAATCCTCTTCGTGTGTATTCATCTTTCATGCAGAAACGTGGAGTTACATATCTCCTTATTACTGTTGAGTGAAAGGTGTCTTAAAAGAAAAGTGGTTGCAGGGGATGAAACCAAAGGGTTGTGAGAAAAATAATGGTAAGGAGCGACCAACCACTAGTGATTGTGGATAGGCACTAGTGAAAAGAAAAAGGAACACTAAAGAGAAACATCTAGGGAAAAGTATGTGAAGAAAGGTAAAAGCTGACTGATTAGAAAAACACGGGGACTAGGAAAGGAAAACTAAAAAAGAACTATTATGTACACGACTACCATCATCATGGGTGATTAGGAGAAGTATTTTTTTTGTATTTGGCCATTGACAAGGAGCTCCTTCTCCTCTCCATGTAATGTATTAATTCGGAAGGTCCCAAGACCTATTTTCTGGTGGATCAGATAAGGTCCCAACCACAGCTTATGAAACATGGTGTGTTCTCCTTTTAATTCATTTTTTTTATCCCATTTGAGTACAACCTCCCCTCCACGAAAATATTGATTACCCGCAGACGACTTGTCGAACCACCTTTTTCTTACTTATTGATGGTGTATTAAGTTCACTTTAGCTTTCTTCCTTTCTTGTTCTAATTTTAAAAACATGTTTAACCTCTCTTGTATCACTGGGAAAGCCTCATCATGGATGGATTAGGCCAATTGCAAAGTTGGTAAGAAAGTGTGAGTAGGTATGGTGGCCTCCTATCCATAGACTAGGAAAAAGGGGGAGTTATTGATGGATGACTTGGGAGTTACTATGTCAGCCCAGAGCGCATTTGGCATAGAAAGTTGTCAGTTTCTTTGATGGTCATTAACAATCTTCTTGAGGATGTTGATGAGGTTTTTATTAGTGGATTATGCCAAACCATTCCCTTGTGGATAGTAATTTGTTGAATATTTAACTTTGATGTTTCTTTCAAGGGAAAATTCATTCAATTTTAGAGAAGAAAAATATTTTGCATTATCAAAGACTAATGATTCAGGAACTTGTTGACGAGCGAAATTGTCTGTCCGTCAATTGAGAGAGTGGAACCGGTCCGGGGTTGTCTAAATAACCCAAGCCGTTTGGAATGAACCACCCTGACAAGTTTAACGGCTCCATTGGCCACCCTAAGGTCTTTTAAGAATACCAAAGATAAAACTAATCTAAACTAACTAAACTAACTAAACAAATAAAACAAACTAAAAATAAATAAAACTAATAAAACAAATTAACTAACACAAACAAACTAACTCACTAATCTAATTAAAACAAACTACTAAATTAAACTAAAACTAAATATAACTATTCTAACTATTATATACAATCTACTAATTACTATTATAATAACTCAAATCAACTATCTAATTACCAGCTGCAATATTGCTTATTCACAAATGTACACTATAAACAGCCTACAGATTTAATTAAAACCTGCAAAACTCATGTGTTTTCTGCCCTAAGACAGCCAGGAATCTCTTTTTGATTTTTTATATTTTATGAATAAGAAGTAAAACTACTAAAATTAAACGATCTAATATATTTACTGAAATTAAACAATCTAATATACTAATTCTATCTAAACTAATAAAAACAGTAAACAAACGAGCGACTAACTGACCTGGATGCGCTCCTAATTTGTCCTGCGTAAGATAACTTCAAAGCTGGTCGGAGGAAGGAAACTCACACCGGTTATTCCAAAGATTTTCATAAACGATTGAATGTATTGCTCTTTGAAGTGTTTACAGGACAAACAAGACATAAAAA
>ML778630.1:530825-557359 GCA_009831015.1 Picea engelmannii
GCTTTGAAAACGGAGTTGAAGAGATAGAGTGGCTTCACTCCTAATAGCTGCCAAACGGAACCACCACAGTTAATATCTAATTTTACTGACAAGTGTATCATATGCACCGACTCATGTAAAGAAAGCACTTGGCACCCTTTTGTATAAATAGAACAGAGAAAGAAGAACCAAGGGCTGGACTTTTTGGTACCTATTGTAACAGAATTCTCCCATGAAGGAAGTTAATACAAAGCAAATTCAAGATTCCCGATTCTGTCCCGACTGTATCTCAAGTTTGTTTTGTCATGTTCTTTATTTCTTTTCACTTTGTTCTAACACAATTAGTTTATCTTGTTATGTTCTCTGTTTCTTTTCATTTTTCTCTACATAATTGTTAAGTATCACTGTAACTTAGTACGACTACTACTCTAGTGAAGTAAGCTCATATTACGGTAATTGTACCTTGTCTTTCCTCTGCACCGGCTATTAGCAGGTGTAAGACCAAGCTACAGTTATAGGATTTTGTGTTTACTTGCATTTTGTCAATTATGTTCATGTCAATTTCTTCTTCTATATATACGTGAGTTTTTGCTGATAAGAATTTTGTGTTATCTGCAAATAGATGTTCTTCTCTTATTTCACACTTTTACGAAAACCATACAGTTACGGGAAAGGGCCTTTCGTTTGTAGTATTCATTTCGTTCTTCATACGAATATTTCTCTTATCTTTTGACCGAATTTTAACAGCCATTAAAATTTCTCGTTAAATCATTTCCATACCCTTACTGTCCCTCAATGACTGTACCCACGGTAATTCAACCTAACATTCAACTCGAGATATCAGATCAAACTAATATTGCGTTAAGTCTTTTCAGCACGACCCTTAGAACTGCTAATACCCAGGAAGAACTAGAACGTTCATGGGAGGCCATTGAATGAGATATCGCAACACAGGAACAGTTGGAAGCCAGACGTAGAGAACGTAGAAATCTCCCTTAGTTTTCCATACCGAATGAGATTTTATTATTGTATACATATTTTACCTCTTTTCGGATGCCTTGACACTGTACTTTAAGCCTTAGTACAGACTCAGGAACAACAGGTTCAATGAAGGATTTCGGATTGTGTGTCGGATTCTGCAAGAGACAATGGTTCAACTATGAAATTCCCAATGAATGTTTCATGCGAATAATTACCAAGAATTGAATGGTTAAACATTACCAGTTTATTTGGGTCATTCAAGTCAATAACGACATGCTTCATATACCTTTATCTATCAATATTGATCTAATTCATTTTACCATTGTAAGGGAGCCACAAGTGGGACAATTCAGTAGCAAAGTATCCATTTAACATAGTTGACCAATCTCAGCTTAACAGCATGCCATAGTTGTCTAGAATATCTACCACCATTATATCTATCGTTTGATGAAATTTTTGGTTAGAAGACATCCTGATAAAAGCCATTTTCAATTCCCCAATAACCTTAACTTTGGTTCTATCTAACTGAATAATCTGGATGTTAGATGGTTCAGGTTAGATATTAAGCTTCCCATGGAATTTTAGGGGCATGACATTAGATGAATCTCCTGACTCCACCATGTAATATATTATGAACATTTCTATTAAATATTTCAAAAGTGATGAGGAAAGGAGGGGTGGTAGACCTGAATGTTTGACCATTTAAGGATGCATTAGTCACAATCTGAATTTTATATGGGGTGTTATTGTTAGCCGAATTTACCTTGGTGATCCCTTTCTTGGTTCCAGTGTTTGCTTCCTTTGTGCCAGGAGACATTTTTCCTTGCAGAGTTCTGATAAAATTATCTTGGATTTGTGGAATCTTCATGAGTTGAAACAAAGAAATGTTAGCTTTTATTTTCTTTAGATATTCTAGGAATTCATATTCCAACTTGTCCAAGGTTGTGGGAAAAATATTTGGCTTTGTTGCTTGATGTATTGTTTTGGGATTGGAAGGTGTGGTATTGGAGAGTTAGGAGTAGTATTGGTCAAAGGAGAAGATTGTTTGGGAGTAGAGACGGTGGGAGAAGCAGGATTAGTGTTATCAGGGGTGTCATCGGAAACCTTTGTATTGGCACTCCTAGTGGTTATGATGTTTTGTGAAATGTGCACTTATTCAGCGTCTTCCTCATCTTCACCAAAAACAATGTCCATGAATGAGTTTAATTGTTGTTCTATCGGTTCATTGGATTCCTAAGGTTTTTCTTACAGTTCCTAAATTTCTTCTCCCTCATCAGCGATTTTAGTCATATTCTTTTTTTCCCAGGTTTGAAGGGCCTGGAAATGTCCTCCATGTTAATGCCTTCCATCTGAGAAGGGGTGGTTTTGTTGGTTGGTGGAGTGTTCTTATCTTTATTTGGGGGAAACTTAAAGAATTTTTTGTGGTTAGAAGATCCATCTCCATTACCCCTTTTTAAGTCAACCAGGTTATTGGATAGCTTCATAATGATTCTCTCAAGAGATTCCATATCCATCAAATCATAAGTATTCTTATCTTCATTGGGTTTAGATGTAGAAACATTACCTTTACCCTTATATTTAGATGGTTCTAAGCTAGAACTACCCTTTAAACTCAACATATTTTTCTCAAACTTAAGGGATTCTTGGAAAGCTTCTTCTAGAGTGCCTTTCTTAGAGTTTTTTACATACATGGCCATGGACATGGGTAAACCAGAGGTGTAGAATTCAATAGTGACATCTTCAATAGGTTTTGAGGCTTGTGGGATTCATTTTAACAAATTAAGGAAACATTGATTGTAATCAATAACTAACTCTTTCAAATCCATATTGACTCTTGAGAGTTCAAGAACCTGGGTGGCTGGTGTTTTTTTTCCCCAAACTTACGGAGGAAAGAGGTTTCAAAAGTTCTCTAGTTCGAAATGGAGGCTTCTTCTAATGAAAAAAACTATGTCGACGTTTTTTCTTCAAACGTAAGGGGGAACGAATGGTAGATGAAGTCTTCATGTCAAATGCTATGTAACCTAATAGCCAACAAGAATTTCTTAACATGGTTTTCGATAGAATCCCTTTTTTCAGGATCAAATTTAGGCAGGAACTTCTTAGGGTGTCTAGGCATGTCATGTTGCATTCATGGCACAGCGACTGCAATAGAAAATAACCAGGGCTAGTAGGGGGGAGGATTTTGCTTCACATTGTCTCCATCCATGTTCGGGGTTTGATATACAATCATATGATAAGGCTTATCTTCGAGATCACTCTCAGATCTGTCTCATTCTTCGAAGTTGTCCTCTGACTCGTCTCTAGGAGTGTGAGGGGGTGACTCGGGAGGTGAGAGTGGTCTACCTCCTGCCCCACTGGAAAGTATATGATATTCAATATTAAACTTGGAAGCTTTGGGGAAATCAGAAGTATCCTCAGGAACGTGATATTCAGTGGTCCCATCCAAATGGTTTTATTTATAGGAATCTAGATCGAAAAAATAGGGATATGTATGTCGAAGGTCTTCCTGATTTTTCAGGAAGAGAGTAATCCAAGAGAAGTTGTTCGGTATGTATGCTAAGTTGTCTAGTCAGTATGTTATTAGTTCGTTCATTCAAGTGCATGATTATAGATTTGATATTCGATATGGTTAGGACACGAGGTTGAGGGGAAGAAAAGGATTTTTTAGGGTGAATGAGAACGCGGTGAGTACTGACTTGAGTTGTTGTCTTCACAGCATACTTTGAAGGGAAAAAATATGTTTGGGGTGAACTTGGTGGGAATCACTTGTCAAGGAAAATATTACTTGTGGGGTAGAGATGGAAGGGTTTAAATTTATGTTTGTAGCCATTCAGTTCTATGACCCTCCTTCTAGCGCCATTTCTGTTGACGGGACATAAATACTCATTCAATCAAATGAGGGAAAACTCCCAATAGCAGGTCCCAATTGGACCCACTCTCATTTGGGGTAGTGCTTCTGACCAGATTTTTGCTTGGTTACCAACTAACTAAATATGAATCTGAGAACCGAAGGTTCTCATATGAATTAAAAAGAAATAAAAGAAGTAAACACAACTAACTAAAGTTAAGTTAAGGTGTATGATTCTTATTCTAAGATATAGTTTATAAACTAAAACTAAACTAACCTATCATAATCAAGAGAAAACTAGAAAAATAGATGAATACAGCGAATAATGTGTATCACTTGCACAGAATAAATTCATGACACCAGTGATATAGAACTTTAACCAAGAAATTGTTTGCAGCCAATAAAGACTATTTGACAAACTAAGCTACCAAGTTGATGTATTCATAAAGGAAAAAAATAGCGATTGTAAATCACGGGATATTAATCAAGAAATATTTCTAACATTAACATCTATCATCACAAAATAAGCATGCATGGATATGAAAATTCACAGTCATACACAGATAATCAATTGTTTCCCAAATTATCTACAGTCCTTTATTCAAATAACATTAAAAATACCAGTCCTTCTCCAAAGAACCAAAAGCCCTTATTCAATTACGATTATCACATTTATAAAGGTTCCATGGGAATGTGTTTAGATACTCCTATTGATAATGGTTGGGATATTGAAGTGATGATCCAACTCTCCTTTCCTTATTAGCGAATAATTACAATGATTTGATTTACCCTGTAAAATTCCAGTTACAAAAATAATCCTTCAGGGGCACCCTGATGGTATTTCCCTCGTGTCCATGACTTCCTTCCAGTTCTTGAAGTCTTCGAGTATGGAATATACTCGAAGAAACTGTGTCCTCTCTAGTTCATCCCAACTCTTGCACATGGGAATGATGATTTTTGTTTTCAGGATTTTCTCAACACATTGCACGGAATTTTCAGTTAGGGTGATGATTTTGGAGGGTTGGATCAGTCTCTTTTTTATAACATTTGCATTGATCTCTTTGGTTTCTTCAATTTCTCTCTGACCCAGGTTCCTCTTAGTGTCCATGTCTTCAATGATCGTCTGGGTTGATGAAGCTTTGTCGATGTCCCTCAGGGGGTCCATTCCAAATAGCGAGAGAATATCGTCGGACAAAATCCATACCTCTGTGCACGATACCGTACGTGTCCCTAGGTATTTACCACCTCTAAAATCATTTCCATATATGTTTCCAACAGTTGGTGATCATGGATTCTCTGCTCGCTAGAATACGATGAGAGGGTTTCTGGGGATGAAATTGTTGGTGGTGAGTCTTTCCATTTTTTGATTGTGTCGTAAGCTTCCAGAAAAAATTTATACTTTTCCTGGACAGATTTCACCTGAGAGTCGAACTGTGCCTGTTCATATTCATCCACCAGAAATCTATCGAGTGCATTGAAGAACCTTTTATGCATGCTCTAAATATCTTCAATTTCCCCAGAGCTTTTGTCTTCACTGCCTCAAGAATCATTGTCTAGCTTTAGTGATATTTTATAATCTTTCTCAAAACTTCATTCTCCATTTATAAACTTTGAGATATGGCTCAAACTTTTTCATTGGAATACCCCAATTCTTCCAATTGTTCTTTGAGTTTAGTCACTTCCAAATTTTGTGAGGTTTCAAGTTGTTGCATGTTGCTAGCATGGGAATTTTGCACCAATGACATTGACTCAGTGAATTTGATTTGAAAACGTTCCTCATGTGCCTGTAATTACTTTTTAATCTCCTCCTTGTAAGCATCCTCGGCCTGCTGAATTTCCTTTGCTTGCTCACTAGCAGTAGATTCTTTGATGGTATTTGAGGTTGTTTCCAGCTCTGCAATCCTGGATTTTGTGTCATCTAGAGCTACGGTGACCTCATGCACCGATACGATGTTTACCCCATCAAAGGAACTGAGCACTGAGGTCGCTTGTAGAGAGTTATCCTTTGCATTGGGCCGATCTTTCCATTTGATATTCCTTTCAGGCACTTCCTGATTCACTTCTATTTTTCCCCTTTTTCTTTTGGAGGCCCTCTTCTCTATGGCTCTTGTGGTTGTAGTAATAATATCCAACTGTGACCACTACTCCTTTGAACCTGAGTCCTCTTGAGGTGAGTGACAAACTTACTAGAATATAATCAAAAGGGGTGCATTATTCAATTGGGATATTGACTACATTTCTTTCATGAATTAGGTTGATGATATTATCAACACTTGTCGAAACGGTGTCTCGGAATTATGTACTGTCGAATTTATCCTTCTTATTATTTTCCTGGGTTTCTCCCGATGTGATTGTTGTACCTTGGTTATGGAGGTAATAAAATATTAAGGGAGAAAAGACAAAATGTGAACTGCGCAGAAGACACAGTGACTGATATTAGGTCGAAGTAAGAAGAAGAGCAGAAAAGATGGAGTGAAGTAAGAGAAAGCAAGGCATTGGATGAGGATATTGAGGATGACAAATTAGAAAGGAAGACGGATCATGGAAAACTCAGTAAGAGGAAAAATCCACCATTAGATGCTTTGGAGCACCGAGTGAGAAGGAAGGAAAGACAGGTTGGCGAATCCCTGAAAACGCGAGTCAAGTTGACCTAGGGTCTTAGACACCTAGGGTTTTTGTATCTAGGGTTTTGGCACTTAGGTCTCGGCCTAAGGTTGTTAGTGAGCTATTGTAATGTATAAATAAAGGTCAAGAGGACCTGGGATGGGTTCAATTATATGATGACAAGTGATTATTATTGTGAGAAAGGGAAGCCTTGAGCAGTGAGAGAAGTTTGTATTGTAAGATCTTCAACTGGGTGTGAAGATCAACCTTGCAGTTGGGTGCACGGGGAAGGGAATCAAAGAGAGAGAGAGAGAGAGAGAGAAGATATTCTAGCTAAGAGCATAGATAGAACTATATGCTTTCATCTAATATATTATAAAGCATAGTTATGTGGATGTAGCCCTATGGAGAGGGTGAACCACGTATATCTTGTGTTATGTGTGATTGATGCTATGTTATTTTGCTTATGTTATTCTTTTATTGCACTATTGTGGTAGATCTGAGACATAGCTTGCGCAGTAGGCTTAAAGGAGATAAGGATTCACTAGATTTTTGTGTGTTATTGTTCTAGATCCCCTTTGCATTCCTTCTAGTTGTAGACACATGTGTCCTGCAACCACCTGTTGCTACTTCAGGTGAGACTGCATTTTCCTCGCAGGTGTTTCCGAAAGGGCCAGTAGTTAGGGCTTGATGGTGCGCTCTTGAGTGTTGAACCCTGGGTCTTCCCTTGTGCCAACAAATGGTTCCATTGTCGTGACCGGGATCTTCTTGAGGGAATGTCAAGGTGGTTTCCATCGAAGGCAGAGACTCAAAAGTGGATAGAAGAACAAGAAAAGGACTTTGCAGAAGCCCGAAATAAGAAACCCCAGCTTAGCACCAAGGACTGGTTGGGAAGGTATATCTTTATTGATATACACGAGATTTTGTTTGGAGGGATTCATAAGGAGCTATACGAGTGTTTAGCCAGGTTAGCCGATACCCAGTTCGATATTGGATCTAGGCCACTTGTGGTTTGGACATCGGCGTTGATAAAGAAGGTTAAGAGAGTTGATAACGACGTATCAAGAGCATTGGATCATTGGTTTGATAGCACCATCGAAGGGTATATCATTGAGTTTGCTATTGACAGAGTAGATTCATGTAGCCAAGCAGAGAGATATTTCTTTAAGGGACCTAGAGGAAAAATTTTACAATTTATGAAGTTGAAGATCAAGATGCTATTGCATGAGAAGAACATATTGAAGATATTATAGTGGGTCAGATTGAAAAGATAATGTTCAAGAATTCAGACAGCGACAGCGACACAGAGGTTGGACATACGCGTAGTGGAAGGACCTTCAAAGAAGTCCCCTTGGTGAACTTGTTTGAGAAAGATCACGGACTTCTTCTACAGGAAGAAGGGTTTTATAGTGGAGAGGAGGAAGAGTTATCAAGTGAAGAACATCCAGGGTCCATTGGGTCAAGAGAAGAAAATACTGAAGAACCTCGCCGAGAAGAGCCAGAAACTTCAGGAACTATGCAGATTGTTGAAGTAAGTACTATTATTCCTCTTGTTGTTTCAGCAGCATTAAGTAACCAGACTAACCTAAGTTATTAGAGTGCTCAGAGGACTAATACAAGTGGTTCAGTGCACACTCAGTCAGGAAACCTAGGAAGATCTATGGAAAATGAGATGAGTTTACCCACCTTTAAAGGAGATGGATCTGAAGATCCTGATCAGCATTGGTTTCTATGTGAAGTTGTATGGAGTATTAAGAATGTCATCGACGAAGCTGTTAAACAAGATCAGTTTAGTACTACCCTGAGAGATCGCGCACTGAGTTGGTATGTGAATCTTGTCCAAGGAACTGCACAGCCTAAACCATTGAATGATCTCAAGAATGTGTTGGTTGCAGAATTCAAGAAACCCAAGTCGGAGTCACAATGCATTACAGAGTTGAAAGAAATCAAGCAAAGAGTAGTTGAACCTATTTGGGAGTTTGATCAGAGGTTTAAAACCTTAACAAGCTGACTGATTTTTCAGATCCCAGATGAGTAGAACAAGGAATGGTTCATCGTTGCCCTCTTACCACACATCAGAGTTCCTATGATGCAACAGAAGATCACTTCGCAGGCTGAGGCACTGGAGATTGCCATGAAGTTATAATCATCCCCTATGGGAGAATCCAGCTCAAGTATGAGTCAAATATTGAGTCAGCTAACTAGCTTATCACTGCAGGTCAAAGATATGAATAAAGACAAGGGAAAAGATAAAAGAGAATACATTTGGTGTATTATATGCAAATCAAAAGGCCATGATAAGGAGAATTGTCCCCTTTTCCATGATTACTTGGCATCTGGAGCTCTGAGCCCTTTGAAGCAAGTTACTCTACCTTGGTGCGCGGTATGTAGGAATAGACATTGCCTCAGTGAATACTATTACATGAAAAAATATGTTCAGACACCCGCAAATCTATACCGCACGTTCTGTAATTCAATAGGGAATGATGATAGGGATTGTAGGGCCTATGAACTCATGGATGAAAGGTCAAGAGACATATACAAGATTCAAGGCGAAGTATAGAAAGAAGGGAACACTAGCATTATAATTCCCCAGGAAGAGGAAACTTCAACCCTCGTGCTGGATTCAGAGGAAGAGGATGGGCAGGAGGTATGGGTCGAGGTAGAGGTCAAATCATTTGTTATAACTGCACACATCCAGGACATTTGGCAAAGGACTGCCAGAACCCTTGTACCACTTGCAGTTACTGCAACTCATTTGAACATGTCATAGAATATTGTCCTGCGTTGTTAGACAAACTTCAGGAAATACGAGGAGGAAACCAACAAGTACAACTAATCATAGCAGAACCTCATGAAGTGGATCCCAGAGTCGTTGTTATCACTAGAGGAGGAACTGCTACAGGGGAAGACAAAGAGACCCAAGGGAAGACTACAGAACAATCAAGAGTCAGAAAAGTTGCAGAGAAGACACAAGAGTTTGATCCAAAGAAAGAGAAACAGACATTTGAGGAAGAAAGAAAAGAATTCGGGAGAGATCAGGCTTCTTCATCAAAGGCTCGACCAGAAGTAAGAGAATGTGGAATGCCCCTGGCCTTTGATCAGTCCACTTCACCAAGATAAGGAAAATAGGTAAGTAATCTCATGGAATTTTTATGCACTTACATTAATTTGATAAAGGATGAGAGCAATGTACAAAAGAAACAAAAATTGATCATACAGTACGAGCTAGGGAAGGTAGATCCCTTGTTGAGTAGAGAAGTACACCAAATATCTAAAAAGAGAAGGACAAATAAGGAACTACACCTGAATGCTCAAATTGGAGAGTATGATATAGACTATGTGGTCCTCAACTTAGGGTCAGAGGTCAACATCATGACGAAGCAGACCTGGGCACTGATGGGAAAAACTAAGTTGATCTATTCCCCCATCGGGCTTAGGATGGCCAATCAACAATCTGTGAGCCCCTTTAGAATATTGTACCATGTCCATGTAGATATTGACAAAGTAAGTACATTTGCAGACTTCGAGGTGATTGAGATAGTTGATGATAGTTTTCCTTACCCTGCGCTATTAGGAATTGATTGGGCTTTCAACAACGCCACTGTGGTTGATTTAAATAAAATAAGAATGACGTTTGAAGTTGATGGCCTTAGGATCATCGCACCTTTGGATCCTGATGAAGGTCCCAGATACATAGAGCCCATCAGAGAAGAAGACTGTGCATATGAGTTAGAAAACATATACAAATTAACATCCAGATAGCAGGATTACATTAATCCTACAGCAAATGGGAATTTAAGTTGGCGAAGTGATAGCACGTGTTCATCAGATTCATAAGAAGCACTGGAGAACTAGTAAAACAAAATGTATGAAGTATATACAAGGAGATGTTCTATATTAAACAGAGAAGTTCGTTGGATTGGAACAATAGTAAGTAACTTTCCCACCTTTGATGGTCTAAATCATTTAGAAGATTTCTTGTTGGAATTTGAAGAAATTGTACCAATACAACAAATATTGTTGGCACTGGATGAGGCCTTGAAAGAAAATTTAGCAATATGGTGGGGGACACACAAAAACAACATTACAAATTGGGTACAATGTTGCACTTTGATGACAGTGCAGTTTTCAGAACAAGTAGAAGGTTGTGAAGTTAGGTACACGGGTCGAAGCTATATGAAGGACCATGTAGGAGGTTGCGAGGAATACTAGAGCAGCAATCCTCAAGAGAAGTGGGTACATAAATTCATTAACACGCTGGAAACAACCCCTATCAATTGGTACCTTCAAACAGAATTGTGCCTCATCACTGTAGATTGGGAAGGTATGAATCAGAGCTTTGTAACTACCTTTTTACTTGAAAGCCAATATCCTACAGTGGATCAAGCATTACAGATTATGAGACAGAAAGTATTTGAGGAAGCACCTAGCTTCCCTTTGCAACAAGAAGAGGATGAATGGACTGCGCCTCTTCAGAAACTACAAGGTTGTTACAATATCAACATTGACGAAGACTATGATCTGAGGAAGGTGAACATCACTGAAACAGAAGGACAGAGAGACATAGACGGACCAGGAGTTGAGCTACCTTTCATTGGATAGCCAATTAAAATCAATAAAGTCAATATTGGAACAGAGCAAACATCGAAGCTTGCAAATGTTGTAGATTACTAGGATACTTCTACTATTGACAAAATCAAAGAGTTGTTGCATGAATATCAAGACTTGTTTCCAACCAAGTTCAATGATATGAAGGGAATTAAAGGACCCATGGGAGAGATGAAGATCCCCTTGAAGCCAAACGCAAGGCCAGTCAAATAGAGACCCTACAGATTGAACCTTAAATATAAGGAGAAAGTGAATATCGAATTAGACAGAATGTTGGAAGCATGAATCATAGAACCTATTGAAGAGTTAGAATGGATTATCCCTATGGTGGTGCAGGATAAGAAGACCGAAGAAATTAGGATCTATGTAGATCTCAGGAAGTTGAATGATGCTTGTCTACACGATCCATTCCCTACACCATTTACTGATGAAGTGTTAGATAATGTGGGAGGACAGGAAGTCTACTCCTTCACGGATGGATTTTTAGGATACCATCAGATCCAGATTGCCAAGGAGGATCACCATAAGACCACATTTGCAATAGAATGGGGATCTTACTAATACATAGTGATGTCATTTGGATTGAAGAATGCACCAGCCATATTTTCTAGGGTGGTGGTTGAAGCATTCAAAGAGTTTTTACATAAATTTTTAGAAGCCTATTTTGATGATTGGACTATTTTTAGTCTGTTGCAAAATCATATTGAATGTTTAAGACTAATGTTGGAAAAGTGCAGGCAAAGTCAGATTTCCCTAAACCTGAAGAAGTGCATCTTCTTTTCACTCTTTGGAGTGTTGCTAGGCCATATTGTCTGTAAGTAGGGATTGTTGGTAGATCCATCTAAGATTTCCATTATAGTTGATTTTCCCCCTCCTATGTCAATCAAACAGCTGCGTACTGCATTGGCACATACTACAGGAATTTCATTAAAGGTTATGCACATATCACAACACCCATGGAGAGTCTTTTGAAGAAAGATTGCCAGTTTCAATGGACAGAATAATGCCAGTAGATCTTCGACACACTTAAACAAAAAATGGTTACTGCGCCTATTCTAGTTTTCCCAGATTGGAGCAAGGAATTTCACGTGCATGTCAATGCATCCTCTATTGCATTAGGATCTATGTTAGCACAACCGAGTGCAGGATACATTGACCACCCATTATCCTTTTCTAGAAGGAAGCTATCAATGACTCAGATTAATTACACTACCACTAAGAGAGAAGGGTTAGCCATGGTGTACGCGCTGCTGAAATTTCGCCACTACTTGTTGGGAGGACACTTTGAAATGTTCACTAACCACTCTGTGTTGAAATACCTAGTCAACAATTCGATGTTGGGGGAAAGAATATGCAGATGGCTTCTACTATTTTAGGAATGTTACTTTGAGATCGTAGTAAAACCAGGTAGGATGAACAAAGGACCTGACCACTTGTCGAGGTTGGAACATGGATAGGAACCTACTAGTTTGGAAGATACAATGCCAGATGCACAGTTGTTGGCCATCAGGAAAGTTTATGATCACTTTGCAGAGATAGTTCAGTTCCTTTCCACAGGTATAGCACCTTGTGAGTACATAGTCATTCAGAAGAAACAATTGGTAGTGCGCGCTGCAGATTTTTCACTTATAGTTGGACAGCTATACAAGATGGGACCTGATGAGATCCTGAGGAGATGTGTTATGGAAGCAGAAATACCATTGATTTTAGAAGAAGATCGTGAAGGCATCGCAGGAGGACACTATGCAGAAAAAGAAACAGCGCGGAAGGTTCTTAGATTTGGCCTCTAGTGGCCTACTTTACATAGAGATGCTAAAGACTACTACAGAGTCTACGACGTATGCTAAAGAGTTGGGAAACCATCCATAAGAGATGAAATGTCATTAGCAACCCATATAACCTTACAAGCCTTCGTGAAATGGTCCATTGACTTCATGGGACCTATAAACCCACCAGGGAAGCGCACAGGAGCCAGATACATAATCACTACGACAGATTACTTGACTAGATGGGCCGAAGCAAGAGCAGTTAAAGATTGTAGTGCAACTATAGCTGCGTGCTTCATATTCGATGACATCATAACCAGGTTTGGATGCCCAAATATGCTTATGAGTTATCAAGGCAAACATTTCATCAATAAGACCATTGAATCCTTGACTAAGGAATTTGCAGTTCATCATCAGAAGAGTACACCCTACCATCCACAAGTGAATGCGACAGTTGAATCATTCAATAAGATCTTGGAGATAGCGCTGACGAAGATTTGCAGTGTGAATGGGGATGACTGGGATTTGAGAGTACCAGCAGTATTGTGGGCCTATAGAACCACTTGTAAGAAGCTAACAATGCAGACCCCCTTTAAGTTGGTTTATGGTCTAGAAGCAGTTGTGCCCATGGAAAACTTAGTTCCTAGCTTAAGGATTGCAGCATTTACAGATATGGATGAAATTGGAACTATTCAAGAGAGGCTAGCGCAGTTGGTTGAAATTGAAGAATACAGATTTATTGTAGGATTCCATCAGCAAATTCAGAAGGAAAGAGAAAAGGCCTACCATGACAGACACATCAAATATAAATTGTTCAAGCAAGGAGTTCTGGTACTGGTATATGACAAAAACTTCATAAAACATCTAGGGAAGTTCAGAACACATTAGATGGGGTTGTATGAGGTTGCCTATGTCACAGAAGGTGGATCTGCATAGTTGAATACTTTGAATGGAGAATGGAAGGAAGGTTTGGTGAACGGGAGTCGGTTGAAATTGTACTATGACAACCAGTTGTCTGCAGCTCCTGGTAAAAACAGAAGGAGAAGGGTCCAGGTACCAGGTGAAGTTGAAATTGGGTACCAGACATAGAAAAGATAGTCTGCACACAATGGGGGACAAGAGAGAAGAAAGTACAGGCTGCTCTGCGCAACCTGAAGTCGAAGAAAAGTAGAAGGATCAGATTTGAAGTGCCTCAGAACGAGTCACAGGTGATTGTTGGGGGCCTGTTGGCCCTTGGTTATGGAGGTAATAAAATATTAAGGGAGAAAAGATGAAATGTGAACTATGTGGAAGACACAATGACTGATACTAGGTCGAAGTAAGAAGAAGAGAAAAAAAGACAGAGCAAAGTAAGAGAAAGAAATCCATTGGATGAGGAGATCAAGGATGAAATATCAGCAAGGAAGACAGATCATGGACAACTCAGTAAGAAAAAAAAACCATGGTTATATTCTTTGGAGCACCGCATGAGAAGGAAGGAAAGACAGGTTGGTGAAGCCCTGAAAACATGGGTCAAGTTGACCTAGGGTTTTAGACACCTAGGCTTTTTGTATCTAGGGTTTTGGCACTTAGGTCTCGGCCTAAGGTTATCGGTGAGCTATTTTAATATATAAATAAAGGTCAAGAGGACTTGGGATGGGTTTGATTATATGATGACGAGTGATTATTGTTGTGAGAAAAGGAAGCATTGAGCAGTGAGAGAAGTCTGTATTGTAAGATCTTCAACTAGGTGTGAAGATCAACCCTGCAGCTCGGTGCATAGGGAAGGGAATCAGAGAGAGAGAGAGAGAGAGAGAGAGAGAGAGAGAGAAGATCTGCTAGCTAAGAGTGTAGATAGAACTGTAGCCCTAGGGAGAGGGTGAACCACGTATAGATTGTGTTATGTGTGATTGATGATATGTTATTTTTTTATTGCATTATTGTGGTAGATCTGAGACATATCTTGCACAGTAGGCTTAAAGGAGATAAGGAACCACTAGATTGTTGTGTGTTATTGTTCTAGATCCCCTTTTCATTCCGCCTGGTTTTAGACATCTGTGTCCTGCAACCTCCTATTGCTACTTCGGGTGAGACTGCATTTTCCTCGCAGGTGTTTCCAAAAGGGATTGTAGTTAGGGCTTGTTGGTGCACTCTTGAGTGTTGAACCCTGGTTCTTCCCTTGTGCCAACAGTGATCGATGGTGGCTTACCTATGTTTGTTGTTTATTTATTCCTTCTGGTAGTCTTCTGAGAGGGGGAATCTTACTTCTTCTTTTGTCTAGCGCAGCCTCTTATCTTCGGCCTCTTTCTTCTTCAACAGTTAGTACCTTCTCCAGACTCATCAGCTTTCCTTTCCATTTCATCTTATTTATCTTGTATTTGTTTCTCCTCTTCACTTAGTTTCTGATTATCTTGGTGGAGGAGAGCTCAGAACTACTCCATCTGCAACATTATGTGTTGTTCTTCATCCTTTCTCAATTGATGTAGGGCGGCATTGGTAATAATCCTTTCCACCGCCTCCTCAAAACTCAGTGAGCCTCAGAAGATATCTTATGAGAACCGAGACTCATGCATGGTCTATGGTGCTAACTTAACAGCCTTCATGTGCTCATAGACCAAATTCCAAGGATTGTGTGACTTAGGTTCCCCAAAATAGAGACAAAGCTCCTTGAGTGCTTCGGCCTTTTTTTCAGCTTGCTTCTTGTTCGCCAAAGAGTATGACCCTACCTAGATAGGGGAAATCAGCTAATGTTTCTTGTTCTTTTATGAGAGGTAAGAAGTGCCCCCTTTTTCGACAGTCTGGTACACAATCTCCCTAGCCAATATCTTATCAGGAACATACTTGGGTAGAAAGTGTGGCACTCTTGTATCCCCATAGATCTCAATGTAAGTGTAGTATTTCTTCACGTACCAATCCTCGATGTCCTTTAAACCTTTGAGATCCCCAAAAGAGATTCTATGTGGGAAAATACCGAAGATGGAATTATGTAAGGGGGATAGGAAGTAATCACATATATCATAGAAAATTATCTTGCAGTTGACCTCCACAATTGAGAACAGTAAAATTGAATCGGGCCCTTGTCTGAAGTCCAAGACCAGTTGAAAATTGGGATTGAGTTTGTGGCGCATACATCGTCGATTATATATGTCGACATGTAGAAACTAGGGTTCTCCATGGTATTTGGATCATTGCTACATTGGGCAATGTTGAATGAGAGAATGGTTGTCTAATTGAACACATGGCCATTCTGGGAAATCATGTAAGCCATTGGGAACCATTCCATCTTGAAATGAGTGATACTCTCTTCGCCATAGAGCTGGCAGATCATGGTATTTAACTCTATGTAGGGACTTTTGAGATACCATAGTGGAACATACCTTTCTCTTTTTTTTGTCGGCCATTAGTCATCATAAAACCAATCTTCCATGAGGTTCTTGAAATCTTCATGTTTGACTATGAGTTGTTCGAGAAAACACTCGTTCAAGGCCACTGTTGGTTCTAGGGGTTGATACTTAGCCCCGATGTCATCTTCTTTGAGTGAGGCGATTGGGAGACCTGAAGCATTGAGTATCAAAGTGGAATCATTTTGCATATATGAGAAACACCATTTAGATACATCGTTGTACGAAAAAATCTTAAGGAGAGCAACTATTGTATGAATTATGCTCTTCTTGATATTTATGTATGCCTTAATGTCTACATCATCAGAAGGGAATACTTCATTCTCGAACATGTCTAGGATCTTGGTGTAATTGTGGTAGTTCTCTATCCCATCATAGTTTTTTATGTTAGAGATATTGTATGACTCTGGGATGGAGACTAGAACAGGAGTTCAAGAGGTTTGGGATTTTCCTTTTCTAGTGAGCATTCTGGACATTTCTTCACCTGCATAAACCAACAGATTATAATTAACAGAGTTGTCTCAGTCTTGAAATAATTGTATTGAAAAGAAAAAATAATATCATACTCGTTTACATGCCAAGAGCAATATTCAATCAGACAGAGGTCACTAAGGATTGCAGACGCAGTTTTGTTTTTTACCTTCATGAGCTAGTGAGGAAGAATACGAGCCTTAGTCCCCCTTTTAACAAAAACAAAATCTATTGATTCCCTCCTAACCATGCGTGATCAATAAAAGTGTGAAACAAATTGGAATCAGTTAGGGGCATACACAGAATGTAAATGCACACACAGGTGATTGGCGGTTATAGTCATTAAGGTGTGGGAGAATTAGAAAAGTAGGGGGCAACATTGCAGTTGTCGTCATCAGCAGATGATGAGGACAACAGGTGCGGACATGGGTGAGAAACAAACCTTAGCAACAATAAATACATGATTAATCACTTAAGCGTGATTACAGGGTCTAGGTTAGACCTAAAATTAATTTTAACATTCAATTACATGACCATTGGGCATTAATCCTTCAATAATTAGGGCTAACAAGATGTAAAGGTGCCAGTGGGGGTACCAATTAACTAGACCGCGTGAGATCTATGGTGGAGGAGCTATCGGTGATGACTCATTTCATAGGAGACTCGAGATAAAGGATATGACAATTGGATAGCAAGGGCAGTGTCATCATCGGCAACGAGGGGAGGAAAGATAAGAAAGAGCCCAAAGAGAAATCTGACGAAGAGAATTGGTCGAGTACGTTATCCTGTGTAACTTTGGTGCACGTTGGAAGAGGAAAGACTTATGCACTGGTTGAATTGAGGGGCCCACAAGGGGTAAGAAGTTGAGGTGTATTCAAGAGAGAGGGTCACATGTGAGTTGAGAAGTGACTAGGAGAGAGAGAGGGATTATCTTTGTCGGCAAGATGACTGGGAGTGCGATGAGAGAGTGCATCATTAACTTCTGATGATGACATTGTGAGGATTCATCGTCAGCAAAATATACAGGGAAGCCTATGCACCTTCTTGATGAAACTTGATGATGAAAAGGTAAGAAGGGAGGCAAAGAAAAAAGTAGATGGGAAACCTGGATTTACTTCCAAACTAGTAGATGAATATTTAACCATAGATACCTCATAGAAAAATATGCATCCCACATTAAAATTTGAAAGAATTTAAATGGGGGAAAGGGTTGTTGTTCCATCATAAAAAATGGAAACACACTGGGAAGAACCGGTTATCTCTAAGCTAACAAGAAAAATACTAAGACCTCATTACTTGTGTTCTTACCTTTAGATAGATCATACAGTTTGCAAGTTGAGGACCCCACATTCGATTAGGCTTAAGAATCAGAGAAAAAACCCATCGATGATAATCTTCTGCATAATGTAATCCAATAGTGAAACATGAGAAGGGTACACTACACAGAAATATTTACCAACCAATATGGACTATAGTTTTTTCCTCGCCTCTCTTCACTAGAATTGCTTCGCTACCAACGAGCATCCATATCCCCAATGAAGGTGCATTGGTATCATACAAGCATAGCCCCTCTGCCAATGAGCGTCCATATCCCCAATAGGTTTTCTTATACTTCCCACACTTTAAAGTGCTTCCAACTTCCTGGAATTCATGTTTATTTGCCTTAATTTTTTAGATATATGATTTATGTATTGCTTTTGCAACATGTGTCAAGGAGAGAAGGAAACGAGGTGATATAAGAATTACTTTGATGTGCAGGTATCAATCGATGTTTCTTTCTCGTGTGTCCGTCACATGAATTTATGGCATAGTAAAATTATAAATGGTAACACCACTGGAAGTATGCAGGGGATATCAATTTTCAAAGCAATTCGTTGAACTAGTGTGGAACACAGGCATGTCTTGAGAGTGGTCACACATAGTAATGATGACTGATACAACATATCGAAAGGTATGAAATTTTATAGGTCCAAGGTTTTCTCTTGGCCCAAGTGAACCAACTCCTCTTCGTGTGTCTTCATCTTTCATGCAGAAACGTGGAGTTATAGCTCTCTTGATAAATGTCGAATGCAAGGTGTCAAAAAAGCAAAGTGGTTGCAGCGGATGAAACCAAAGGGTTATGATTATGAGAAAAATATTGGTAAGGAGCGGTGAACCTATAATGATTATGGATAGGCACTGGTGAAAAGAAAAAGGAACATTAAATCAAAACATCTAGGGAAAAGGATGTGAAGAAAGGTAAAAGATGACTGATTAGAAAAACACAGGGACTAGGAAAGGAAAACTAAAAAAGAACTCCTATTATGTACAAGACTACCATCGCCATGGGTGATTAGGAGAAATATTTTTTTAGGATTTGTCCATTGACAAGGAGCTCCTCCTCCTCTCCCTATAATGTCTTAACTCGGAAGGTCCCAGAACCTATTTTTTGGTGGATCAGATAAGTTCCCAACCACAACTTATGAAACTTGGTGTGTTTTCCTTTTAATTCATTTTCTTTATCCCATTTGAGTACAATATCCCCTTCACGAAAATATTTATTACCCACAGACGACTTGTCAAACCACATTTTGATTACTTATTTATGGTGTATTAAGTTCGTTTTAGATTTCAACATTTCTTCTTCTAATTTTAAACTCATGTTTAACCTCTCTCATATCACTGGGAAACCCTCATCACGAATGGATTGGGACAATTACAAAGCTGGTAAGAAATGTGAGTAGGTATGGTGGCCTCGTGTCCATAGACTAGGAAAAAGGGGGAGTTATCGATGGATGACTTGGGAGCTACTATGTCAACCCAGAGGGCATTTGGAAAAGAAAGGTGTCAGTTTCTTTGATGGTCATTAACTGTCTTCTTGAGGATGTTGATGAGGTTTTTGTTAGTGGATTCTGTCAAACCATTCCCTAATGGGTAGTAATTTGTTGAATATTTAATTTTGATATTTATTTCAAGGGAAAATTCACTCGATTTCAGAGAAGAAAAATATTTTACATTATCAAAGACTAATGATTCAGGAACTCCAAACCTGGTAATGATCTAAGATTGAAGGAACAAAATTACTTGGATTTCATTGATAGTCTTCAAGGGGATCGCCTCACTCCATCTGGTAAAGTAGTCAGTGGTCATCAGGATTTATTTATGCATTTGGGAGGAATTTGGATTGATTTCCTCGATTACGTCTAGCCCTCATTGTTGAAATGGACATTCGATGATCACTGGCTACAGAGGGAATGCATTTTTCTTCTCTCTTCATGATGACTTTTGACATTGTTGGCATCTCCTTGTATACGCGTTGGAATCTTTGAATATGGAGGGCCAGTAATATCCAAGTTTCCAACTTTGAGGATTTTGTGTGTAGTAGTATCTCCACTATAATGTCCACCTACAGGTCCATCATGGATATCGAACAGAACTTTCCTAGCATCTCTTTTCTCCAGACATCTTAGGAATACGCCATCATAGTCTTTTTCTGCATAGAATTCCCTCGATAAGTTGATATTGGGTGGATTTGAGCTTTAGGGAACTTTTCTTGTTGGGGTCTAGATAATGTGGAGTCGGTCCATGATTCAAGCAATATTTTGTTTCATAGAACTAGGGTTCTGAACCAACTGGGATGTAACAAACTTCCTCTTCAAATAGCTCAGATTCTTGATATAGAGAATCTTCTTGAGACTCGACGCAGGGGGATTCAATGCCCATTTTGCATAGCCCTTTCCTTTTAATGATTTTTGTAGGTTTGATCTATGGATCATATTCTTGTAGGTCCATAATCGAATTGGCTCTCTTTTCTTCCAAATATCTTTGTAGTAGGAGGTTTATAGCGGCTAGATAGGGAACAATAACCTTGGTTTTAGATTTGAGTAAGTGTTATAACTCTAATTTGCACCAAACATACTTACCTGACATTAGGCCATCCCATATGCCTTCTTTGCCAAGCCAGTACTGAACAACTCTTCTTAAAAAACCCCTTTATAAAGGCCCACACGCCCTGCTCCATTACTGCATGCGTGTAAACGCTAGCTACTCCAATACAGCCCGCGTGTACCTACAAAAGCACGTAAAAAGGAAAGATGTTTACGGAACACACAGCTTTAGGCAAGTTAACTAAACCTTTTGGCCA
This sequence comes from Picea engelmannii, assembly GCA_009831015.1. Lineage (NCBI taxonomy): Eukaryota > Viridiplantae > Streptophyta > Pinopsida > Pinales > Pinaceae > Picea > Picea engelmannii. The sequence goes on from ML778630.1 coordinate 551,589, forward strand.
TGCATGGCCGGTCATTCGACCAAATACCTAGCTCCTTCTAGCCTATAAAAGAAGGGGTAAGGGTGCCATTTGAAAGGAGGAAAATCATAGTAAAGAGACTATACCCAATTGAGCATTCCCCTTGTCCCAACGTTTAGCCATCCTTGTGCAAAGAGAAGTATAGAGAAAAGTAGTTGGAGGACAGTTGAAGAGGATCCCAGGACCAGTTTCGAGGAGCTGTGTCGACCACATATTGTAAGTTTACTATTGTGAAGATTAATACAAAAAGGAATACTTTTTCCGTCCCACCATATCACGTGTTCAAGTTGAATGTTTGTTTTATGATATTGTCACAACTAACCCAGCAATTAGTATATGAAATGCATGTTCGCAGCTTTTTGTTTGTTCATAAGTGAATGCAGGTCATCTTTGGGAGGAGGATTGCAATCAAAGAGTGAGTGAAATCAAAGGGATTGACAACAAATGAAGGACTTAAGGTAGAGTTATCGAATCTCATTTACACCTTTGTATTGCATGAATGTGGGGTTTTGTGTTGGGAGAATAGGGAAGAGTTGAGGCCTTTGAAATGGTTATTTTCTGCATGCATGATTAGAGCCCTTAAATGCTAAGTCCGTAGGAGGGATTCCCACCCACAACAGAATTGGTGACCATACTGGGGATCTCTAGGGTTTCTGGGAATATTTTTTCTTGGGTATTTTTAAAAACTAGTTTCATTCCTTGTTTTTAAAGTTTCTGCAAAAGTATGAGCTAACAGAGATTCTGGTCTTCCATACCAGTTATCTCTGTTTCTTTGCTTGACTGCATTTTTTTTACGAGACCCATAGAGGTACACGCGTCTTGTATAAGGTTTGCACGCATGTACCAGCACCCTACCTTCACACATCCCACATGTACACACTAGCTGAGGAAGTGTCAGTCGCGTGGCTAGATTCATAAATTTCTTTAAGAGAGGCAGTCATCCTCTCCCCTGTCAAAAATGATCCTTCTCAGGGGTTTTCTGGAACTCATTCTAGTCTTTGTTTTTTGCAGTTTGTAGCTTAGGTTTCACCTCAGATTGGTTTTGTTCTATGAAATTTTCCTTGAATTGTTTTCTTTTTTCTATCAAAGTAAATTTCTGAGTCTTCAAGAGATTCTAGTTCTCAATACCAGTAGTCTCTGCCAGTGTTTGATTGCTTGTTTTTTCATTTTGAAGAATTGCAGAGGTACACATGGCCTGTATAAGGCCTGCATGTGTGTGCACATTCTCTGACCTTACATAGCTCGCGTGCACACGCTGGTTGTTGAACTGTCAGCAACGTGCCTGTTAAGAAAATTTTTGTTTAAGGAGATGCAGTTATCCTCTTCCTTATCAAGAGTTATACCTCTCAGGGATTTCCTTGATTTAATATTGGTCTCTGTCATAGCAGTTTTATCCTAGGTTGGATTCCATCATATCTTTCTTTTTCATTGAAATATTTCTTGTGTTTCCTAGATTTTTTAACTTATTTTTAGCTTGAAATTTTAAGAAAAATGAGTTGCATTTTGAAAAAAAATTCCCCCTCATGGCCGGGGGGGGCATGAATCATGCATTCATTAGTTTATTTTAGAATATTTTGTTATTTCTTCTTTGATTGGAAGAAAATATAAAAAATAAAAAACTTAGTTTGTTAGATCTCTTTCTTTCCTGGCATTTTCTTTGCATTGTTATTTGAAAAAGAAAAATAAATTAGCATAGCGTTGTGTTTTCTTCTAATTTCAAAAGCATTTAAAAAAATAAAAAAATAAGAAATATAGTCATTCTTTTCCAGTGCTCATATAAGTTTCATAATTTTTCGCAAGAGTCTTAACAACATCAGTTGCACTACCATACCCTTTTTCGAGTAAATCAAGCCAGTAAAAAGAATGCTAATTAAAATTTACTAGACTTTATGTTTGTAGGGTCCATCAACTAGATTAGGCTAGAGCCTTGATTTAGGTTGGAGAGGAAACTCTTCAAGGCTATAAAAAAAACATACGAGTCTGTGCTAAGGAGTGTATAAGTCCAGTAACGTGGAAATTATCCGGGACCCCCCTCTAACATAGGGGATAAACATGAGGTTATGTGCGGAAAGGTAGCGGAGATAACCCCTCCAAAGTTGGACCAAGCGTAGTGCAGAACGCATATAGAGGACTTGTCTTGGGATTTCGTTGATCGTATTTGTCACGAAGCTTTGTGGGTCTCAAATCCATTCGAGGTCCTCATTCATCTTCTGAAACAATTTCTTTCGATACCCTTGATAGGTTTCGGGCTTGATACCCTGCTCATTGCGGTCCACCTGACTGTCGATTGTACCCGCCTGGTGATTGTTCACGAGCTGGTAACCTAGTTTCCTTTATTTTAGGGACTTACACAGGTGACCGCGGGGGTATACCATAGTACCTAGGGCAGACATCAGGCCACGCTTTGCAGAGTATACCCGAAGGGTGCTTCCGTATTTGAGTTTCACTTGCACCGGTAAGTTTCTCTAGTGTTGGTTGGTGTAACTGTTCTTCCAACTAGTTAGTCGTTTGCTTGATTTGCCTTTAGGAGTTTTTATAGTGTGTGCTTTGTGCTCCCTAGTTTTCCATAGTGAGTTAGTCAGTCATGGATTTGGGTCTTTGACCTAGGGTGGTAGAACACCCACTCCATCGGTCATGAAGACTTTTCAGTCTTCCTCTTAGAAATGAGGAGCCGCCTCTTTAGAGGCGTTGTTTTGATAACACTGATTTGCTATAGTCAGTGTGTGAGACTTTTACGGACTTGAATGATCCTACAAAGTGAGAACCTGTGCATAAGATATTCATGGCTAAATTTCTCGACCATACCAACCAAGGAACCCCTTCACAAGGGGATTCTTGTGCTTTTCCCTTCTTTGGAAACGTTGGTGTCCCTTTGATGGCCACTTTGTACATTCCTGGGTTGAATGTGGGACTATCGGTTTGGTTGGGTACCATTCCAAATGTCCTGAATGCTCTTGACGCTTATTATTTAAGCACCTTAAGTCATGGGCACCCTGTTGATGTTTCTTTGTTAGCAAAGTCTTCTCCTCCTCCTTCTCCCACCTATGGTGAAAGTATAGTTACTAGTAACCGAAAGTCTAAACAAAATAGAAAGAGGAAAAATAGGAAGAAGAAATCACTAACCTCTGCGATTCATGTTGGAGATCAGTCGACAATCTCTACAAGTCACATTGAATACCAACACCCAGCCTCTGCAAGTTATGTTGGGGGCATGCACCCACCCTCTGCAAGTCATGCTAGGGGGAAAAGTCCAATCACTACTAGTCATACTGGTAATAGGTCTGTAACCTCTGCAAGTCAAGTTATTGACCCATCACCAGCCTCTACAAGTCATGTTGGAGATGTGAAACTAGCCACTGCTAGTCATGCTAGGGGCATCGATTCTGTTCAGAAACCTAGACGGATAGGACACAAGCATAATTTCCCTTGTGATCTTTGCAAGGGAGATCACATTACTCATATGTGCCCTAGCATTCCAAAGGTACAAAAATTGTGGTCCTTGTCTGCAAGATTTTTTTATTCTGAGTCTTCTCAATTTTCCTCACAATCTATTCAGCCATTGGTTGAGAAAGTGGCCACGCTGATGCAGTGATCGGCTAATCCCACTCCTCTTTTGAGGGGTGAAGTGCCTTTATAAATTGTAGTCTCTAAGCCTATGCAACCTTTGGTTGAGAAAGTGGTCACATTGATGCAGTCATCGGTTGATCTCGCTCCTCTTTTGAGGGGTGAGGTGCCTTTAGACCTTGTAGTCTCTCAGCCTATGCAGTCATTGGTTAAGAAAAAGGTCATGCCAATGCAATAATCGGTTGATCCCAATCCTCTGAGGGGTGAGGTGCCTTTAGACCATGTAATCTCGTAGCCTATGCATTCATTGGTTGAGAAAGTGGTCACGTCGATGCCATATTCGATTGATCCCACTTCTCTCTTCGGGAGTGAAGTGTCTACCGACTATGTTTTTAGTATTTCTAGTTCAGTATTTTCATAAGAAGGGGGCATTCCACTCATTCCGAGCACACCCCCTCCAAGCCCAAGGTTGGTTTCCTTTGATTGGAATGACTTTTTTTAGCCTTGTCTTCCTTCCTCTGCATCCTTTCAAATAAGGGTTGAAGTTAATTCAACAAACATTTATTGATGTATTGTGGATGAAGGAGCCTCTCCAAGTATTTTATCCTCCTCGGTTTGGAAATTCTTGGGTTCTCCCAAGCTTGTGTCTGCTTCACATGAGTTTTTGTCTTTTGACAGACGTCCTAGTGAATGTTTGGGGATTCTTCCTCAGTTTCCTATCTCATTAGGAGGGAAGATTGTCCGTTTCAATGTTATAGTGGTGCAAGGCCCGTTAGATTTCAATATGCTTCTCGGGTGTGATTATGTATATGCTATGAACGTTGTGGTATCTACGCCCTTCCGGGTGATGCATTTCCCTCACAATGGAAGCATTGTCACTATTGACCAGCTGGCATCTGATAATCACCATCCTAATTAAACGTTAGTTCAGGCTGCCCCTTTCTATGTTCCTAGTGTTCGTGTAGACTCCACCCCACCATGGGTTAATTATGTGGTGTCTTATCCTCGGTGTTTAATTGCTTCTGAGCAGGAATCTGTGCAATCATGTTTTCCTTCTCAAGAATTGGAATCAACAATTGATCTGTTGGTTTATCCAATGGGGGCATGGGAGCCCTTGCTTCCCCCTTTTGGTCCAAGTGGGCTTGAGTATCCTTCTGAGTCTAATATCGTTGTTTGTAGATCCTCAAGCCCTTGTGCTTGTGATTCTTCGTTGATAGACTCTGTCAATCCTGGCCAGAACCTCCATCATCATATGGAGTATGGTCAGTTTACTTCACCCTTTGGGACTGTCGACCCTCATTTGTGTGATTTCTCGAATTTTGAATTTCCTTCAGATGAGGCTATCCTTGAAGCCATGTTAAGAACCAAATATCAATATAGCATAGAAAATCCTCAAAAAAGTACTCAATGCCTTGAAAAAGAGACAATTTCAAATAATAAGCCTCTTCGAGAGGGCAACCTCCTTTTACCCCACTTAAATGTTCAAGTACAAGATGATTCAAAATGAAAATGTCTCCTTGGTATATATAGGAGACTAGGAGGTATAATTACAACTAATGGCCTAAAGCCGACATAACTAAAATAACATTACTAATATATTATGCCCCAATTAAGGGGTAATGAGCCACTAATGGCCTAAAGCCGACATAAATAAAATAACATTACTAATATAATATGCCCCAATTAAGGGGTAATGAGCCAATATTAGGACTTAACATGCCCCTCCCCTTGAGATAAGTGTTGTCCGCAATGCTTGAGTAACCCTGGATGCTTCTGTATAAAAGACTCATCTTCCCAAGTGGAATCTTCAGCCGGTAGTTTCCTCCATTTCATGAGATACTCTGAAATGGATCTATTCCTTAGCTAGTGAATTCTTGTGTCAGTGATGGATTCAGTCTCCAATATGATTTTTCCTTCCTCGTCAAGTTCTGGCAATATAGTTTGAACTAGGATCTTTTCGCCTATAACCTTCTTTAAGCATGAAACATGGAAAACTAGGTGTACTCGTGAAGATGCAGGCAGCTCCAATTTGTATGCCATAGTACGAATCTTTTGCAACACCTTATAAGGGCCATAGTACTTTGGTGATAATTTATTATCCTTCCTGGCTTGCTTGAGGGACATCTGTTTGTATGGTTGTAGTCTTAAAAATACCCAATCCCCTACTTCAAAACTTCTTTCACTACGAT
>ML778630.1:565237-577691 GCA_009831015.1 Picea engelmannii
GAAAATTTGTGTTAGTATTTTTTGATGATATACTAATCTATAGCAAGTCTTGGGAGGATCATGTGTGACATGTTGACAAGGTGCTACAACTACTAAAGGAGAAACAACTATATGCCAAACCATCCAAATGTTTCTTTGGAGTGGTGGTAGAGTATTTGGGTCATATTGTATCTCATGAAGGTGTGAAGGTAGACCCTAACAAGATTAAGGCCATGATGGACTGGCCGATTCCCAAAACATTGAAGAATATTAGAGGATTTTTGGGTTTGACAGGTTACTACCGCAAGTTTGTTCGGCACTATGGAAGAATAGCAGCACCTTTGATGGCGCTAACTAAGAAGGATGCATTTTCATGGACTCTAGAGAAACTAAAGGTTTTGAACAACTTAAAGAGGTGATGTGCAAAGCTCATGTCTTGACCACACCAGACTTCACAAAAACCTTTATTGTGGAATGTGATGCCTCAGGAAATGGAATTGGTGTTGTCCTAATGCAAGAAGGAAGGCCCCTACCTTTTGAAAGTCGACCACTCAAGGGAAAGGACTTACATAAAACCATTTATGAGAAGGAAATGATGGAAATACTACATGCATTGAAGAAATGGTTTCCTTACCTAAAAGGTAGGCACTTCAAGATCAAAACAGATCATGATAGTCTTAAATACCTCTTGGAACAAAGACTATCTTCAGAAGAACAACAAAAATGGGTAACCAAGATATTGGGTTATGATTTTGAAATCGTCTATAAAAAGGGGAAGAAAAATGTTGTGGCAGATGCACTCTTAAGAAAGGATGAAGATGTTGAGGCCTTTCTGTGTGCTATCTCGATCATCCAACCTGATTGGATAATAGAAGCAAGGGATGAATGGAAGAATGACGAAAAAGTGTGGACTCCCATTCAAAGGTTGCAGCAGGATTCCAGTGCATCAGATACATTTACATGGAAAAATGATTCACTATGGTACAAATATTGCTTATATTTATGTAATAACTCCCAACTCAAACAAAAGGTACTATTGGAATTGCACACCTCTCCAGTAGGAGGTCACTTGGGATTTTTGAAAACCTACCATAGAGTCAAGAAGGATTTTTTTGGGGATGACCTTAAAACCAATGTTCAAAGGTTTGTGGCAGAATGTTTGGTTCACCAACAAAATAAAGTGGAAATAATTAAGACCCCGGGTCTTTTACAACCATTATCCATCCCAAGTCAGCGTTGGGAGGAGGTTTCCATGGATTTCATCATAGGGTTACAGAAGTCTGAAGGAAAGAGTTCCATCATGGTGATTGTTGATAGACTGACCAAGTACGCGCACTTTTGTGCACTATCTCATCCCTTCAAGGCTAGTACAGTTGCCACCGCATTCATGGAGACAGTTCAAAAGCTACATGGCAGCCCAAAGACTATTGTAAGTGATAGAGATCCCATCTTCACTGGACATTTTTGGACAGAATTATTTTCTTGTTTGGGTACTCAATTGGCTCATAGGTCATCCTATCATCCTCAATCTAATGGACAAACTGAGATAGTGAACAAATGTTTGGAAGGCTACCTTTGTTTCTTTGTCTCTGATAAACAAACAGAATGGTGGTATAACACTTCCTTTCATACTGTAACAAAAATGACACTCTTTATGGCACTCTATGGATACCACCCTCCTTCCATCAATTCTTCTCTAAAAGAAAAATCTAAGGTTCAAGCAGTGGAAGATCACATCGAGCATCAACAATAAGTTCTCCAAATCTTAAAGGACAACCTGACCATGGCACGAATCGCATGAAACAACAATCAAATCAACATCGTAGTGAAAGAAGTTCTAAAGTAAGGGATTGGGTGTTTTTAAGACTACAACCATACAAATAGATGTCCCTCAATCAAGACAAGAAGGATAATAAATTATCACCAAAGTACTATGGCCCTTATAAGGTGTTGCAAAAGATTAGTACTATGGCATACAAATTGGAGTTGCCTGCATCTTCACGAGTACACCCAGTTTTCCATGTTTCATGCTTAAAGAAGTTTATAGGTGACAAGATCCCAGTTCAAACTATATTTCCAGAACTTGACGACGAAGGAAAAATCATATTGGAGCATGAATCCATCACTGACATAAGAATTTTCCAGCTGAGGAATAGATCCATTTCAGAGTATCTCATTAAATGGATGAAACTATATGCTGAAGATTCCACTTGGGAAGATGAGTCTTTTATACAGAAGCATCCAGAGTTACTCAAGCATTGTGGACAACACTTGTCTCAAGGGGAGGGGCATGCTAAGCCGTAATATTGGCTCATTACCCCTTAATTGGGGCATATTACATTAGTAATGTTATTTTATTTATGTCGGATTTATTCCATTAGTTGTAATTATACCTCCTAGTCTCCTATATATACCAAGGAGACATTTTCATTTGGAATCATCTTGTACTTGAAAATTTATGTGGGGTAAAAGGAGGTTTCCCCCTTGAAGAGGCTTATTATCTGAAATTCTCTCTTTTTCAAAGCATTGAGTACTTATTCTGAGGTTTTTCTATGCTATATTGATATTTGGTTCTTAACAAAGTCAAGCGAGCACTTCTCAAATTGTGGAGGTGGGACCCTGCAATCATTGTGAACCATCGATCAATGAATGGAGATCGAGGGTGGGGAATCATTGCGAAGTGAAAAGGTGAAAGTAGTGGATGCGCTAGTTCACGGCCCGCAATTTACCAATGTTGTTGATCTCATCAGGCAAGAAGATCAACGATTCTGGTTAAGACCAAGTTGAGTGAGCACTTTCCAAATTGCGGAGGTAGAACTCTTTGATAAAGAGCACGCATGTTGGAGCCCCGCAACTTATGTGAACCGTCGATCATCATTGACCTTTGATATGAGTTTGAAGAGATCCCTGAAATGCAAGGAATGTGTGGGAAGGAGAAATATTCAAGGGGATCAAGCTTAGAAGAAATAGCACTTTCAAGTGTGCAGACGAAGTCCAAAAGACAAACTCATAGGAGGAGCAAAGGTCGAGGCCTTTGAACACTTAGAAAATATTCTAAGTCAGAAGAGATCAAGAAGCTCAGGAGGAGGAGCGACAGTGGCATAAGTCTGTGGGTAAAGACCCGAAGTAGATCATGTATGTTGGCCGGCAGGAGATACATGTCAATAGATCGGAGTCTTTGGGGAAAACTACTTCAGAGGTTTCCAAGTGAGGAGTGTGACAAACTACTGAAGTCCCAAAGGCCAAAGAAGATCGAAACCATATGTTGCAGAGGGACACATGGCATAAATCCATGAAGTTCGGGTGAAATCACTCCGATAGAAACTAGTGCATAGGAGTATGAAACTCTCGAAGCCCAAAGAGCCGAAGAACCAAAGAGAATCTGGACCGTCAGATCCAAAGGGTACATGGAAAAATATCGTGAACTTCAAGTGAAAGTACTCTAGGAGAAAACAAAGGAGTAAAGTTGGAAATCATCGAACCCCGAATAGATGAAGTAGCTGGGAGTCGTTGATCTGTGAGAGGACACATGTCATCAAATCATGGACTCTGGATAAAATGCTCTAGGACAAGCAGAGCATGGAGAAACTGATATTTGAAATCGTCGAAGGCCAAAATCCTGAAGCAGACATAAGCCATTGATTTGAAAGTGGACGCGTGGCACCAAATCTAGAACTCCGGGTACAGTGCACTCCGGAGGAAAGAAGAGGGTGAAAGATCTGAAGTCCCCAAGGATATCTCAATCATTGATCGAGGAGGAGGTTGAAGGACCATTGACCTAGTCTTGGTTGAAAAGTGTTGAAGTCCCGAAGAGGAACAGGGCCATTGATTTGGGGAGGACATGTGTTAGAAGATACGACACTCTAGAGGGATTCACTTCAGAGATTTGTGTTTGTGGAGAGCGGATATAGACTGTTGATCAGAGTAGACGCATGGCAAAGGATCGTGGACTCCGGAGAAATATGTTCGAGAGTTTCATTTGATATTTGAGACTCCCGAAGTCTAGAGAGCCTAAGTAAATCTCAATCGTCCAATCATCTGAAGTAGATCTAAGTTGTCAAATCGTCTGAAGTAAATATCAAGCATCAGATCATCCGAGGTGAATTTGGATCGTCTGATCCAAAAGAGATGCGGCGTAGATCAGAGGATTCCGAGAAAAGTCCCGAAGTAATTCATAGCCATCAGATCAAGAGGACAGGTGGCATAAATCTGTAGATTTCAGGTAAAGACCCGAACCAGGCCTCAATCGTGTGATTGAATTGGACACACGGAAGGAATCCACTTACTTCGAAGGGAAGTGAAGTTTGATATTTGAGATCTCAGAAGTCCGGAGACCCAAAGGAAATATCGATCGTTGATTGAGAAAAGGGAAATAGGACCGTTGATCTAGTTGAAAGGTCAAACCCTCGAAGCAGAGGTAGATTCGTTGATTGAGAAGGACAGGTGTCTGTAAATCATCGACTCCTGAATATTGACATATGGAAGAAAGGAAAGTTTGAGACTTGAGAATTCTGAAGTCTAGAATTCTGAAACAAATCACAGTCATTGATTTGAAAGAGGTTAGATCTGAATATGCATATTTTAAAGGGATATATCTGAGTCACCAGTTCAGAGGCACTGTCAATATTGTGAGATATACGGTCTCGTAGCATTGTGGGGATCGGAGATGCACGAACTTTAAAAAGTTGAGGGTGGGTCGCAATCCAAACCACGGTTTTGAATAAAGGACATGTGAAGGCTCGAGGAGAATTGTGGGTCGAAAGGTAGTTTGGTTTCAAACTGCCTTTGGTCGCACCCACAATTGTGTTTTTGCATGAGGTTATCGACCAAGGTCACCTCAAGGAGGGGCTTATCAGAAAAGGGGCTAGCACCCAATCACAAAGATTTCCCAAGCATGAAGGGAAGGTCGCGGGCACCATTAGATCTGCACCCGAAGTCGAAAGGGTATGTGTTTAATTACAGAGAGAGACCATTGGGGTCAAAGAGAGTTGTTGGCTTCATAATTGGAGATCCTTGACCAGGAGGTCGGACTGGTTACCCGACTTCCCAAATTAGAAACCATGGATGGAGAATCTTTCATTTAAGAAAAGCGAGAAAAAAATTATGCCCCGTCGTGGGTGCGTTACAAATTGGTATCAGAGCATGGTTACAACACTTGTCCTACTTGGGCTCATGTACGTGTCGCGTAAGGAGGTATCGTTATCTGCGTTCACTCTTTCAGGAGAAGGACTGCAGATTGAACCTGTGATTTTAGGGAATTCTTGTTGAATTTCAGCAGAAGAATTTCTTTAGCCCTTTGTCAAAGTGATAAATACTCTTACCGGAGTAGGGATATGTTAATTAACAATTATAATAAGACTTGAATGTGGATAGTTGAAGGTGGCAGGGTTCTTTCAAGAGAAGCTGAAGCCCGAAGGATGGATGACCTGGTGTTCGTAACACTACTTCTAAGCATGGGCAGTTGGAACTTCAGGCACTTATGATGGTGCATTATTTAATGGTTATTACCTTTGTGGGCTTAAAGGAATCTGATAGGATCAAGTAGGATCCTTGGTAGTTATAGTTACTGATTTATATTAAAATCAGAGTATATAACTCCTTATGACTAGAGAAAAGTGTGATGGGTAAAACCCTACGGACGTTGAGGCAAGAAGGTTTTCTTGCTACACGTTGTTGCATAAAGAGGAAAGTGACCATGGTTGGTTATTGCCTTGAGAAAAGGCAACATCAATATGAGATATGACTCTGAGATTAGTCTTGTAAGTGACTGAAATCTCAAACTAAAGGACACTAATGATGAAAGAATATATTTATATATACAATATGGTTGCCCTGATGAGTGAAATATAAAGCAAGAATTGCTCCTTTCCAGAGTAAGTGAATACTATGGATGCATGGTTGAATCCATTCCGAAGAGTCATGAAAGTTCGGTTCCAAATAACATCTTGAGGGGGAATGTATTCTCTTTCCTCAGGAAATACTAATATAATTAGATAAAAAGGGTAAATGAGCAAAGATGCTATGTTGTCATAATAAGAAACAAATGATTATGCCTTTGAGAATCACATGAGAAGGATTGTGAACAAGCCTGAGTTGACTGATCTTAAAGGTAGATATGTAGGTGGGTTGTGAAACAGACCTATGACCGCTACAGGCAAGTTTAGGATTATGAATATGGTTAAGTACATCATGGATGTAAGTTAACAAAACAAAAATATGTATGGATACATAATTTGGGTACATGAAAAATATGCATGTTTATATTCCTTATGGGATATTTGGTAAATTGTTGAAGCTAACTCAAGGTTGAGGCCATCACAAATAGTGATGGATATGCAATAAGTAAGTTGCATGCTGAAGGAGTTCCCTGTGGAGGAATTGTATGAAGACTCTATCGAGAAAACAAAGTCACAACCTTAATGACTGTTGAGAATTAAGCAGTGAGCCACAAGCTTATATATATATATATATATATACCAGATTTCTGGATTACATTTTGAAAAACATCATGTAATGAATAGAAGACTAATAAATGAGTATTGACCATTCTGATAACTAAATGGTGATGTGCAGGATGCACAATTTCATGATCCATTATGAACAAAGTTTGTTATTAAAGCATGTTGTTGTATTCCAAAAAGGTTAAGGTGGGGCCTAACCAAGGTTGCTCAAGGAAAAGAGCAGCAAGATCCCAACAGGGAGTAAATTGCAAAAGCAGAGAAAAGACAGTGAGGCCTTAGAAATAATTGAGCTGGGCTGAAAAGTCCCAGGCAATGTAGAAAGAATTTGAAGAAGGGGAGAGCCCTCAATTATTTTATGTTGTGTATTATGTTTTTCTCTGGGATGAGAAAGCTAGTACGTTGTTGATGTTGATGAATGCAGTTATGGGAGACATCCTCTCGCTTACAAACCTGTTATATGTGGAACATAGAAGCTATGTGAAGTCTTTCTCTCAGCTTACAAACCTGAGAGAAATCCCCTATGAAGTGTCCATGGTTCTTTCCTGGGACAGAGTCAAGAACGTAAAGATGGACTCATGTATGACGTGAGTGAGAAGAACTCTAGATGATTATCCAATGTAAGAGCAATCTATTGAGTTAGGACGTGCATGTGGCTAAGAACAAGGTGAACGTGGGAAATCTCAAAAGTGTTGGGCACATTGTTTGCACCCTTTTCATCACCGTGGTGAGCAAATAAGAGGTGCTTACATGCCCAGTTGGGTCTTGCTGAGCATGACAGTTGGAGAGGAAAGAGTTAGATAAAGAAAAACAAAACTATAAGCAAGAATTAAACTAAAACAAAATAAAATTATAAGCATATGGATATAGAGATAACAAAACACAAAAAGACCAATATCACCAATGTTTTTAGGCTGATCTATTGATGAAATCAAAGCACAATGAAGAAAAGGGACTATGAGTCCCTTCTTCCTCCAAAGGAAGGCTCTTGGACCCTCACAAACTTTCTCTCCTTACAACAAGAAAAAATAAAAATGGTGATGAAAGAACTCCTTTGCAAACCCACTCAATGGAGAGGTGGATTTCTCAATGAAATGGTGCCAAAGTGGTCTTGACAAGGATTGAGTCCTTAAAACAATCTAGGCAGCATAACATTACATGAAATTCCTTGAGAAAATGAGGTTTCTTCATGGCTTTTTATAGCATTGCATTGGTTTATTGTGTAACTCCTTTGTAATGTGAAAAGAGGCTCTTTAGGGATTTATTAGGTCTTTGACCAGCCTACCATGCGGATTCAGCTCAGATTTGAGGGTCAAATCAGCTTGGGAGCTGATCCATAAGTGGTTGGGAGGCCGACCAATTCAATAAATGCACTGTTTAGCGGGTGCGTGGGTTTTTGCGCCAACAGTCGCGCATCGTGCGCATATGCGCGCATGGTACATTCCTGTTCCGCGCATGTGCGCACGCGCCCAACTGTTGTAAAGTGCTCTTCAATTTTTACTACTTTGTATAGTTTTTGACCTTTTTGGAATGCTGTGAAATTAATTCAGTGCCATGAATGACTTCATTACTGTTTGACAATGCTGAGTTCTTGTCACCATGTGCGGACGAAATTTCAGTGATAGCAGATGCCCCCTGATGGATGAGGTTAGGAGCATACATATAGCCGAAATCCATCAATGTTTCTTCTACTGAGAATGTTGTTGTAAGCGAGAGCAATAGTGGGATCGTTCAGAGCGATCCGTTGGAGAAGAAAGGAACCGGTAGGACCCGACCTTCTGAGAGTTGTGAAAAAAAGAGAAAATTGTATACAAATGAGGCGGGCATGCCCCATGCTCGTGTTTATGTAACTCTGAAAAAAGATGATGGAAGTGTTGGTGTAGACAACTGCAGCGCCCTCAGCGGCGGTGATGATAAAGGCAGAAGCCAATTCTGCAAAGGCACATACTCTGAACAATACGCCATGATCGCGGTAATAAGCAGCAGCGATGATGTGGGCATTGATAGCCCTACCAAGTTCAAAGGTCTTCGGAAAATGGTAAAAATAACTGCAATAGTCGCAAAGTAAGACCCACCATAACATGAGAAATTGTTGGCGTCGAATGTTATGGGGGGCAACAACAGTAGGGAGAAATGGTGTTTCACCCTGTGCCATCTGAGATCTCTCATTGAATGGAGAATGAGAATCAAGATACTATCGCCCTTCTGGAAAATTGTGTTGATGTCGACAAAAGGGGAACGCGAATCCCAGAAGAAAAGGGCTTCATGGAATCTACTGAGGTGAGGAAGTGGTAGAGGTACATGGACAAAGTCAAGAAGTGGGAAGACTCAAGATTGCCCTTGGTTGGAGGATGTATGAGATAAAAAGTGGCCGCAACCGTGTAACAAGGTTGAGTGTCAGGGGGACGACAAGACCGGTGATAAGTTGTGTCAGAGGTGGGACAAGGTGAACAAATTCAGAGGGTAGAGGTAAGTGACCTGTGGAGTACTCTAAAGATATGGATGATGCCGGCAAGGGTAGATGATAAGTAATGCTCCAACCAAGGGTGACATGGGTTGCGTGTGGCCAAAAAGGAAGCAATTCGCCAATGGTGACGACAAAAGAAAATGTAATGACTGGAAATAAAGGCGTTTGTACAATAAATAACGAATAATTTTGGGAAAAATGTACAAATACAGAAACGGGTGCCCCAGTGTGATATGAGTGGCCCACATAGGGTAGAATGTGCTTGGAAGACTGATGAAGGGTGGGGGCCCCATTGGTGAGTTTTTGTAAGAGGTAGGTGAAATGAGGGTAGGTTCGCAGATGGGCAAACTGATTGTGGATGAAATGGAGGGTTCATGATACTGCGGAGGTGCAGGTAAAAAATAGAACCGTAAAGAGATAATCTAGGAGTCCATGTGGGAAAGCTAGAAAAATGAGGAGAAGGAGTATGTGGTTGATTCACGACATATTTGGCAGACTATCAGGACTCCCATCCCTAAAGGGTAATGAAGAATAGCATGAGTGTCAAAAAGTGCCAAAAGGTGCTATGAATGGGACAACTCATGTGGGTAAGAATGTTATCGGGTAACAGTACCGAAGATGCAAATGGAGGCGTGGGTACTGCAAAGCTGGGAATGGAGATCCTAGAGGTAAACATCAGAGGGTGTGACTGGAAATGCAAGTGAGATACAGCGAGAAAGACTACATGCCAGTGCTGAGTATATACCTGAAGGGGTGATGCCGAGAGGTGAGGAGAAAGTACCTGAACATATGAGAAACAAATACCCAAAAGTGAACAATATCTTAATAGAATCAAAGATATGAACATATATTAGATAAATGTGACAATGTGCGTGCGTACCTGACCATGATATGAAAAAAAGGCGCCCCGGGGGCTCGGGATGAAAAGTGACCCAGGGACAGCTGTGATGTAGGTGGCGGGATGTTAATCCTGTGGCTGAAGATGGTTTGAAAAATGGACACCTTGGGCTCCTGAAATGGTGAGTGGAAGTTTGGCAAAAGGCCTATATATAGTTGTAGGGCCCACATTGCCACCTCATTTGTACCTGCTGCAACAGTGACTGGATGAGCATATTTCAGAGGAGATTTGGAGATTCAGGGAGGACGAGGCATCTGATTGACATTTTGTGAGTATCAGGTTAGTGGTCTGATCATCCTGCATAGAAATAGGTTTTCAATTTTTGGGCAGGGCTTGTACGGGGGGTCGTACAGGGGTGTTTAGGGGATGTGGGCCCCCCATGCGCGGGAGACTCTGTGAGAGGCGTGCATGCATGCACACCTGTACACTGATCATATGCACATGGGTGCATGATATGAGGAATTTAAGGCACGCCCGAGGGGCGCGCCTGTGAGTTGAACAAGCGCGCATCAGTGCGCGCCTGAAGTTTTGACAGGCGCACACCGATGCGCGTCTGTAAAATGAACAGGCGCGTGTAAGGGCGCACCTGTGAAGTGAATAGGTGCACATTGATGCATACCTATTTAGTGTATAGGTGCACATATATGCGCGCATGTGCAATGAACAGGCACGCATGGGTGCGCGCCTGTGGGAACAAAAACCGCGCCTAGGAGGGCAAGGTTGAAGGGTAAAAAACGAGTCTTTTTGATGTTGTTGATGGTTATCTGAGCTGATATAGGACTCTGTGTTGGTTGCAGGTGGCCAGCAATGATGATGCCAGTGTGGTGGCAAGAGCGAGACTGGGCCCAGTTGCGAGATGTTGTGGCCATTGAGGAGCCTGGGGTGAGAGCGACTTTAGCAACCTGTGGGTTGCTAAAGTTCTTTGAGTGCCCGTTGATATGGGCACAGGAGTATTTACTACAGTTCCTACTCCATATGTGGAGTCCAGAGTTGCACTGCTTCCTCGTGCGAGGAGACCAGATCCCCTTCACTGCGGTGGAGGATGTATATTTTCTGACTGCGCTCCCCTTTCAGGGAACGCCCCTACCGGCAGAGCCTGTGTTGCCGAGGGAGACAGCCCTTTTTACGATCGGCCAGCGATACTGTTCAGGTGAGAATTTCATGTCTGGGACTGTGGTGAGAATTAGTGCTATAGACTCCTTGGCTCATCATTGCATAGCAGCGATGATTGTTCATGTATATGGGTCATTTGCGACCCAACGGATTAGTGGTGGCCAGCTATTGGTGCTGGAGAGAGTGGTGGGCGGTGAGCAGTTCGCGTGGGGACTGACACTATATGCACGGATGATAGCGCAGTTGGACTGTTGTCGGTCCACAGGTACAGGAGAGTTCACTTTTGGGTCTATCCTGGTAGCCTGGTTTTTGGAGAGGGTGTCGATGCTGCACCCGAGGGTTCTGCTGGAGATGTCAGGGGCACGAGAGTCGCGATTGACGTAGTGGTCTACAGTTTTGGTTCGCCACGGTGGTGGCGAAGGTGGCCACTATTTTTCAGCAGATGCGGCACAGATATGGCGGTAGATGCCGCAAGTAGTACTTCGGTACCCCTATGCTGGGGTTGACTTCCGGGGTGACCCCGATATGGTGCTGCCTCCAGGGGAGGTGTTTGACCATTGAGGTATATTTAGTATTGTGTATGTTTTTGATTTATGTTGTCTTTTGAGATATCATTCCATATGTATGTGATATAGATGCTAATACTATCGGTTTGTTTGTTGTTTTGTGCATGTGCAGATGTGGCACCTCGCGGGCGCAAGGTGGAGATGCAGAGAGCGTCGGCTCGTCGAGAGCCAGAGAGACGACCGTAGGGAGGGAGACGCCAGCGGGAGGATGTCACAGAGTGACCTGCTAAGCCCGAGAGGGTAGCGAGGAGGCGCTGGTTCGATGACCCCAGTGCGGGGCCATCACACGCTCCTCTGGCGGCGGCCGGAGTTGATTTTGATGACATACACCGTCGATTGGAGACGGTGTTGCAAGATGTTCCTGAGGGCATGTGGACGCGTATCCAGGACGAGAGCTTCCTGGAGCAGTGTGTGGGGGTGTCGCCACCATGGTGGGCCATAATGCGGTGAGCATTAATGCTTGTTGCGATGACGAGTGGACGCCTGCCACCGGGGCAGGAGGGTCCTGTGGGTGGTCCACCACCTCCTGGGGTAGGTGGTGGTGGGCCACCACCTCCTCCTGAGGGAGGAGCGGGTGGTGGTGCGATAGAGGCACCATGATGTATATGTTTTTGTTTGTATATAGGCTGGTGAGCTGATTTTTGTACCGAGGTGATGTGCTGGCCTACAGGCACATGTATTTTTGTATGTAAACATTCAGATGGCCTGATAGGCCTTTATATATATATATATATGAGTATACATATTTTGAGATCCTAATGTTGTCTACATGTGTTTGTTGTTGATGATTATGAGGATGTCTATTCTATCTATATGTTGTGACAGGATTGGTGAGTTGTTTATGTATGTGTAGCTTGATGTGATATATGCCAATCTAACACCATGTTAGCTATTTGATCTGTTGTTTGATTCAATTGTCTTGGAATATGTGTAAATGTAATGGAATCAAAATGTCGAGATAACAGTCTAACCT
>ML778630.1:583952-596816 GCA_009831015.1 Picea engelmannii
ATGTTTATTAACCGTGCACTGTAACATGGTCTTGAGGACTTTGTTAACTGCCTCGACCTGTCCGTTTGACTGAGGGTAATATGGTGAGGCAAACTCATGAGAGAAGCCTAACCGAGATGAGAGTTCGATGAAGATCTCATTCTTGAAGTGTTTCCCATGGTCGGAAACAAGTTGGAGTGGTACTCCAAAACGGGATATGACATGATTAAAGAAAAAATGCATTGCAGTGTCAGCGATGTTGTTGAAAGTGGGCATAGCTTCGGCCCATTTGGTGAAGTAATCAACGGCGACAACAAGGTATTTGTGACCATTGTTGGAGGGGGGATTACAAGTCATAAAGTCGATGCCCCACTTACAAAAAGGATCCGCAGTAATGACAGGGTGAAGAAGAGCGGGGGGAGCTCGGGCTTTGTTGGCATAGAGCTGACATTGCTCACATCGTTTCACGGCATGAATGAAATCATGAAACAGGGTAGGCCAAAAGTAACCGGCTCATATAATCTTTTGAGCAATGGATATACCTAAAAGATGGCCCCCACGTGCGCCATTGTGGCAGTCGTTTAAGACTATGTCGGCCTCGTCAATAGTCAGGCACCGACGAAGAATCGTGTCGACGCCCCGCCGATATAGGATGTCGCCGATGAGGAGATAGCGGGGGCCCTGATGGAGAATACGCCGACGATCATCTCGTGATAGGTGGTTACCGAAATTTTGAGTTCGTAGGTAGACGAGAAGGTTGCCATACCAAGGATCATCTGAAGCGATGTAAAACAGATGTTCGTCAGGAAAGTCAGTGTTGACAGGGGCACTAGTGGTGTCAGAGGGGAGGGCCATGACAAGTTCGGCGAGAACGAGGGCCTTCTTACTCTTAGGTGTTGAGAACTCGAGGTCATACTCCTGAAGGATAACGATCCATCAAGTGAATTTCTCGTTGATTTGGCGACGGTTAAGAAAGTATTGCATAGGGTTGGAATCTGCGACGACCTTGGTGGTGCGAAGCAGAATGTAATGGCGCAGTTTCTGGACTACGAGGACAACTACAAGAGCAAGTTTCTCTTCGTGTTTGTACTTCAAGGGTGGTCCTGAGAGGTTCTTACTAATGTAGTAAATGACATGTTCATGATTGTCATCTCTGAGCTGGACGAGGACGCCGGCTACTGATACAGCTGATGCTAATACGTAGAGGATATAGTCGCGATTATAGTCAGGTGCACTAATTAAAGGTGCATTTGAAAGAACTGCTTTAAGATCGTCAAATGAATGTTGAGCATAGTCGTCCCAGTGAAAGGGGATGTTGTGACGTAGTAAGTGAAGGAAACCATGTGCGCGTATGGCGTAATCTGGGACAAAGCGTCGAAGAAAGTTAGCTTTGCCCTGAAGACTCTGAAGTTGTCGTAAAATCGAGGAGGTGGAATTTCAGTGATAGCTTTGACTTTGAGGGGGTCCACGGTAATACCGCTTTGGGAAACGATAAAACCGAGGAGGCGCCTGACGGTGACACAGAACACACACTTGAGAGGATTCAAACGGATGTTGTACTGACAACACCGTTGAAAAATGATTCGTAAATCATTGAGATGGTGGGTGTGTTTCTTGGTTCGAGATGTGAGGTCGTCCAAGTAGGCGAGGATGATTTCATCTAGATCATGAAAGATGTATGTCATCGCCTGCTGGAAGGTTGCGCCGGCATTTTTTCAGCAGAAAGGCATGACATGATATGCAAAAGTACCCCACGGGGTAATGAATGTGGTTTTATACTGATCGGCTGGGTGGATTTGAATTTGGTTATATCCAGAGAATCCGTCCATAAAGGAGAGAGCCTCGTGGCCAGTGCAGTTGTCGATAATTTGATCGATGAAAGGCGTTGGAAAGTTGTCTTTGGGACATGCGTTATTGAGATCGCGAAAGTCTGTGCAAATGTGGATAGTGCCCTGTTTTTTGTCGATGGGTACAGGGTTGGAAACCCATGAAGTGTAAGCAATGGGGTAAATAAAACCGACCGTACGTAATTTGTCAATTTCGGCTTTGATAGTCGCGGCTTTGGATGGGTGTAGCGGTCGTTGTTTCTGGCGAACTAGTGTGATGTCAGGCCAGGTGTCGATGCGATGCTCGACAATAGAGGGATTGAGGCCAGGCATTTCTGTGTATGACCAGGCGAAAATGTCCCTATATTCCTGGAAGAGGGCTTTCTATGTGGCAATTTCCTGAGGAGTGCAAGCAGCTCCAATGGTGATCTCTTCGACGATGCCATTTTTAATGGAAATTTCGATTTTGATGGTGGGGGAAATGTTGTCCATATTACCTTCTTCAAAAGCGTCAGGGGCAGGAATGGGATTGTTGAACCAATCGATAGGCCCGGATGGGATAAAATATTTTGTTTCGACTGCGTAAATGGGGTTTTGGTTAGGAGGTATGAGGGCTTCCTGTGGAGAGAAGAGTGCGCGGTGATGTAGCGCATCCCAGGGCGAGTCTGGGTAGTTTATCTCTTCAAGTATTTCCTCGTCGCATTGAAAACGTCGTGAATACAAGGGGTCGTGAGGAGTGATCTTGGTGACAGTGTGGTTTCCCCCTGATGGAGAAGCAGAGGGAGCAATGCTAGGAGATGGTGAGGGTTAACTCGACATAAACCATATGTTGAAGTATGGAGGGGTACCCGTGGTGGTTGGGTGGAGAGTGTCCATAGGGGAATAAGCAGGAGATTTGGGGGGGTTGCGGGGTAAATCCTCAGAGACGTCATCTAGGAACCATGGAAGTGTTGGGAGTGCCTCGGGCTCGGGAGAAATGACATGAAGATCCTCGAGGGACGAAGTAATGTCAATTATCGCCTCTGTGGGTCGGTGAAGCAGGGCCAATTGACGTTGCCTGTATGCAAGGATCATAGGACATTGGTAGGTAAAATGAGTTAATGAATCATAGAGAGAGCAAGGGCATCTCATACGTTCATTGAATGAAGTGGTAACATAGCGAATGTCAGTGATATTCGAAGAGGACGTAGTAGGGCGTGGGTTGTTCTGGAAGTTCTGGCGTATGGCCACTAATGTCTGCCGAAAGCATGGCAGTGCTGGGCAATGGTGGGTGTAATGGCCATATTCTGAACATATAGCACAAGGATATTTGGTCCTCAACCCTTTACTACTGGAAGGGTTGGTGGTAGTAGTGGGACTAGCAGTAGTTGCGGGTGTTGTGGGGGTTTGATTGAGGGGGATCAAATTTCGTAATTCAAGTAGGGATGGGCAATTGTTGGTTTGGTGGCTCTCTTTCTCACATAGTGTGCAAGGTGGTGGGATGCGTGGAGGAAGTGGAGCGGTGGGCTCCTTCTTATTCCTCCTACCCCCAACTGTAGCAAGGGGGTTAGTGAGTATGGGGGTAGTGGGGGTAAGGACGGGAATCATCATGGGAAATCCTTCCTGTGGGGGAAGGGATGGTCGAGGGACCATCTCTGGTGGGTGTAAATACCAAACTGGGATTTCTAACACCATATTAGGTAGTGTGAGCGTTGCGACTACCTGAAAAGCTTCAATACCTGGGGGAGGGTAAAAGAAGGGAATTTGGGTGAGGGGTTGGGGGAGTGTCTCCCAAACGGGATTATTCCCTTTAGGGGATGTGGATTTGTGGACTGTTGAGGTTGACGAGTGTGCAGGAGGCTCCGACGGGAGTGGTTCTGCAATGACTGAAGCCTCCTGAGGATGAAGAGAATCCTCCGTGTGAGTTCTGTTAGATGAGACGACGCATACTTGATTAGGGGGAAGGAGTGGTGGTGCTCCATGGTACGTTCCTAACAAGGATGGATCTCTAAAAATCCCAAGACCCATCTCGACGAGTGGATATGCGTCTGGGTTGGTGTGGATGAGAGGAAGAATGTTATTGAGGTTGACAGATGGGTTAGGCTCATAATGTGAGACTTGGTCGATGGTCACGATCTTCCCATTGTGGGGGAACATCATTGTCCGAAAGACGGAAGAGGCCATTGCCTTCATAGCGTACATGTAGCTACGCCCGAACAGGATATTATAATATAGGGGTGCATCGATAACTTCGATATCAATGAGGATAGTCTTGCCCCCGAGTTCAACAGGGACATTTTGGAAGAGCCCTTGAGGAGAGGATGGTCGTCCGTCATAATCTCATAATGTGATGGCAGAGGGTATGAGTTCTGGGGAACCAATTTTCTGCCATATTGTTTTGTACATGATGCACGTAGAGGCACCTTCATCGATTATACACCAATGAACTGTGATGTTCCATATTTTCACTGGTATTTGAAAAGCGATCAAGGCGGGAAGACGAGGTTCTCTTCTATCAAGATCAAAGGTGATGAGTCGAGTATCTGCAGGGTTAACTACCCCCAATGTGGAAAGTAAATATTTTCGCTGTGTAGGACAAGTCTAGAGGACTTCCAGGAATGACATGGCAGCCGAGGATTGTGCTAAGTCATCTACCAAGCTATAGTTATGAGCTGCCCTAGCCTGTGGATTGTGGACATTCCTGCGCAAGGGGATGCAAGGGATGCGAAGTGGTGGTTCGGCGGACGGGTGAGGGATTACCAACGGGGGTCTCGTCAGTGTAGGGTTTGTCTCTGGGGATATGGGAGGAGACTCAGCGAGTGTATGATACTGACGATTACGAGTTTGCAGAAGAATTTCTTCCTCACTGGTGAGGAGAATTGTTCGCTCTACTGGATTGTTGGGGTTGTGGTATTGGCCCACCTGAGGTGGGGGGTGTTGTGTATCATGTTGGGTGTTTATCACACCTTGATGTGGAATAGGATTTTGCAGCACAGCGGGAGGGGGTTGCTGCATGTATTGTTGTGGTGCCTGTTGAGGGGCAGTTTGTGCAAGATAATGGGGAAGGCTACCCGAGTCTTTCAACCGTTTGAAATCAGTGATCTGGGGGAAATGGTGACTGTAATGATTGAACTCACCACAAAGAGAACAAGGGAAGATGGTTTTAACATTGTTTCGCCCTTGGTGTTTGTTGTTATTTCCCCCTTGGGGGTTTTGGTTCCCCTGGTTCTAGTTTCCCCCAGTGGGTTTGTGTTGTGGGGGTTGATTCCTGCCTTGACCAGGGTTGTTGTTATTCTTTTTCCTTCCTTTCTTTTTGGCATTGTTCGATGGATGAGTTGGGTTGGTTGTATTCAACTGTTCGAAATTTTGGCATTGTTGAGCAACAGAGGGTTGAACAAAATTTACCCCTGCATGAGGATGTGGGGGAGCCATGGGTTGTGGAGGACCAGGAAATGGGAAGTAAGGATTTTGTGGTGGTATTGATCCATAAGGTACATAGGAAGGCTACGTGCTTTCACTAGTACTATAAGCTGATGTTGAGGGAGTACCATTGTTTGTGGGAATAGGTGGATGTATGGGAGGTGTCGATGGTGGTCCACTGATGGGTGGAGGCATAGCCACAGGGTATGGTTGTTGATAAGGGGGTGGGGGGTAATAAGGAGTGCCCCCATATGCTGGCAGGTATTGAGGTGTTCCATACATCGGTGGTGGTTGGGGTTGTGGACCATGGTGTGTGGTGGCACCGATTAGTCTGTCTGCTGAGTGAGACATCCCAGGTTTGTCTTGGCCAAATGCCACAGGTTTTGGAAGATCAAGAAGTATTGTGTATAAGTACCCTAACTATGCATAGATGAGTTCATACTGTTGGGCCTTACTGATGGCTTCCTCTTCAGATTGAGGGAAGGTGGAAGATACATCCTTACCAAGTAGAGAGACAAGTGATCTAAGAAACCAGTCGAGACATTGTTGCTTGGTGGTTTCCGCTTTACACAAACTACGTCGCCTACACCACTCATGAATGTGGTCAGCGATGTGTGTGGTTGAGTTTTGTTTGAAGTTAGATAGTAGTTCAAGACCATTGTCATGGCGGATGGGTAATTGGAAGAAGGTCAAGAATGCTTTGGCCAATGACTCAAAGGTCGCATGGGACCCTGATTTTTCTTCGACATACCATTTGGCTGATGGGCCAGTAAGTGTGTGTTGAAATAATCGGAGTCTGATGGAATCATCCATAATGTTGTTGGAAGAACACCATAGATGAAAGGTCATGACATGGTTGGCAGGGTCGTCCCCTGCCTTTCCTTCAATATTTGGTATGTCTGAAGGAAGTTTTGTTGGCATTGTAGGCCATGTGGCGTCATGCAATATAGGATCATTAGTGATTTTGGTGAGATCCGGTATGTTGAGAGAGGCCAAATATGGCATCTGTAGTGGGTTGGGGGGGTTAGCTCCAGCCATAGTGTGTTGTGAACCTAACCCTTGATGGGGACTAGGTGGGTTGGTGCTCCCTCCTTGAGAGGAAGTGGGTCCCCCGTTTCCTTGTAAAGGAGAGCGAGTGAACGGATGACCTTGGGAAGTTGACCCAAGTAATGTAGAACCAAGCAAAGTTGATCCTAATATAGTAGCACTCACAGGAGTGTGTGAAGGAGGTACCGATGAGCAGGTACGACCAGATACTCCCCTTAAGATAGGAGGGAGGTTGAGCAAGCGTCGTGAATGACGGGGGTTCTGTGATTCCCCTATGATGTCAAACTAGTTGTGTGAATGTGTGAAATCAAGTGGTGAGAGAAATATAGAAACCAACAAAGCCTTTGCGTTGAATGTTTACACAATATATATATCCAAATCAAACTGTAATCAGATGTGCATCATACATAAAATGAGAAATAAGCATATATATGGGTAAGTGGGTTTTGTCTGCGTGGGGGAATCAAAAGAAAGAAAATGCTCGTGTCCTAGAAGACGTAACGTCCTTCCTCTCAAATAGCACTGGACCTTCCAATAGTACTCAACAGTGGGGTCTGAAGTCACCGGAAGAGACACTAGTGAAGGATGAAACAATTGGTTATAATGAGGGGTAGAGGGGGCATATCCCGAAAGAGCTAGCAATATTTCCCAATAGCCACACAAAATCCAATCAAGGTGCAATTGCAGCCCACAATTGCCACCTGGGTAGATGTCCTAAATTTGGTCACTAGTTACCTCGGTCAAAGTGCGACATTTAGATTTTTGGCCTAAGAAATGGGTCACGGGCTGGATCCCATCCAAGAGGTGGGTGCCTCAAGGGGGGATGCACAGAACAACCGGACCTCGGCCTTCAACCCTTCATGGGTATCTCCCTGCCTTATGGTGATTGGAACACTTGACTTGGAGGATTTGAAGTTCCCTATTTGACAACCTCTATGTTTGAAAATGTGAGAACCAGATAACGGGGAGTTGTTTGGATGCCTATCCCCGAAATCCTACCTAGACTAAAAATTTCTTTTGGCACCTCCTGTGGAGGAAAACTTAGTGAGTTTTTAGAAATATTTTAGATGAAGTTGTTTTGTGAGGCTAGGGGTGAAAACCAATCACGTTTGATTAACAATGGGAGTGGATAGTCCTGTCAAGAAAAGATGGGGTATTTTCAGAATCCCTTTGGAGGAAACTTACTTGGACCTCCACGTTTCGAGAAGAAGCTATGTGAGTGAGAAGTGACTTTTGTGTGTGAGTGAAAAGTGTGCCAATTTTTAGTTAATTAGATGTCACCTTGCTGCATGTGGACTTCGCTTGGTCCTTACAAGAGTTTGATTACCTAATTAGCTAGATGTCTTTGGTACGACCTTGAGGAATTCAAATGCCCTAGGAAGCTAGCATGTGGACATGTGGGTCCGTTACTATCCTTTAACTCCCTATTGTGAGATAATCTAGAAAAGCATGAAACTATCCTAGATTGAACATGTGGGCATGTATGGGCCCGTTACAAACCTTTAAACTCTCCTAGTGTTTTGATCTAAGAAAGCAAAATTTCAACCACTATTCTATTTGTGTAGCATGTGGGCATGTATGGGCCTGTTACAAGTTTAAAATGTGTTTGAAAAATAAAACTAAGAGGGGTCCCTAAAAGGGTCGTTGTCCTCTCCTAAAGGTTTTAAAACTTTTTTTAAGGGAGATGAGATTGTTTTCACAATCCTTTTCTGTTTCTCAAGATCGCTTGGAGGCGCGAGAGAAAAGCATACTCAACAATTGTTACTTCAACTTCGAGTCCCAAATGTGAGTTTAGATGTGATTAAATATGATTTTCCACTTATGTTATAAGTCAAATCAAGCCATCCATGTGGCAAAAAGAAAATAAGGGAAATTGATTTTTATCCTCCTAAGTGCCTATGTGTGCTCAACTAACCCATTTATATGATGAGGGGACTAAGTGTAATGTGGCTTTACAGCATTTTTGACATCATATTTAAGAATAAATATGGCCTTCCCCACATCCAAAGAACTTACAAAGTGAAATTTTGTTCAAAATGTGCGGCCCCTAGTGTATACAGGCGCGCACAGAGCGCAGGCGCTCGAGAAAAAATGAGTCAGAAAGCGCATGCGCGCAGAGAAAGGTTGTTATGAAAGCGCATGCACGCACGATGCGCGTCTGTGGGGTGGAATACCTGTGCACCTGTGACAAACGGCCGAGAAATAAAATCCGGATGGATTTCTCTCAATTCTCCTGTGAATTGACTGGTTAGCAGGTCGGCAGAGGCTGGTTTGTGCACTTGCAAGTTAAACAAACTAAAAGAAGAGAAAAATAAACCCAAATGAGGTAGGAATTGATACCTTTTCCCCAGTGGAGTCGTCAATCTATTTTCACCCTTTTCGTCATCGTGGTGAGAAAATAAGAGGTGCTTACATGCCCAGTTGGGTCTTCCTGAGCATGACAGCTGCAGAGGAAAGAGTTAGAGAAAGAAAAACAAAACTATAAGCAATAATTAAACTAAAACAAACTAAAATTATAAGCATATGGATATAGAGATAACAAAACACAAAAAGACCAATATCACCAATGTTTTTAGGCTGATCTATTGATGAAATCAAAGAACAATGAAGAAAGGGGACTATGAGTCCCTTCTTCCTCCAAAGGAAGGCTCTTGGACCCTCACAAACTTGCTCTCCTTACAACAAGAAAAAATAAAAATGGTGATGAAAGAACTCCTTTGCAAACCCACTCAATGGAGAGGTGGATTGCTCAATGAAATGGTGCCAAAGTGGTCTTGACAAGGATTGATTCCTTAAAACAATCTAGGTTGCATAACATTACATGAAATTCCTTGAGAAAATGAGGTTTCTTCATGGCTTTTTATAGCATTGCATTGGTTTATTGTGTAACTCCTTTGTAATGTGAAAAGAGGCTCTTTAGGGCTTTATTAGGTCTTTGACCAGCCTACCATGCGGATTCAGCTCAGATTTGAGGGTCAAATCGGCTTGGGATATAATCCATAAGTGGTTGGGAGGCCGACCAATTCAATAAATGCGTCGTTTAGCAGGTGCGCGGGTTTTTGCGCCAACAGCCGCGCATCATGCGCGTATGCGCGCATGGTACATTCATGTTCCACGCATGTGTGTGCACGCCCAACTGTTGTAAAGCGCTCTTCAATTTTTACTACTTTGTATAGTTTTTGACCTTTTTGGAATGTTGTGAAATTAATTCAGTGCCATGAATGACTTCATTACTGTTTGACGATGCTGAGTTCTTGTTGCCATGTGCGGATGAAATTTCAGTGATAACACACATCATCATGAGAATAGAAATGAAGATGATGTGATGGCCTCCTCTGAGCAGTAGCAGAGTTGACGAGAAGACTCCAGATGATCCTCCTATTGGTGGCAATAGGAAAGAATATATGTAGAGCAGACGTGCCTATGGACAAGCACAGGTGAACGTGTGAAGACCTAGTTCATATGTGTAATGCAGTGAATCAGGTCCATGGCATCGCTATGGATGTGCCCCTAGTGGATGAGAACTAGTGGGTGTATCAGATCCTTTGCTATATTTTTTTCAAGAGTCGGGCCTACATGTAACCCTAGTTATTGTGTAAAGGGTACAGGTCGGCCCTATCTTATTGTGTCTAAAGATAAACTGTAAAAGATAATTAATAGTAATATTAATATTAATTATATAATAATAAATAAATAATATGTCTAAGTGAAGTCGGCCCTATTGTGCCAATAGACACTTTAGTTGACAAGACAAGTATAATATAAGTAAGAGGAAATATTTTATTGTAGACACACACACACTTGTGAGTTTTGGAAATTTCAGCAAGTACACTTCTTAGTCAAAGGTGTGCACCTCTCTTCGGTGCTAGTGTTATAGGGCTTAAGCACCCTCTTGTGTGCTAAGTCATTATTGGTGGTGAAATATATTTCTCTTGAAGAATATAGCAAAGGATTTGGTTGGGTTTTTCTCCCTTCTTTGAGAAGGGTTTCCCATGATATATCTTGCGTTCTTGTGCATGGTGTTTCTTCTCGTGATCTTGGTTGTTGCAACATTCTTGTTTATGGTTAAGACATGATGAAATTAAATGAAATACATGCTTACCTAGCTTATGAAAAATCAACATGGTATCAGAGCATAGGTCTTGAAAGAACCCATTGCAAAAGCATTCTTCACAAGAAAAAGGAAAAATACCACTGTTGTCATACATGAAAATGAGGGCTTTTTATTGAAGAATATTTTTAGCCTCAAAACAATCTAGAAAAGTGTGCCCTAACCCAAGGAACTCTTTGGCACCATCAACGCACATTTTCAGTGGGTAGATCTCCCGGAAAATGAAACCCTAGTTTTCACAAAATACCAGAAGTACCAGAAAACAAGAAGTACTAGAAGTACCAGAAAACAAGAAGTACCAGAAAGCCAAAAGCACTAGTCTAGAAATCCGTTGGTCAAGATTGAGGGGGTAAAATGTGGATTTTCAGAAATCTGATTGCACCATCTTACTCGCCTCAGCCCAATGCATCTATCCCCTGGATCAGAATTTCAAAATTTGAAGTTTGAAAAATTAGGGTTTTCTCAAAAAACCCTAAGTTGCAGTTGCAGTGGCAGCTTCAGAATTAGTTGCAGTATTGATCTAAAAATGAAGAAGACTTGAAATACTTGAATTTATTTGCAATGTAAATGTTATGTGTTTAAAGCAAAAGGATCAGTTTGCAACACATAGATTAAGGGATTACTTATGCAAAATACACATAGACAGCAGCATAATCAATGAACATAAGCACATAAACACAGCAATTGATAAAGGAGTTCACCCCTCTCTTGGGCTACATCTCCTGGTCTAGCTTCCAATGGATCATTATTATTAATTTCTCAAAAGTTCTCAAAAAACATGTCTTACAATGCTCAAATTGATAAACTGATTGCTCCAATAGCTTCAGAGTGTCCAAAAACCCATGTCTGGGCTCTTTCATCACCTCAATCGGTCGAAAAATGAAGAATTTAGGCCTCCTGGAAGTCTCCCCCTTCAAGCTTGTTGTCTCTACATCTACAAAACGCACCCTTGTCCAATGAACCTGGCACACACGCAATTTAAAGCGTGAAAACCTAGCACCGGGTGCAACTGCGCCAACGGTGCAAACTGTAGGATGATTAAGGGCGCGCCAGCCCCTAACCGCCTAGCACTTGGGCGTATGAGGGTCATGTGACTGGACGCGTTGGCAAAAAGGGCTTAAAAACTTAACCATTTAACTTCCGTACTCCCGGTCGATCACATGGCACAATGCAAAGGACCAAGGGCTATGTTAAAACCTCGTGCGCCAACCGTTACAACCACAATGTAACCGCGCATATACACATACACTCTATTATAACCACACGCATATATATATATTGGCCACATGAAACAACTATACAACCATAGGCCGGGGCTAAGCCCCGGCCCGACCTCGCCCATATATACAACATATGCAATTGAAATAAATTAAAACACATATGTATAATAAGAAACATGCGGCGGTACAGTGGTCGGGTGGATGTTGTGAAGTCTTTACATGGTGGGGAGGTTCAGGGGTCGAACCCCACGGACTCCAAAATATTTTGATTACAACAACCAATATAAAGGTGCCACATGGCAGCCCTTGACTGGGCCACGTCGCATCAAACCACCAACCATATGCTGACACGTGTTGAAACATCATTCGACCTCAACTGCCAACCAAAATTTTCCACGTCATCGTACGGTCTGTACGGCCCTGCCACGTCATCCTGTACGGACTGTACAGACTGTACAGTCAACATCAAAAAAATTTGCCTGTTTGACTTAACGAACATATTGCAATATCTCTCACTCCCAATGTCCGTTTGAGATGAAACGAGTTGCGTTGGGTTCGCAATGACGAGGCCTATGCTCTCGTCTGGTTTGAAGCAATTCTGAGCACTTTGAATTTTTGAGCAAAATTTGATCCCCTGATCACACCTCCCCATTGGGAAGATTTTGGACCTCCAAAAGACTATTTTCAGTCTATATGAAGATGAGGGTAAAGTTCCCTCACCCTTACAACCTCAATCCACTTTGCCTTGCTTGGATTCGTCCCTTTAAGACCAACTCGCAGATACTCCACATTTCCTCGTTTTGAAGTTCGCATCCTCCTGTCAAGGATGGTGTCTTCCTGCAGTTCTGTTAGATGCTCTGGAGAAAATTCATCTATGGAAGGAATATGAACATGCTCTCCTTTATCATCAATCAATGGAGGCTCATACAACTTCAAATTCTCAACATTAACAACTGCATACATTTGCATATAAGGAGGCAAATCTAAACGAAAAGAATTGTTACCAATCTTGTCGATAATCTTGAAAGGACCATATCGAATCGGTTTCAACATTTTACCTTCTCCTTTAAGCCTCTCCTTGCTGATGTAAAGCCAAACTTCATCTCAAACTTGGAAACTGTGATCAACACAATGCTTTGCATGTCTCGTTTTGTACTTGGCCTGACTCTTTTCCAACTGCTCTTGCACCACTTGATGTATCGACTGAATTTGTTCAATGAACTTCTCTGCCCTATCAATGTCATATTGACCATCGACAGCAATATCTTTCCCAAAGATAAAA
>ML778630.1:612661-660270 GCA_009831015.1 Picea engelmannii
GCAAGCTTCGTCCGCTTCGATATGGGTCGTACACCCTCACCAAGGTTGTAGGGGAAAATGCCTTTGAGCTCAGCATTCCACCATTCCTTGGTCTGCACCCAATGTTCAATGTGGATCGCCTTCGGCCCTACTTTCCACCTCTACTAGACACATCCAACATGGAAGAACAACTCACACCAACAGAGTTAAATCTAGACTGCATGGAACAAGCCATAACTGATCAGATCATGGATACACAGATCAAGCACACCCAAAAACAAAGGATTCCGCTATATCGAGTTGTCAAAGCAGGCCAACTCCTTCACCAAGGCAAATGTCTCACCAAGGATCAAGTTCAGCAGAAGTTTCCTCATCTCATGGAGGAACTCAACGCAATGGGGACCATTGCTTCCTAAGGGGGGAGGAATGATCCAGGTGGATATTGGTGGCCACCCACCTATTCCACTTGGACCCCCACCATTGCTTATTTCAGTTTTTCAGTTTTCACACAGTACTGATCTAGGTGGATATCGGTGGCCACCCACCTTTTCCAAATGGCTCAAAACAGCTTTCTGGCAATTTTGGCAATTTACTATTTTTAGCAGGTTTTAACTTCCGGAGCCATTTTGAGGGTCCAAATGAAGGTTTTTCGAGATATAGGCTCTCAATGATATCCAAAGGCATGATTGAGCCCCCAAAATGAATCTCCTCGACAATACCTTTCCAACGAGCTATCACACGCCTAAAACGGAGATCGTATGCAAAAGTTACGACCCCGGGAAGTTGATGTACTCACTTACCCAAACGGGGCCCACGTGACTTTTGGCGCTTCATCTCCTAGGGTTAGGTTTTTGGATGTCTAGGACTTTTGGCATTCCCGTTTATTGTAAAAATTCCTTCAAAGCCTCATTGTAATCATCTTCTCACGGATGCGAGTAGCGGCCACATCTCTTCTCAGAGATAGGCTACCAGCGCCTAGCTAGTTTATTTCCATTCTTTCTGTAAGCATATTTCAGTCATTTGTTATTAATGAAATGATGTCTTATTTCCACTGCATCTCTGTGTTTATGTGTATTTCTGTATTTCATTGTGTTCCTACATAAATCTGGATCAAGCGCAGTAATGAAGAACAAGAAAACTAGCTCTTCGAGCAAAGTGGGAGGAAGAGAAAGCAGCGCTACAGCAAGACAAGGAACAGTTGCTCATAGAGTAACTTGAAGTACAAGAACAGGTTCACAGATCACTTCACTCTGTGATATTCATCAAATTCCAGACAGAAGAACGGATTCCACAGCAGATGGTACAACTGGAAGGAGTGATCCAGCAGCTTCGGCAACGCATCGCAGACTTGGAACTTCGCACTATGCCCGAGACTCCTCAAGAAATAAGAGATCTAAGAGAGGCAACTGCCCACAGCATAGTTGACTGGTTAAAATCCTTTGCCTTGGAATACAAGCACTTGATCTCCAGAAGAACTCAGACGTATGAAAACCTCACGGAAAATCTAGAGTTACAGGCGTTAGAGTCGCAGCTCCAACACACAAAGCACCAGGCAGACACGTTACAAGCGCAGTTGAAGGCCTTGTCACCAGTGGAGAGAATGAAGAGGTTTCCAGAGCAATTCATGGCTCAGCAGCAGGTACACACGCTTCATAGTAAACTAATGGAAGTCTCTCAACGACTTCAACCAGTGTAAGAAAAGGCATGCCAACTTCTCACCGAAGTTGAAAACCGAGTAGAACTTGAACAGGTTGTGAGTATAGCAGAACAACACCTAGAGGGACTAGTCAATGATGCACTCATCCAGGAATTCATTGAACAAGAGGTCGTCGCACTATAGCAAATCGAAGCAGCTCAATCCAAACTCGAGGCGTTCGAAGCATAATTTCTCAAACCAGAGTGACTCGGGATGAGTCACAGGAGAGTGTTGGGGGCATGTTGGCCCTTGACCAAGTTTTGAAGTTACTTGGTCATATTTGACCGTTTTTGGGACTTCGATAGCCTGTAGAAGATGGAACGCCAGACAAAGCAGAGATCACAGGATCTTGGCCCACTTTTGGACCCCCTTTTTGGGTTTTGGGACAATGTAATGGGAAAGGGATGTCAGCATGTGGGTTTACCCATGCTTAGGCCCACTTTTGTAAATGTATAAATAGACATCTAGTCATCTAGTAAATGATCTATGTGATATAGGCTATGTGCCAAGTGGTATCTGTGTGATCGAGGTGTTGTGCATCCTGTAATACTTTCAGAGCTTAATGAAAGTCCATGTGTGAAGATATGGAAGGCTTTGTGTTGTAAGGCAAGGAAGAAGGATCTAGCGAGCTGCGTAGATCTTATGTCCTGTGCACAGTAGGGTTTGGGAGGCTTTGTGCTTGTAACCAATTGAAGACACTAATAAAGAAGAAGATTTGGTGGACTTAGCCCCAGGGTGGGGGTGAACCACGTAAATCTATGTGTTATGCTTTGTGCTTTGACTTGATGTGTTTATCTCAACTTTGGCTAAGTGCTTTGATATATTTAGATAGATCTAATTATGCTTTGTTCTTCATTATATGTGTATGAATAGTAGATCTGATATATATGAAGATGCTTAGTGATGATTTATTGTATCTGATCTTTTTTATTGTTTCTAAGTGCTAAATTACCTTAGATCTAAGTGAATATTGTGATGTTATGTGCTATCTGTGAAGTATAATAAGGGTTGAATATTGATGAATGATTAATGCTAAGTGGTCTGTAATCAATATAATCCCATATATGTGTCCCAACTTAGGTTGCAGACACTTGAGTCCTGCAACCACCCCTGCTTCTACCTCGGGTGAGACTTCATCTGCTTCGCAGGTGTTTTCGAAAGGGTCGGTAGTTAGGGTTTTGTTGATGCATTGTTGTAGTGTTGAACCCTGGGTCTACCTTTTGTTCCAACACCATCATACTAACCTTTGGTCAAAATTAAAGTCAAGATATTATATGGATTAAAGTTGAGATCATAGAGTTTGTTCTCTAACCCAACCTTCTGTCAAGATAGAATATTTTCCTAGTACAAAAGACAGGTTGAAGAAAGCACTTTGTTATCTTGAGTGAAGGAGACTTGGAAGAAAAGAAACACACTGGAAGTGAAGACTCCAGGTTTGATTGTTGTAATTATCATTCCTCTTTCTAAATTTTTCTACATTACAAATAGGTGTTGTAGTTGTGATAACAATCCTTAAAATTGTTTTGATTCTAGAGATGTACTCATTATTCTCCTTTAGGAGATATTCTTGTTTTGGTTCCTCTTGTTTTCTTGTTCCAGACAAGTCAAGAACAAAGGAAGATGATTATCCTTCAGAGGGAGTCACATTGACTCAGAGGGATTCAAAACTATTTGATAAAGAGGAAGAACAGAACCATCCTTGAGAAAATCAATGCAATAATGCATGATCATAATCCTTCTATGACTTCATGGGAATAAGCATGCATGATGCAGTATATGTTCAGAACAAGAGTCTTCACCAGAATAGAATCCTTCACCAAAGTGAAGCCTGAGATTGAACACTTCAGGTTATTTGGGTGCCCAATGTATCTTCATGTACCCAAAGATAATAATTCCAAGCTAGATCCTTTAGAAATAAAGGGTGCATTGAATCTTCAAAGACATTCCAGATCGACATCCCTAGTCAGAGACAGATTGAGACAAACAGAAACGTTGTCCTTGAAGAAGAGATGGTCTTTCAAAGATCCATAGAATCTCAGATGGAGATTGACAGTAAGAATATACCTTCTCCCCCTTCAACAGTTCAAAGGGAGAAAGATAGTATTCCAGTTGATCCAATTTCTCTTGTTGATATGCTCAGTGATTTTGCAGCAAGGCATAAAATGCCTACCTAGACTCATTGTGCAAGAGGCAGAAAAGCATACAAGATTCTCAAGGCACCTTAGAGAAAGTAAAAGAGTTTTTCAAATCTATCATCCAGTCATGAGACACTTCATTGATGATAAGACTCCATGTCTTAGAAAATAAACAAGAGAACCAGTATGGACAAATGCCATAATAGAAGAGTACTAGTATACTTTAATAGGATGGTGCATAAGATATTATTCAGGGACCAGAAAGAGAAACATGTGGTAAAGCATGAAGCTAATGAAAGTATCAAGGTAATACAAAACAAGATCTATAGCCAAAGGTTTCTCTCAAATAGAGGGAGTTGTCTATGATGAAACACCTGATCCAATGAACCAGATTTAATTCCATCCATGAGTTGGAAACTATATCAGATAAATGGATTCTTGATAAGTCTAGATTTAAAACAAGAGTGTTGATGATCCAAACTTATATCATTACAGTATTGGTGACGAAAGCCTGGTCCCGATGACCTATTCAGAAAGCGTTGTTGTTACAAGTAATCCTTGATTTCTAAATTCGATATGAAGAATCTGAATATGATTCACTACTTCTTGGGACAAGAGGTATGACAGATGATCGATAAAATCTTCAGTGAACCAGAAAATCCCTTCCAGTTGATGTTCTACCTTGAAGTCTTCCATGGTTTCCTATTGCAGCAGGAAACATAACTCTGTAGCCTTAAATGCACCAGAGACAGAGTATATAGCAGTAGGTGTGAGAAGCAATGTGGCTTCACATACTTCAGACAGATCTACTTGACCATGAAATGGTTTCTATGTTGATGACAGAGAGCCATATATAAAGCTCCTTAAAGAACCTAGAGCTTCCTAATGGATTGTCACACAGAGAGATAAAATTTTCTTATGTCAAAGATATGATGCAGAAGAAAATTGTATACTTGCGGTACCTTTCTCCACCTGAGCAGAATGTAAACTTCTACACCAAACATTTACTTGGTGAAGAACTCCTTCCGAGTTAAGAGGGAGTATGGATGACCTTATCCAAAAACAAATTCATAGTACATCAGTATGAGACTTGGCTTGATGAAGAATGCCTCCCTAGCTGAGAGGGAGTGTTGATGAATGCAGCTATGGGAGACATCCTCCAGCTTACAAACCTGTGAGATGTGGAACACAGTAGCTATGTGAAGTCTTTCTCTCAGCTTACAAACCTGAGAGAAATCCCTTATGAAGGGTTTTTGGTTCCTTCCTCGGACAGAGTCAAGAACGTAAATATGGCCTCCTCCATGACGTGAGTGAGAAGAAATCCAGATGATTATTCGATGTAAGAGCGATCTGTTGAGTGGGGATGTGTCTGTGGTTGAGCACAAGGTGAACGTGGGAAATCCCAAAAGTGTTGGGCACATCATCATGAGAACAGAAATGAAGATGATGTGATGGCCTCCTGTGAGAAGCAGCAGAGTTGACGAGAAGACTCCAGATGATCCTCCTATTGGTGGTAGTAGGAAAGAAGATCTGTAGAGCAGACGTGTCTGTGGATGAGCACAGGTAAACGTGTGAAGACCTGGTTCATCTGTGTAATGTAGTGAATCAGGTCCATGGCATCCCTATGGATGTGCCCCTAGTGGATGAGCACTAGTGGGTGTATTAGATCCTTTTCTATATGTCGTTCAAGATTCATACCTACATGTAACCCTAGTTATTGTGTAAAGGGTACAGGTCGGCCCTATCTTATTGTGTCTAAAGATAAACTGTAAAAGATAATTAATAGTAATATTAATATTAATTATTATAATAATAAATAAATATTATGTCTAAATGAAGTCAGCCCTATTGTGTCAATAGACACTTTAGTTGACGGGACAAGTCTAATATAAGTAAGAGGAAATCTTTCATTGTAGACACACACACACTTGTGAGTTTTGGAAATTTCAACAAGTACACTTCTTGGTCAAAGGTGTGCACCTCTCTTGGGCACTAGTGTTATAGGTCTTAAGCACCCTCTTGTGTGCTAAGTCATTCTTGGTGGTGAAAGGTCTTTCTCTTGAAGAATATAGCAAAGGATTTGGTTGGGTTTTTCTCCCTTGTTTGAGAAGGGTTTCCTAGAATATATCTTGTGTTCTTGTGCATGGTGTTTCTTCTTGTGATCTTGGTTGTTGAAACATTCTTGTTTATGGTTAAGACATGATGAAATTAAATGAACTACATGCTTAACCTAGCTTATGAAAAATCAACAGATGAAAGTAAATGTGTTGACACCATAGTGATGATGGTTGTATTACTGTAGAAACGATTGAGAACTATTGTGTTGCACTCATGAAAACATTAAGGATAATGTGATGAAGTGCATACAGATATGCTAGTACATGTCTAAAAATGTTTTATTAATTTAAATGCTATGGTACTTGCATTTTTAATTTACATGACGACTAATGTGTTTATGATGTGGAAAAAAAATAGATTGGAACTGTTGAGAAAGGCAGTTGCCAATAATGAACAACCTCAATCAGAGGATGACTATGAGAAGGTTCTTGTTGAAATATTGTTGAAGGGACTTTAAGAGTCCCCATGGAGCACCACTGATGGGGTAATATCATAGGGGGGTCCTAGCAGCCAGAATCAGTATAAAAATGTTCATGCCTATGTGGAACAAGGTATGAAGGGATTGGGTAAGAATCCCTTCTGAAATGTTTTACGATCTTAATTTTATGTATGAAACATTGAAATGAAGTTGTATGCCTTGGATACCCAAGTAGGGTATGATTCAGGAAGGAGAACCTGAATGATGGAGGTGTGAACCTCTAGTAGTAAGGAATGATTGTAACCCTCGGAAGAATTCATGAACCGATATGTCGTGAATACATGGACCAATCAAGGAACGATTGAAAACAAAAGTGCTCATAGATAGCATGTTGCATGGAATGCATTGAGGGAACGCATGTTGCATAAGATGGAAGACAATGGATTTTTCAGTAAGAAAGGAGGACCTTCCAATGTTTTTCTTACATTATGTAAGTGTTGAAGGAAAACTAATACGGGTGGCCATGAGTGTTGGCACCCTGGTTATTAATGGAGGAAGAATGCTTAAAGGCATTCATGTGAAACTTTTGAGTTTCTTGTGTACTAAGTTGGGAATCGTGATCATCCTGTAGCCGGAAGCATAGTCATGTTGCAAGAATGAATGAGAATTAATAAACCATATGGTGAAAATCTTGGCTAAGCTCCAACACACCATGACAAAGTACTTTTCGTAAAGTGTGGGAAACTTAAAATCAATGCAAAGGTGCATTGGGTATGAACGTGGCCACGAATGTTGGCACATTCATTAAGGTCAATTGATAACTGAATTACATTCTGAAAAATTTAGTAGGCTGAAATGATGCATAGGTAAGGGATGATCTATCCTTTTTCTTTCTATCCTTGAATAGGTGAAAATGACTTGGACTGTTAGTATGCTTGATTTTAAAAAGGTAATGTGCATGAAAACTAACAATTTGTTTCGTTGAGGAATGTTGAAATTGCAGGAGGAAATGGGTCTTGGATATGGCAGTATTGTAAGCCCATAAGGAAGACCAATTGCCTATTGAGCCAAACTACAAGGAATGGTATTTCCTTTTTGAGAAAGTGAATTTGATTGTTAGTATGCACAATTCTGAAATTGTTTGTGATGACGTTATGAAGGTGCAATAAAAATGTATGTGCATGGAAACTAACAATTTGTTTGGTTGATTGAAGTTGAAAGTGCAGGAAACAAAGGAGTCTTGAACATGGCAGTGTTGTAAGCCATAAGGAAGACCAATTTCCTGTTGATCCAAACCATTGTGGGAAGGAAAGTCCCATAATTATGAATTTGTTTCCTGTGCGAAACAAATATGGAAACAAATGCGGAATTTGGATATTTGTGGGTCACATATTTACAAGAAAACTTTGAATTTAAAATTTATGATGATGTCTCGTGAATTTTTATATGTCTGTGATACGGGTGAGAAAGAGTATAATCTGATTGCATGAAATAAAGACTAACTCAAGAGAAGGAGAGTAACCTTCATCCCTATCTATGATTGAGTCGGGAGAAGGAGAGTAACCTTCGTCCCTAACTTTAGCTAAGCTAGAAGGTTGTCATTCTGTAAAAGAATGAAAATGGCTATTGTTGAGCCATGAGAACCCCATGGTAAGAAATGATCCCCTAGAATATATTGTGTTGAGGTAACACAAGATGGAGGGACGCCTTGGCAAAGAAATGCTAAGGGATGCCTCGACTGTAAGACTTGACAGAGTCTCTGGAATTCTTTTTGTGCGAGAAAACCTTGGCAAGGCAAGATGGATCACCCAAGGGACAGTATAGAAGAGAAGGGGATGCCTGATATTGGGCCTGGAGGGTGAGTGACCGCAAGGAAGAGGATACCTTAATAGTTCTTGTAATCTATTGATCGGGATCATGCACACGATGGGTATTTCTTCATGTGTGAGAAAACCTTGGCAAGGCAAGATGGATCACCCGAGGGACTGTATAGAAGAGAAGGGGATGCCTGAGCCTAGGCCCAGAGGGTGAGTGACCGCAAGGGATATGAAACCT
The DNA here is from genome assembly GCA_009831015.1 of Picea engelmannii. Classification (NCBI taxonomy): domain Eukaryota; kingdom Viridiplantae; phylum Streptophyta; class Pinopsida; order Pinales; family Pinaceae; genus Picea; species Picea engelmannii. Next base: position 621,063 of record ML778630.1, read on the forward strand.
TAATAGTTCTTTTAAAATATTGATTGGGATCATGCACCCAATGGGTATGTCAAGGAAAAACAATGAGCCTAGATAACAAAACAACCATGTGGATACAAATCCACAAACTGCGCAGATAATTATTGTGCTAAGATTAGGAAATTTTCCTAGAAAAAAATTTTATGCACTGTTTTCGCATAAGACTATGATTAATGTGCTTGTTGTCCAAGAATTATTGAAATCGGGTGATCAAGATTAAAGGTCCGAAAAAGGACCTGGCCGAGGAAGAAGGATCAATATTTTTGAAACAGATGAATGCGAAAGGCATGACAAGTGTTTTGAGAAAGAACATTGAGGATGGTGTTCCTTTAAGGGGGAGGGAATTGTAACATCTGTGTTTCCCCCAGCTTGTAATTAATCGTAAAATAGGATTACCATGCTAAGGCATGTGGAGAGTGTCAATGTATTATTGTTTGAGTTGCCAATAATTGACTGTGGAGGTGAAGCCTTGAAAGTATTGGCCATGATATCACTAGAGGAAAGAATGTGAAAACTATAAGGGAGGGCCATTATATCAAATAACCCTAGATTCCCTTGATGAGGATAATAAACCTCCTTCGGATCCCAAGGAGAGAAATCAGTTAATGAAGAAAGGACCAGTGGTTGAATTATCAACCACTCTCATGAAAGGAAGCATGAGCAAAACTACATAATGTCAGCCCGAAGTACCATTGGGTATGACAGACCAAGCTAACCGGAGTTCCCTTCTGACAGAAGGAACAGGATGGGTCGAGAACCATCCTGGAAGAAAGAGATACAAATCAATAAGGAGAAGGTGCAGAGCTCTCCAATGAAGAACATAAGGTCATGAGCTTGATGCTGAGTGAGCACTTGATAAACCTCGTCGAGGCCATAACAGAGAAGAAAATCTCTGAAATTTTGCAAAGAACAGAACCTGAGCAGAAGCTGAAACAGAGAAAGAGTCCTTGAGAACTGCAAGAGTTATGTGGTGATATCAAGGCTTGGCACGGGGGTGGCCAGAGTGAAAAGAATGAATGCCTATGAGCCTATGGTCAGGTGGAAGGACGAACACCCACAGTCAGTTAGTTTGCTACCACCTGTAATAGATAAGTAATCGCATATCTTGTGTATTAAAGTGGTATTGTGAATTAAAGTTGGATATTCTATGAATGTTGCAAGGATAGATATATTTGCTTAATGATTTATATTGCATCCTGTTTTGGTGTCTTCTTGATTGTATAATTAGGAAAGTAGGAAATTATATGGATAAGATATGTTTTATACTCGTAAATTCTTGCATCGTGTGGGGGCTTAAGCTAGAGCCACGAACTGTGAGTATGTCGACCTTGGGCATAGTTTCATGTACAGATATTGACCCTCCTAGTCGTTCTGAGTCCCTTGGAGGATGGAGTCTATTAAAGCTTAGGAGATATAGTGAACATATGCACAGGCTCTCTGCAAGGCAAAGAGAGACCAAGAACCACTTAAGTCCTAGAGTTGAGCAATTCACGTAAGGGGTGCGCGGAAGGATTCTTCCAAGTGTTATGTCCAAGAGAAAGAGTTCAAAGCTCTTAAGCCTTCCAGAGCTAACAAAGCTCGGGAAGAGTAGCGAGATTGAAGTATCCAAATAAGGGAAGGTCCCTTTGTTTAGAAGATGAATGGACGAAATTTGTTCAGAAAGAGCCACAGTCTGATGTGACTGTTGGATACGGGAAAGAGCGTGGGAGTTAACCCTGGAGTCATTTGGACTTTGCGAGTTCAGAAAACTGAGTGAATTCGTCATGAGGGAGGTAAAATCCCCGAAGTTTCGAAGTCTCGAGGTTAACTCTGAACCTTAGATCTGAGGCTGCCCGGGAACCATCCCGACTGCCACATCTGGGAGGCAGATGATAATCAAGTTACCAGAACTACCCATGACTTAAGAACCTGATAGTGTACATGTTAGTTCATGGTCGCGATAAACCTATGTCGTTGATCTCATCGGGAATGGAATATCAACGACTAGGATTAGACTAGAGTCAAGCGAGCACTTCTCATATTGCGGAGGTGGGACCCCACAATCACTGTGAACTGTCTATGAATGGAGATCGAGGGTGGGGAATCATTGCGGAGCGTGAAGGTGAAATTAGAGTACATGCTAGTTCATGACACGCAATTTACCAACATCGTTGATCTCTTCAGGCTGGAAGATCAACGACTCCGGTTAAAACCAAGTTGAGCATGCATGTTGGAGCCCCGCAATTTCTGTGATCCGTTGATCGTCGTTGACCTTTGATATGAGTTTGACGAGATCCCTAAAACGCAAGGAATGCATGGGAAGGTGAAATCTTCAAGGGGATCAAGATCAAAAGAAATAGCACTTTCAGGCATGCAGACGAAGTCCAAGAGACAGAGCCATAGGAGGAGCAAAGTTCGAGGCCTTTGAACACTTAGAAAATATTCTAAGTTGGAAGAGATCAAGAAGCTCAGGAGGAGGAGTGATAGTGGCGTAAGTCTGTGGACTCTGAGTAAAGTCCCGAAGTAGATCATGTCCGTCGGTCGGCAGGAGATACGTGTCGATAGATCGGAATCTTCGGGGAAAACTACTTTGGAGGTTTCCAAGTGAGGAGTGTGGAAAACTCCCGAAGTCCCGAAGCTGAAGAAGATCGCAATCGTTCGTTGAAGAGGGACATGTGGCGGAAATCCATGAAGTTTGGGTGAAAGCACTCTGGGAGAAATGAGTGCATAGGAGTCTGAAACTCCTGAAGCCCGAAGAGCCTAAGAACCGAAGAGAATCTGGACCATCAAATCTAGAGGGTACATGGTGAAAGATCGTGAACTCTGGGTGAAAGTACTCCGGGAGAAAACAAAGGAGTAAAGTTGGAAATCGTCAAACCCCGAATAGCCGAAGTAGCTGAGATTCATCGATCTACGAGAGGACACATGTCATCAGATTGCGGACTCTGAATAAAACTCTCCAGGAGAAGCAGAGTGTGGAGAAACTGAGATTTGAAATCACCGAAGGCCGAAGTCACGAAGCGGACGACAGTCGTTAATTTGAAAGTCGACGCGTGGCGCCAGATCTAGAACTCTGGGTACGACGCACTTCAAAGGAAAGCAGAGGGTGAAAGCGTCGAAGTCTCAAAAGAGATATCAATCGTTGATCGAGGAGGAGGTCACAGGACCATTGATCTGGTCTTAGTTGAAAAGTGTCGAAGTCCTGAAGAGGACCAGGGTCGTTGAGTTTGGGGAGGAAAGGTCTCTGAAGATCCGACACTCCGGAGGGATTCACTTCGAAGATTTGTGTTTGTGGATTGTGGATATATACCGTTGATCGGAGTAGATGCGTGGCAATGGATCGTGGACTCTAGATAAATCTGTTCGAGAGTTTCAGTTGAGATTTGAGACTCTCGAAGTTCGGAGAGATAGAGAGATGAAGTAAATCTCAACCGTCCGATCAGCCGAAGTAGATCTCAGTTGTCATATTTTTCGAAGTAAATCTCAAGCGTTGGATCGTCCAAGGTGAATCTAGACCGTCTGATCCAGAAGTGACGTAGCGTAGATCAGAGGATTCTGGGTAAAGTCTTGAAGTAATTCATAGCCATCAGATCAAGAGGACAGGTGACATAAATATGTAGATTTCGGGTAAAGACCCAAAGCAAGCCTCAACCGTCTGATTCAAGTGGACACGTGGCAAGAATCTGCTTACTTCAAGGGGAAGTGAAGTTTGATATTTGAGATCTCAGAAGTCTGGAGACTCGAAGGAAATCTCGACCGTTGATCGAGAAAAGGGTCGCAGGACCGTTGATCTAGTTGAAAGGTCAAACCCCTAAAGTGAAGGTAGAGCCATTGATTGAGAAGGACATGTGTCTGCAAATTGTCGACTCTAAAAGATTAACATATGGAAGAAAGGAAAGTTTGAGACTTGAGAATTCCGAAACAAATCACAGTCGTTGATTTGAAAGAGGTCGTATCTAAATCCGCAGCTTTGAAAGGGATAGATCTGAGCCGTCAGTTCAGAGGCACCGTCAAGATCATGAGATCAATGGTCCCATAGCATTGCGGGGGTCGGAGATGTACAAACTTTAAAAATTTGAGGGCGGGTGGCAATCCAAACCACGGTTTTGAAGAAAGGACATGTGGAGGCTCGAGGAGAATTGTGGGTCGAAAGGTAGTTTGGTTTCAAACCACCTTTGGTCGCGCCCGCAATTGTGTGATTGTGTGAGGTTATTTCACAAGGTCACCTCAAGGAGGGGCTTATCAGAAAAGGGGCTAGCACACAAACTCAAAGATTTCCCAAGCACGAAGGGAAGGTCGCGGGTACCATTAGACCTGCATCCGAAAGTCGAAAGGGTCTGCATTTAATTACAGAGCGAGACCATCAGGTCCACAGAGAGTCATTGGCTTCAGAATCGGAGATCCTAGACTAGGAGATCAGACTAGTTCCCCGACTTCCCAAATTAGAAACCATGGATGGAAAATATGTCCTTTAAGAAAAGTGAATTTCTTTCCATGCCTTGTCGTGGGTGTGTTACAGTGTGAGGCTCTTTGGTCCTGAGGAGAACTAAGAAATATATGTTTGTTTGGGTACAGGAGTTCTTGGACAGTGTTTTCTAATCGAGCTAATAAATAGAGATGCAATGATTGAGTGAGAAATCATAGTAAGATCTCTTGCTTGGTGGATAGAAAATTGATCTGCCAATGCCCTATGGGAAAAAGGAGAGTAACCTTTGTCCCTTGTTGTAGCAGAGAAAAAAGGAAAACTTCATCTATCTCATGGCATCATGATCTAGCTAGGGGGGTGGCTAGTTGAGGAATACTTAGAGATCAAATTGTGCCTATGGTTGTGTCGAAAAGAGCACCCCTTTCAGTAGTTTCCAACTAATTCCAAACTCCATATAAGTGTGACTTTGAGATTCATATAGTCTTGACTATTTTGTTATAATATGTATCTTCTTGAGTTAGATAGTGGGAAAATATGTTATATTGTTTGAATAGTAGAATGTGTGGCTCTGATGGCCTAGAGGCTAAGGAAATTTGAAGTAAAGTGTGAATATCATATTTTTTAGATGGTGTTTTCCTAACTCCGTTTATAAAAGGAGAACCGCTAGCAATAGGATTTTAACCGAATTTGGGGACATAAGACTTTGGCCCCTGTGTTAGTTGGAAAATCCTCAAGGTATTTCCCAAGGACCAAACCCGTAGATATAAAGTAGGGACAGACTTCACGGGACTACTCCAATCTTGTTGATCCATCAAAATTACCTTTTCCTTATTTTGGAATTTGAATTTTGTAGACGAGGGTTGCTTCCTTCAAACCATTTTCCCAAGTGACTGCAGGTTCAAATCAATGGCCTTAACCAAATCTTGGATAAGATTTAAGAGTGTATCCCTCGGGGATTTCCAAAGTCCCACGTGACCAAGACCCTGGAACCCTGCACTACGCCAAAAGGGAGCTAAGCCTTCTAAGCTTCGGGACTTCGGAGGTCCAGAGTTCCAGGATGTTGAAACCTCACAACATTCAAATCATGTTGAAGGTAACTTGTCGAAATGGTAACCAAATGGCTTGACCGACAACTAGCGGTCTCTTACCCGTTATCGTGGGATTCATCATGTTGTTAAACTCTAACCAAATTTTCGACTGTGAAGTAACGCGAGTTGTAGATATAAATACCTTTGGGATCTTTCCTGACCATTGGATATACGCTATGGTCAAATTTGGCGTTGACCTACACAGGGAGTGAAAAGGTGCTAGACAGTCGGAGTCCCTGAATGTTGAAGTCGCAAAGTAACATGAGCCATAGATCTAAGGACCTTCGAGATCTTTCCTAATCATCATATATACGCTACGGTCAAATTTGGCGTTGACATAATCCGAGAGTAAAATGGTGTCAAACGGTTGGAATCGTCGAATGTCGAAGTCGTGAAGTAACATGGGTCATAGATCTAAGGATACTTTGGGACCCTTCTCGATCATTAGATCAATTATAGTGGAAGGAAGAATTCAGGAGCGATATGAGTCGTTTATCTGAGGATCCGTTGGGACCCTTTCTCAATCGTTCGATATTCTAGTGAAAGGATAGCATAAACACTTTAGCGAAGTCTTACTCTGGGAAACGTAAGGTACAAGGGGTAAGAATATCCCGAAGGCCGAAGGTCAGAGTACGTGTCAAGGAATTCTCGAACTTTCGAAATTCAGAACTCTGGGACTCTGGGAGATTTGAGAATATAAGAGGATGTGTTAAACGTTGAAGCGTCAAAGCGTTGAAGTTCCCTTGTTGTAGTTTCCAGTTTCAATTGGACGGGCCCGCATACACCATGATTATGTGGCGTGCCTGGATAATTCCATGTAGTGTTGTGGGATTGGTCGCAAGTTAGGTGTGGGACCCACACCCCTTGTCAAATATAAACCACATGTTAAAGTGTGGATAAATCTCAACCTTCAGATCTTTAAGGGTGGACAGAATTCCACCATGGATCCCTGTGAGGAAAGAGACTTTGGGACTTCGAGTCTCCGGGGATGTTTTTAGATCTGCAATAGAATGAAAAAATTGGTCACGATAGTGCCATGTCGGACGGCACGAGAGAAGTGATGCCACGTAACGAAGGGGGTGACCATTGGCCAATGATGCCCCGAAAACTTCGAAAGGCCATAACTTTCGAAATAAGACTCGATTTTGGACAAGGTTCCAGTCGTTGGAAATCTCTCGGTGAGCACACGACGATGGTGTCCTCATTCAAGGATTTGAGGAGTTGTAGGAAAGCAGAAAAATTATACCCCCATCCCTTAAAAGGCTACTTAGGGGATCAGGTGTGTGACAGATATGTTGGTCGGGTAATGCATTAAGTTATGTAGATGTGAGTAGGAATGTTGGCGAGCTTCCTAATTTCTTCATTGAAACATCCCAGCTCCACTTGACCAATCTCGCCCATGGTATCATGGTCAGTACTCAAGGCTTCCTTCCTAATCAATTGGTTGGTGTTTTCATTAACATAAATACAATCACATGCTTCATTAATCATAACACATGAAGTATTACCATAATTACAGTCATGGGAGAAAATAGGGTGTTACAGGTGAGCATGGAGCAGATCCGACGGTTTGTTGAAGGCCACATGGTGCACATCGAACGACCAGCGTTGCACAAGTATGAAAACTCATGAATGCCACATCGTGCACATCAGACGATGGGTGTGGCATAGATCCAAAATATTTTCAAATGCCACATGGAGAAGATATAATGGTTCTCTGAAGGCCATGTGGCACATATTCGATGTCTCTCCAAGGGCCATGTGGTGCACATCATACGGTTGACATTGCACATATCCAACAGTTAGTTGAATACCATGTGACGCACATCAGATGACTGACATGTTGCATATCTGATGGCTTAGTGATGGCAACGAGGCACAAATCGGGCGGCGGGTATGTCATAGATCGGACGACTCCTTGAAGGCCACATGGATCACATCGAATGATTTTTGTGGCACGGATATGACAAATCATGAAATGGCATGTGGCATGGATTGAACGGTCATTGTGGCACAGATCTAATGTCTCATTGAAGGCCACATGGTGCACATCGGATGGTTTTCATTGAACAGATCCAACAGTTGGATGAATTCCACTTGATGCACATTGGACAACCGACGTGGTGTAGATCTGATAGCTCGTTGAAGGCCACATGGTGCACATAGGATGATGGGCATGGAACAGATCCAACGTCTAATTGAAGTCCATGTGGCACACATCAAATGATCACTATGGAACGAATCGGATAGCTCGTGTAAGACCATGTAGCTTAGATCAGACGACTCACTAAGTCCACATGGAACACATCAAATGACAGGCATGGCACAGATCCAACAACTCGTTGTATGCCACATGTAGAATATATGATGGCTCGTTGAAGGCCACATGGTGCAGATGAGACAATCATCGTGGCATTATGGCATAGATCTGACGTCTCGCTGAATGCCACGCAGTGCACATCAAACGGTCTTTGTTGCACAGCTCTAACGACTAACTGAACACCGCATGATGCACATCGGATGGTCGACGCGGTGTAGATCTGGCATGGCGCACATCGGACAGCGAGTGTGGCATAGATCGGATGTCTCACTAAAGGCCACATGGTGCACATCGAATGGTTGTCATGGCATGGATCTGATGGCTCGTTGAAGGGCACGTGGTGCATATGGGACAATTGTCATGGTACATATCTAACATATTGTCGAAGGCCACGTGGCACACATCAGACAATTGTTATTGCATATATCTGATAGTTGGTTAAATTCCATGTGATGCACATCAGACAGTCGATGTGGTGTAGATTCGACAACTTTTTGATGACCACGTGGTGCACATCAGACGACAAGTGTGGCATGGATTCAAAGACTCATTAAAGGCAATGTGGTGCACATCAAATGTTCATCATGGCACGGATCGAACGGCTTGTCGAAGGCCACGTGGCGCAGATCCGATGGCTCACGGAAGGCCATGTGGCATATATCAGACGACTCGTTGAGTGATACTTGGCGCACATCGGACGACGAGAATGGCATAGATCCAACGACTTATTGTATTCCATGTGTTGAAGTTCTGAAGACTCATTGAAGGCCACATGGCGTAGATCAGACGATCTCCATGGCATAGATCTGATGTCTCGTTGAATGCCACATGGCGCAATCGGATAGTCGTCATTGCATAGATCTGATGGATGGTTGAACACCACGTGACACACATCGACGGTCAATGTGGTGCATATTTGACGGCTCATTGATCCAACGTGGCGCACATCAGATGGCGAGCATAGCATAGATCTAACAGCTCACTAAAGGCCATGTGGCGCACATCGAACAATTGTCGTGCCACGGATCTGACAGTCTTTGACCAAGTCATTTCCAAACATCAAGTTCATGCAAAATATTATTGGAACTTCTCATTGGCATGCAAACCTGGAGAGAGGGTACCACATTGGGAACTCCAAGACCAATCGGGGACTTTGATTAATTAATACTTGAACGATTATTAATTAATTGGAGGTATAACTTGCCATCATTTTTCTGATTAATTAATACTTGAACTCGTGTGGTGTACATGCAGGGAAATGAAAAATATGATAGAATGAGATGAGAAGAAAAACGACCCCTCCTACCCATCCCTATTCTCTCGTATAACTAACATAAACAAAGGCCCTAACCCCTTCACAAATAGCCCATCCTTGTTGAAGTGCACATGGCACAAATCAAACGACCATTGTGGCATAGATCCGAAGGCGACGTGGCGTACATCGGACGGTCATTTTTAAAAAGATCCGACAATTGGTTGAATGTCACGTGACATACATCGGATGACTGACGTGGTTCAGATCTAATGACTTATTGATGGCCGCATGGTGCACATCCGACGACGAGCATGGAAAAAATATGACTTCTAACTAAAGGCGACGTGGCTCACATCGAATGGTTGATGTGGCACAGAATGGATGGCTTATTGAAGGCCACATGACACAGATCAAACAACCGTCGTGACATAGATCTGGAGTCTTGCCAAACCCCACATGGCTCACATCAGACAATCATCCTTGCTCAAATTTGACGGTTGGTTGAATGCCATGTGGCACACATCAAACGATCAATGTGGTGCAAATCCAATGGCTCCTTGATGGTCATGTGGTGCACATCAGACGGTGGGTGTGGAGTAGATCTAAGGGCTCATTGAAATCCATGTGGCACACATCAAATGGTCATCGTGGCTCGAATCCAACAGCAATGTGGTGTACGGATTTCTATGAAATGCCCTGGCTATGGTGGATCATGTTGTGACTCCAACTGGTTTGGCCTTTTCTAACTTAGTTTCCCACTTTATTCACGTCGCCCTCTTTTTCTATTAGCGAATAAAATTCTATCCACATGATTCGAAGGTTGAATCAAATACGCCAAATAGTTATTGATATACATTGAAATTTTCCACCATTGAAGAAGATTTCTATTAATATTTTTGGGTGAAGACAGATCTGTGTGAATATCAAGAAAATTTAGTTTTTGGAAAAGGTAAACGGTCCAGATATTTTGAATCTCATAGCTTGGCAGAGGCGCCTATACGCTTCTACTACTTACTTCAAGATTCACGATCGAGGACCAATATTATAGTTTTCCTTCCGTGTATGTTACAATATGGGTTCTGAAAACAAATCCTTGTTGTCAAATGTAAGAGTATGGTCAATTAATGTGATAGTGCTCATCGTGACTTTGCATAGCATACTCTACCATACAGACTTCAGTGAAACCATCTATGGAGTTGTTATTTATCCTCAGGTTCTCTGTCTCTCTGAATACCTTAATTCTTATTTAGACAAGATCTATTGAATAGTGTACTATATTTTATAGTGTGTGAATAAAACATGTAATTCTAGAGACATGTGGATCGGTAATTTATAAAAATACATGTATACATAGTAATTCTGTCTATTATCTACAATTTAATATTTTGTAAGTATTTTTTAATAATTTAACTAAAAATATTATTTTTAAATGTTATTTTCTTATACACATGTAATTCTACATACACGTGGGTGGGAAATTTATAGAAATATATTTATACATATTTATTATTATTTTTAATCATTTAATTAAAGATATTATTTTTAAATGTTATTTTTTTAATTGTATTTTTGTTGAAAATAAATTGAATAATCAAAATTTTGAAATATTAAAATAATAAAAACTACAAGACATGGTAAATGGAAAGTGATTATCATCTTTAATTTCTTTTTATCATAAATTTTAAAATTATTTTTATTTTATTTTTTAAATTGATAAAATGTATTAAAATTAGTTTTTTATTAATCATTTTCTAATCTAATCTTAGTCTTATAGTTTATTTTTTTAATTAATATAATATTTAAAAATAATTTTTTAATCTAGAATTGTTAAAATATTAATAATATTTCAACCTTTTTTATTAATTATTTTTATTATATTATTAATATGTATATAATATGTATATTATATTATTAATATGTATATAATATATCCTGAGTGGGCCTAATGGTTAAGAACATGTGTTTCCTCCTAAGAGGTCACAAGTTCAAATCCAAAGGGGGGTAAGGTATGTATACCTCCGTAGACTTTACCAGTAAAATCGTTGGGCGGATGAGGTCTCATACACCAATTTGGTGTCTGGTTTGGCCATGACCTTAAAAATAGATTATTATTATTATTATATAAAAGATGAATACCTAATACACTTGGGATATTGAATGAAGGCTCAACTTCATCTGAGCTATGCACGTGACCCGCAGAGAACAGGTCTCGTCGCTTCCACTACACAGACCTACTGCTCTCAAGGCCACCCCCTGGTTGTCATTGTTGGATCTTAGATTCAATGGTTGTCGTTTCGTCTACCCATCGACAGGCAGCCCTTTCGGGTCGAGGGTTCAGAAACCCTGGAACGTGATTCCCAAGTCGACCTCTTCAACTGGCCCGTCGATGCCCGCCAAGTAGCCTCTCTAACTATGCCAAGTGTCCCTCTCTAATTTTTCCAAGTGACCCATCGATACCCACCATGTGGCCTCTTCAACTACGACAAGTGACCCATGCCATCCAACTGGCCCTCTCTATCTGCGACAAGTGACCCATGCCCGCCAACTTGCCCTCTCTATCTGCGACAAGTGCCTCTCTCGACGTCGGCCATGTGGCCCTCTCGATGCCCGCCATGTGGCCCTCTCAACGTCGGCCATGTGGCCCTCTCCAAGCCCGCTATGTGGTGCTCTCTATGCCTGCCATGTGGCCCTCTCCAAGCCCGCCATGTGGCCCTCTCGAAGTCCTCCATGTGGCCCTCTCGTCGTGCGCCATGTGGCCCTCTCTGAGCCCACCATGTGGCCCTCTCCGAGACCACCATGTGCCCCTCTCCAAGCCCGCCATGTGGCCCTCTCGATCTGTAGCAAGTGGCCCTCTCAATGCCCGCCATGTGGCCCTCTCGATCTACAACAAGTGGCCCTCTCAATGCCCGCCATGTGGCCCTATCGATTCCCACCATGTGGCCCTCTCGACGTCAGCCATGTAGCCCTCTCGATGCCCGCCATGTGGCCCTCTCCTTGTCTGCCATGTGGCCCTCTCCATGCCCACCATGNATGTGGCCCTCTCGATCTCTAGCAAGTGGCTGTCTCAATGCTCGCCATGTGGCCCTCTCGATGCCCGCCATGTGGCCCCCTCGATGCCCGCCATGTGGCCCTCTCGATGCCCACCATGTGGCCCTCTCGATGCCTACCATGTGGCCTTCTCGATGCCCGTCGTGTGGCCCTCTCTGAGCCCGCCATGTGGCCTTCTCGCCCCCTGCCATGTGGCCCTCTTGATGCCCACCATGTGACCCTCTCGAAGTCTGCCATGTGGCCCTCTCGTCGCGCGCCATGTGGCCCTCTCTGAGCCCAGCATGTGGCCCTCTCCAAGACCACCATGTGCCCCTCTCCAAGCCCGCCATGTGGCCCTCTCGATCTGTAGCAAGTGGCCCTCTCAATGCCTGTCATGTGGCCCTCTCGATCTACAGCAAGTGGCCCTCTCAATGCCCACCATGTGGCCCTCTCGATGCCCACCATGTGGCCCTCTCGACGTCGGCCATGTAGCCCTCTCGATGCCCGCCATGTGGCCCTCTCCTTGCCTGCCATGTGGCCCTCTCCATGCCCACCATGTGGCCCTCTCTGAGCCCGCCATGTGGCCCTCTCGATCTGCAACAAGTGGCCCTCTCAAAGCCCGCCATGTGGCCCTCTCGATGCCCACCATGTGGCCCTCTCGATGTCCTCCATGTGGCCCTCTCGAGCCCGCCATGTGGCCCTCTCGAAGCCCGCCATGTGGCCCTCTCGATCTCTAGCAAGTGGCCGTCTCAATGCTCTCCATGTGGCCCTCTCAACGCCGGCCATGTGGCCCTCTCGATGCCCACCATGTAGCCCTCTCGATGCCCACCATGTGGCCCTCTCGATGCCCACCGTGTGGCCCTCTCAATGCCCGCCATGTGGCCTTCTAGCCGCCTGCCATGTGGCCCTCTCGATGCCCGCCATGTGGCCCTCTCGATGCCCGCCATGTGGCCCTCTCACTACCCGCCATGTGGCCCTCTCGATGCTCGCCATGTGGCCCTCTCGACATCGGCCATGTGGCGCACATTGGACCGCCCTCCTCACGCAGATCTGATGCCTCTCTGCGTGCCACGTGGCACATATTCGACCACACCAGTCTCACAGATCTGATGGTTGTCAGTGTGCCACGTCGCTGGAATCTGACGGTTGCCTGAGTGCCACTTGGTGTACATCGGACGACCGTCTTCACGAAGATCTGATGGTTGTCTGAGTGCCCCGTGGCGCACATCCGACTGCTAGTCACGCAGATCTGATGGTTGCATGGGTGTCACGTGGCGCCAATCCGACAGTCATCCTTACACAGATCTAATGGTTGTGTGAGTGCCACGTGCCGCACATCCAATGGGTCTCTGTCTGCCACGTGGCAGACATCTGATCGCCCTCCTCACGTTGATCTAATGTTTGTCTGAGTGCCACGTGGTACACTTTGGGGTGATCCGATGGTTGTCTGAGTGCCACCTGGTGCATATCTGACGGCCCCCGTCACGTAAATCTGATGGTTGCCTGAGTGCCACATGGCGCACATCCGACGACCTTCTTTACGCATATATGATGGTTGTCTGTGTGCCACGTGTCGCACATCCGACGGCCTTCTTTACGCATATATGATGGTTGTCTGTGTGCCACGTGCCACACATCCGACGGCCCGTCACGCAGCTCTGATGGTTGTCTGAGTCCTACGTGGCAGGAATCCTACGGCCCTCATCACGAAGATCTGATGAATGCATGAGTGCCACGCGGCGCACATCCGACGGTCATCCTCGTGCAGATCTGATGGTTGTGTGAGTGCCACGTGCCTCCCATCCAATGGCTCTCTGCACGCCACGTGGCGCACATCCGACGGCCCTTGTCTCGGGGATCTAATGGTTGTCTGAGTGAAACGTGGCGCACATCGGACGGCCGGCGTCGCACACATCCGACGGCTCACTGAGTGAAACATGGTGCACAGATAACGAATCGATCAGAATAACCCTGAAAACAAATTTTCAATCGATCAGAATAACCCACAATTTGTTTTCCACAAATTTCCTGTCGTGGGCGAACAAATTTTCTGTCTCTATAATAATTTTCTGTCGTGGGCGAAAATGGATAATGAATCGATCAGAATAACAAATTTTCTGTCGACGGATCTCATCGAGTCTACTCTATTATTGCGGGTTGCTAGTAATAATTCAGTCAAGAAACATATATTTACACTTATTAAAAATATATTTTATGTTTATTAAAAATATATTGCAGGTGGGTGATTATTAATATGAGCAGCTAGCTAGGTGGTTGATTATAAGCATTTCCACCATTCATAGCACGCACGGGATCTCCAATTTAGGGAAATAAAGAAATATTTTGTAAGTATTTTGTAATAATTTAATTAAAGATATGATTTTAAATGCTATGGTTTAATATTTTTTAAGTATTTAATTATATATATATATATATATATATATATATATATTGTCTGTCTGGAGGAATCAGCAATTAGTTGGTTATCCAACTGCTATCACTATAACCTTCAGGTGTGCCCACAAGGCCTCTTACGCCGCACACATTGTAAGTCGGGGGGAATTGAACTCGAAACCTCATGGAACTTCATTTTCACGGCACTTGCCAATTGAGCTGCCCCCAAGGGCATTAAATATTTTATTTTAAATGTTATCATTTTTTTAATTGTATTTTGGTTGAGTTGAATTGAATTAGAAAAATTAGAAAAATCTAAATCTTGAAATTTTTTAAGGTAATGATTTGAATGTGAATGAAATTTTAAATTTAATTTGGTTGTCTTGATTTAAAATTTACATTGTGATTACAAATATCATTATATTTAGATTGAAGTTGCATAGATTATATTTTTTTTTTTGTCTTGAATTTCTTCTAAATTTTATAGATTATAGATTTTGTGTTTTTCAATGGAGTTTTTTTGGAAGATTTCATCTGTCATGTAAAAGGCATCGTAGATGTAAATGTAAATAAGTTTTGTCTTCAATTTCTCTAAATTGTATAGATCATAATGTCTTTTTTCTAAAAAAAGTTCCTAATGGTAATATTTGTAAGAATTTTTTTTTTGTCTATACACCTTAATGTTACTTTTGAATTCCAAAGCTTATAACTTTAAAGGTAGAAAAGATGATCAAATTTAAAATTGATAATATATTTTATAATAACATATTTTGTTTTTAATATTTTCATTATTACATAATAAATTTATATATTTTATTTTCAATTTTCACTTCAAATTTGAGTGTCAATAAAGTTTTGAATTTAATCTGGTTGTCTTGATTTAAGATTCATTGTGATTACAAATATCATTATATTTAGATTGAAGTTGCATAGATTATATTTATTTTTTTGTCTTGAATTTCTTCTAAATTTCATAAATTATAGATTATTTTATCTCAATAGAGTTTTTTTTAGAAGAATCTATCTATGATTTTTGCATTTAAAAACTGATTTTAATATTGTCATGTAAAAGGCATCTTAGATGTAAATGTAAATGAGTTTTGTCTTCAATTTCTCTAAGTTGTATAGATCTTAATGCCTTTTTTTTTTAAGTTTTCAGAATGGTATATTTGTCAGAATTTTTTTGTTTGTCTATACACCTTAAAGTTACTTCTTAATTCCAAAGCTTATAATTTTATTAGAGTAGAAAAGATGATCAAATTTAAAATTGATAATATATTTTATAAGAACATATTTTGTTTTTTATGTTTTCATTATTACATAAAAATCCTATATATTGTATTTTCAATTTTCACTTCAAATTTACATTTTATTTTCAAATTTCAACTTAAGTTTTTGCCATTTAAAAAAATCTATACATAAATATTTGATAGTTTTAATTTCTTTTTTATTATATATAAATTTAATATATAACTTATATTAATTTATTTAAATAACTTAATTTATTGAATTTATAAAATAATTTATTATTTCAAAATAAAATTTTAGAAAATGTATATTTTTATATTATTTATAAAAATGTTGAACATTATTATGATTATATATGTGTGGGTTAATGAATAATAAAGATAGAATTACTCTTTTTTATACTATTTCTTGTCAATTGGATCTAGTCTATAAGTGACATGTTGATGATTCTTAATGATGTTTGGTCGTCTCCATGTTCCTTCGTGATTTAGGGGGGCATATCTTCGTGGTCATTGTAAATTTAGAAAGTTTTTTGTTTTATATATTGTTTGGATTGACCATATCCTTCTAGGACATCTTGAATTAGCATAAAGTAGGGTGTTTAAGAAATGTACATGACCATTAATATTAGTCTAATATTGGTAGTGTCAACAATGACCAGTTGAAATATTGGTTTTCTTTGAAAAATAATTGAACTCTAAAAAGAGTATCACATAAAATTGCTTTCAATTAATTAACTATAACTTGATATGGCTTTGTTAATGAAAAATGCTTTCATCCTACATAAATGTTAGTCTTATCCCTTTACACCACCTGTAAAAGATTAGGATATTCACAAGTAACAGGTTTTTGATGAATTTATAATAATAGTAAAAATATATATAGAAAAAAAATTATAAAGAAAAACTAAATTTCAAAAAATTGTCTGGAATTCTTTGAAAAATGATTACTCTAAAAGAAGTATCACATAAAATTGTTTGTAATGAATTAAGTATAACTTGACATGGCTTAGTTAATTGCTTGTAATTAATTAAGTGTAACTTGACATCACTTAGTTAATGGAAAATGTCTTCAAAACTTTAAAACTCGTTTTATCTCTTTACACCACAAGTAAGAGGGTATCACAAATAACAGATCAAGATATTCACAAGTAGAAGTAAAAGGTTTTATGTGAATTTATAATGATATTTAAAAAAAATCAAAAGATTTTCTCATCTTCCCTGTAATATTATAATGATATTTAAAAAAAAATCAAAAGATTTTCTCATCTTCCCTGTAATATTATAATGATGACAGAATGTAAAATAATACAAATGCATATAATATATAAGAAAAACTAAATTTCAATATATATATACATAAACTAAATTTCAAATGTTAAAAAAAAAAATCTTAAAGTCCATATACTATAAAAATTAAATTTCAAATGATTATCTTGCATAATAATGTTTATATATATATATATATATATATATATATATATATATATATAATTTATTTTATGTTAACCAAAGTATATATATATGAAAAACTAAATTTCAAAAAATTGCCTAATATCAAATATCAACAACAATGCTGAAACGTATAACTTCAAAAAGATTTAAATCATTTCAATCTTACTTTTTATATTTTTTAAGAGTAAATTTTAAAGAATTACCTTGGATGATAATGCCCCAGTGTTAACCAATTTCAAAGTAAAACTAAATTATGAATAAGAAAAACTAAATTTCAAAAAATTACCTATGTCAAATTTCAATCGTCAACAACATTGCTAAAACGAGTGTCACTTCAAAAAAGATTTAAATCATTCAATCTTATATTTAAATCATTGAATCTTATAATCCAAATCTGTACATCTCATTGTTCCAACTTTGAAAAGATCTTTCACAATTTTTATAATATGGCATTTACATAAATGAACTTGAGCAAACCTCGGTGCATGTATTTTTTAAAAATAATATAATATAATGTATAAGTAGTATTGTTAAAAATAATATAAGATGGCATTTACATAACTGAGCTTTCAAAAACCTCAGTGCTAATGTATAAGTATGTATTGTTAAAAATAATAATATACAAAGCTACTTGAACTACCACTAACAAAATAGTACGTGAAATACCTATCGCACACTACCCTTACCACTACCACTGTATAAGTATGTATTGTTAAAAATAATAATATACAAGCGTCGTAGTCTGTCAATTTGCTTGTGCTTCATAGGCAAAGCTGAGCAGTGAGCTTTCAAAATTATTATAACATGGTATTTACAGAAATGAGCTTAAAACCTCAGTGCCAATGTATAACTTATAAATATGTATTGTAAAAAATAGAGTACAAGCGCTGTACTCTGTTAATTTGCTTAATTTGCTTCTGCTTCAGAGACAAAGCTGAGCTTTCAAAAATCTCAGTGCTACTGTATAAGTATGTATTGTAAAAAATAATAATGTACAAGCGCTGTAGTCTGTCCAGGCAAAGCTGAGATGTGAGCTTTCAAAATTCTTTAAAATGTCATTTACAGAAATGAACTTGAACAAACCTTAGTGCTAATGTATAAGTATGTATTGTAAAAACAATAATGTACAAGCGCTGTAGTCCATTTGTTTGTGCTTCAAAGGCGAAGCTCAGCTTGCCAACAACATTTGTCTGATATTGAAGTTGAGACTGGCTCAATCCAGAATCTGAAGTAAGAAGTAAGATGAGCAGAGTTTTGGGAAGAATACAAACTCCCAGCAATAAGAGAGCATCTTACTAGCCTTGGATCGTCAAAAACAATTGAGTCTTCCACTGACACACCTGCTTCTTAAACAGTCAAAAACAAAAACCATTACCATTGAAATATACTGCAATATCAAAATCCAAGTTTACGAAAATGGCATATCATTATTTTCCCAGACAAACCTGTTCAGGGATTATTAATAGTTGTCAAATCTTTTGATGAGCGTTGATATGCGTGAATACTTTCACCAACACAATCATAGAGACTTTTTGCATGGTGTGAACTGAGAGTCTCCATCTACATAAAGAAGATCGAAACCATTTAAGCATAAATTTCAACAATGAAATTTATCTTTAAAATCTCCTCTGTACAAACAAGGAAAGGAAACAAAACATCGGAGGAAATGACCAAATCCAAAAAAGAAAAATTCATAAATAATTCAACTAACATTACTATATCAGACTCTAGTTTTTCCTCCCTTGTTATTTCTATGGAATAAAGGATGTATAAGCCAAATATATTGCACAAATGCAAATGACACTAAATAGAGTTGCAAACTGTAAACACTTTGGGACATCAGTTATGCCTTCTGTAAACAAGAACAAATACCTTGGCAAAGCGAAGTAGTGAAACATAGACATTATGTGTCACAGATACTTTCTTAGGAGACATATCAGGAAGCCTCCGAAATGATGATGATCCAGGGGATGGCCCTGATCAAAAAATCACGTGAGCTTATATTATGTTTCAGTTAAAATTCCAACAATGTAGTTCTTCACAGCATAGTTTTTAAGGTAGTCATGAAATTAAATGTTGTCGTACCATACCATTACTTTTGGTAGTCATGAACTTAAAATGTTCCATACCATACCATCACTTTTTTCTGTATCTTCAGACCCATGGCTATGTTTTACATGGGAATAACTAGGAGAAAACTGCTACAACAATGGCCTGACAACAACTATAACTACTCAATAAAATGCAATCACTAGGAGCAAACTGCTACAACAATGGCCTGACAACAGCTATAACTACTCAATAAAATGCAATCACTAGGAGCAAACTGCTACAACAATAGCTTGACAGTAGCTATAACTACTCAATAAAATGCAATAACATCCACCATCTCATGCCCTGATTTCTGTTCAACAATGCACAGGAGAACATATTTGAATAAATACCGACATTTTTTAATTGACATCGGGAATCACTGGTCAGACAAGGGTATGCCCATGAATGCTGAAAAGAAATAATGTACCCCATATCACTTTGTGGATGATGAATCAACAAAGACATCATGAAACACTCCAAGGTTTCCACTGAGGTTGCTTCTTGTAGTTCAGAATAATCTCCTGAAATGTCAAGTCCATTTGTCGGACCTGAAAAATAGATCACAACAAATCAAACTGGTTGTTATTTGCAAAGTTGGAAATTTACCAATACAATCTATTTCAGATCACAACAAATCAAACTGGTTGTTATTTGCAAAGTTGGAAATTTACCAACGCAATCTATTTCAATTGCAAGTGGAACTGACATTTGAAATTCCATAGAAGCTACAAAGGATGACTTGGTCAATATGCCTATTGAAAAATATACGTGTCTCCAGGCTAAACAGGAGGTTTAGAAGCCAATAAACTTGTTCCATAACAAGAATGGGTCGCTGAAGTCTTTCAGACAAGCCTTTTATTCTAAGGACAGGAGCTTAAGAACCTACACAAACAAATTATATTTCGAATGAGATAGCATCAGTGAAACATCTGTAATGTGGATTCAATGCCATCAAACTTGAACAAACATTAATCATCAAAACTCACACGCCTTTGCTTATTTGCATCTAAAAATTTTACAAACTCTGTCGGTTTCTCTAAAGCCAAGCTAGAAATGAGCAAAACATTCTAGTGCAAATTAGAGAAAAGTGCCAACATACCTTTTGAAAAAATACATATATTATCGTCTCTGCACAAGTCTCGCCCCACCTCCTGCAGGACTTGGCCGTGTGGGACTAAAACACGCCAAGAATTGGAAGCAAAAGGTTAGAGACCAAAATAACAGAAACAATATTAGACTAGAATCGTTGCTGGTTATCCAAAGCAATATTCATAAGAACAGAACCACCTTGCAAAAGTTGATTATAGAGGAGGTTGTGGTCTTGACTCTTGATTATCCAGAGCCGAAAACGATGACTACTCCTTACATTGGCGAAACAAAGCTATTATGTTCCCCCATAACTCCAATTGTCTCATTGGAAACTACAGTAGTAGCAAGCCTCTAAGGAGAAGATGAAGTATCAATATTAAGATCTGCAGTATAACATTTGTCAAGTAACATCTGGTTAGGTGAAAGAATGCATATGGGTTTAAAATAACTAGTTTGAAAGAGAATTGTCATTACTTCCAGGTGGTTGTACAATAGGGATTCAGAAATAAATTCCCAATCAACAAATGAGAACAGCAAAATCTTAGCCTATGTACATGGGCCATCACAAGAAAGTCAATCCCCCAAGGTAGTCAAAGTCATAGAAAAATAATCAATTTCATTGCATCTACAAGGTGTTTTAATTTTTGACCTATTGACTTGTCCACAAATCTACAGTGAATTTGACCCATGGGAAATCAAAATCTCAAGAATAGTGATTAAGAAAAAGAAATCAAACAGTAGTTGTTGAACTGGCCAGGGATGCCACCATATAAGTTCTGAATCCCTGTGGCCAGTGATGCCACCAGATAAGTTCTGAATCTCTTTCATATTACTCGGAATGTTTATGGCAAAGTTAAAAGCAATTAGTAAAAAGTGATGAAAACCCAAAAAGTAAGGATAGCACAAGTGCCCTGCCAATGATGTCAGAATGTCAAACGAAAACCAAGTGACAAGATCCAATAGCAAAATCAAGAACAAGCGATGAATTAAAGTCAGCAGCATAACTTGAATACTGAACAAACTTGCAAAGAAAAAGTAATAGAATACGTCATTACAGGCATCATGAAAAGTTAAAACAATGAGAAAATTGCCATCAATATCCAAATATGGCAAATGCAACCACTGAAAGGAAAAATCATGGTATTACGTTAATGAAAAGTACCAAAAGCATCTCACAAATCTGAATCATATATTTAGTTTGGAATCCCCCACAATGAGAAAATTGCCATCAATATCCAGGTATGGGAAAATGCAACCACTGAAAGAAAAAATCACGGTATTACATTAATGAAAAGTACCAAAAGCATCTCATGAATCTCAATTATATGTTTAGTTTGGAATCCCCTACGTGTTACTCAGAATGTGTATGGGAAAATTATTCACACCCAGTACAGTAAAATGTGATGAAATCTGCACATATTCAAATGTGAAGATAGCACCTCTGACCTGCCCATAATAATGGAATAATAAAATGAAAAACATAATTCAGAATATCCATCAGCAAAACCAATAATGAGTGATGAATTAAAGTCAGCAGCTTAACATAAATAATTAGATTCTAGAAAATTGTATAAGCAAAAAGCAACCACTGAGATTTATAAAAAACAACAACATATGGCATTACATGGACTTCTCAACTAAAGCATTTCACCAATCTGAAACATAATTTTGGTCAATACAGAGAGTCAACTGTGGATTTGAGTTTGAAGTTCTTGCTGTACAATGAATACATGATGAATAATTTTCTGTTTTGTAAACATCTCTTTATAACATGGAATAAGAGTTTTACATGGAGATCAAAGAGACATAAATATGCATATGAACTGACCACTTAGAACAGAATAAACAAGTGCATCATAGGGATTCAATATTCAGTTTCAAATAGTTACACACCAAAACCACCTAAACTGCTTCAAAATTTCAATTTTTCACAACCACCTAAACTTCAATTTCTCACAACCACCTAAACTGTTTCAAAATTTCAGTTTCTCACAGATAATGACGTACAAAATAGATTTGAAACAAGATGCAAAACAGCACTGTAACTAGCTAAGAATTTATATGCATCCATCATTCTTCTAACCTATTGCTCCCAGAGGCTGTAAAGGTTTTGCTGTTCGTGCCACTTAAAGTGAATTTAGATTCTAGAAAATCTTTTTCCACTTGAAGAGCAACTGTAACTACAAAATTGACCCAAACCACTGAATTGATCCAAAGCCCTTTCCCCAGAAGAAGAATCACTAAAGAATAGGAGCTTGTAACTTGAAATTCCCTGTTTCCTGACAATCCATTGCATAGTCATAAGGTGTGTTTCAAAAATCCATTCAAGTCAAGCCATGAAACACCCTGTAAAACCATATACATCAAATACGAATAAATGCATACATTAAAACCAAAACAATTTTTTAATAACTCAAATTAGATAAGTGAGAATAAAAAAGGCACCTATCTCACTCATAAAGCATGGACCCTACATTTTCACATCCTTAGTAAATTAAAACGAAGGCGAAATGCCATTAAAAAAAATATTGGATGAGAGATATAAATCACATGTGAATGATTTATATTATAATTATAAAAAAAAAAAGGAAAAAACAAAGCTCTTTTCATAGCATATGCTAGATGAAAAAAAAATACATACCTGGAATTAGAATCTCAAATATCACCTCCATGAGATGAATTCCCTTGATGCTTCTACTTAATTTATTCATTAGTTGATTTGCTATGGCATCTCTCATTCTGCCTCTACACAATAAAGGCATATACCATCTTCTACCTTCATAATCACTCAACCTGCACTCTGCATTTGCACTACATAATACATACTTGTGCCTCTCACAAAATGCATATATACATTCATACCACCGCTTTTTCTAAATCCATAGTATTTATTATTCAAAATCTCAAAGAAATGAAACAATGAAAGTTGCCAGATAAAACATGGACCTACACATTCTACTATAAAATATTCTCAAGAGGTTTTGAAATATTGTAAAAAGAAATTAAGGAAGCCATACTAAGGAAGTTCCCTTGTGCTTTTCTTCTTCAAAGAGGGAATTCAAAAACAAAAAGAAAACCAAAACTAATAGCATCTCACGAAAGCAAATTTATTATGCAAAAGACAAAAATCTTAATTCCACGACAACAAAAGTAAGCATTGCAAAAGTACATAGGCAAGAAGGGAGTAGAACCATTGTGTGAAACAAGGAGGATTTCATGGCGGAATTTGTGTGGAACTTGCACCAAAAGAACACTCACCCTTTACATCAAAATTTATGTTGTACCTTCTACAACATGGCCTTAAAGAGATTTGAGTACTTTCATCACAACACCTTCACCTACATTTCATTTTAGTCAAATAATAAATAAATAGAAAATAATATAGTAAGTCTCTTAATTCAAATAAACATACACTTGATATGATGAAGCAGGAGAAAATGAATTAAATTACCAGATATACCTCTTCCTCCTCCTCTACCTTAACCCACTATATATATGGAATCTACAAAATCCATACAATATAACCAAATCCAAAAGGAGGAGTTCATGGCGGAATTTGTGTGGAACTTGCACCAAAAGAACACTTACCCAAGTTACACTCACCCTTTGCATCAAAATTTATGTTGTACCTTCTACAACATTGCCTTAAAGAGATTTGAGTACTTTCATCACAACACCTTCACAATATCTGCCGGTATCACAATTGTTTCCAATGCAACAATAGGTTCCCCTCAACTTTGTGTACATATAAGGCTTGCACTTCATTTATTGAACCAAATAAACACAACGAAAACCAAACTATGAAGAAAGGACACTATAATAGATAAGAAACTAAAAAAGAAAAAACCAAAACATATTAGCATGGCCATGCTGACGTGACTCTAAACCCAAATGATTAGCAAACATAGCAAAGAAAATGAAGCAAACATAAAAACACAAAAAACAACGACATTAATAATCATCAAAAGAAACAATAGAACCAAAACTCAAACTCTGCTCCTCCTCTAGTCAATAACCCCAAATTTCATGCATGGTGAACAAATGATGCCCTACAATCTTCTCTGCAAAATGTATTGAGTTGTCGAATGAACTGCAGAATCCATTCAATTCGATCCATGTAACACGCTGTAAAACCATATACATCAAATACAAATAATGCATACATTAAAACCAAAATAGAATTTTTAATAACTCAAATTAGATAAATGAAAAAAAAAAGGCACCTATCTCACTCACAAAGGATGGACCCTACATTTTCACATCCTTAGTAGATTAAATTGAAAGCGGAATTACATTAAAAAAATAATGGATGAGAGATATAAATTACATGTGAATGATTTACATTATAATTTTTAAAAAGGAAAAGGCAAAGATCTTTTAATAACACAGGCAAGATAAAAAATAAATACATGCATGGCAAAAGGCAAAAATCTTAATCCCACAACAACAAGAGTAAGCATTACGAAAGTCCATAGGCAAGAAAGGAGGAGAACCATTGTGTGAAACAAGGACTTCATGGCAGAATTTACGTGGAACTTGCACCAAAAGAACACTTACCCAAGTTACACTCACCCTTTGCATAAAAATTTATGTTGTGCCTTCTACAACATTTCCCAAAAGAAATTTGAGTAACTTTCATCAGAGCACCTTCACCTACATTGCATTTTAGTCAAATAATAAATAAATAGAAAATAATATAGCATGTCTCATAATTCAAAGAAACATACACTTGATATAATGAAGCAGAAGCAAATGAATTAAATTACCAAATATACCTCTTCCTCCTCTATCTCAACCCACTACATCTATGGAATCAACAAATCCATTCAGTATAACCAAATACTGCAATATCCACCGGTATCACCATTGTTTCCAATGCAGCAATAGGATCATCTCAGCTCTGTTTGCATATGAAGCTTGCACTTCATTTATCGAACCAAATAAAGACGACGAAAACCAAACTGTGAAGAAAGGACAGTAGAATAGATAGAAAACCAAATTAAAAAAAAAAAAGACCAAACCAAAATCAGACAAAACAAAACATATTAGCATGGCCATGCTTACTTGACTCTCAACCCAAATCTTCAGTAAACATAGCAAAAGAAAACGAAACAAACATAAAAACACAAAAACAACAACATCAACAATTATCAAAAGAAAAAATAGAAACAAAACTCCTACTATGCTCCTCCTCTAGTCAATATCCCCAAATTTTATGCACGGCGAACAAATGATGCCCTACAATGTTGTCTGCAAAATGTATTGAGTTGTCGAATAAAATGCAGAATCCATTCAACTTGATCCATGTAACACCTTGTAAAACCATATACATCAAATACAAATAAATGTATACATTAAAACAAAAAACAAAAATTTTAATAACTCAAATTAGATAAATGAGAATAAAAAAGGCACCTTTCTCACTCATAAAGCATGGACCCTACATTTTCACATCCTTAGTTTATTAAATTGAAAGTGGAATACCATAGAGAAAAACAATGGATGAGAGATATAAATTACATGTGAATGATTTACATTATAATTTTAAAAAAGAAGGAAAAGGCCAAGCTCTTTTTCTAGCAAGGGCTAGATGAAAAATAAATACATACTTGGAATTAGAATCCCAAATATGACCTCCATGAGATGAATTGACTTGATGCTTCGACTTAATTTATTGATAAGTTGATTTGCTATGGCATCCCTCATTCTGTCTCTACACAATAAAGGCATATACCATCTTCTACCTTCATAATCACCCAACCTGCACTCTGCATTTTCACTACATAATACATAATTATGTCTCTTTGACAAAATGCATATATACATTCATACCACCACGTTTTCTAAATCCGCAGTATTTATTATTCAAAAGCCAAAAGAAATGAAACAATGAAAGTTATTAGATAAAACATGGACATACACATTCTACTATGAAATATTCTCAAGAGGATTTGAAATATTGTAAAAAGACATTCAGGAAGCCATACTATGGGAGTTCACTTTTGTTTTATTTCCTAAAAGAGAGAATTCAAAAACAAAATGAAAATGAAAACCAATAACATCTCAAGAAAAGCAAATTTATTATGCAAAAGACAAGAATTTTAATCCCACAAAAACATGAGTAAGAATTGCTATTGTAAATAGGCAAGAGAGGAGGAGAACCACTGTGTGAAACAAGGAGGATTTCAGGGCGAAATTGAGTGGAACTTGCACCAAAAGAACACTTACCCAAGTTACACTCACCCTTTGCATCAATATTTACATTGTACCCTCTACAACATTGCCCTAAAGGGATTTGAGTACTTTCATCAGAGCACCTTCACCTACATTGCATTTGAGTCAAATAATAAATAAAGAGAAATTAATATAATATGCCTCTTAATTCAAATAAACATACACTTGATATGATAAAGCGGGAGCAAATGAATTAAATTACTAAATATACCTCCTCCAACTGCTCTACTTTAACCCACTACATCTAAGGAATCTACAAAATCCATACATTATAACCAGATCCTGCAATATCCACCGGTATCATAGTTGTTTACAATGCAGCAATAGGATCATCTCATCTCTATGTGCTTATATGAGGATTGCACTTCATTTATCAAACCAAATAAAGACAACGAAAAACAAACTATGAAGAAATGACACTAGAATAGATAGGAAACCAAATAAAACATATTAGCATGGCCATGCTAACTTGACTCTCAACCCAAATCATTAGTAAACATAGAAAAAGAAAATGAAAGAGACATAAAAACACAAAAACAACGACATCAATAATCATCAAAAGAAACAATAGAAACAAAACTCAAACTCTGTTCCTCCTCTAGTCAATAACCCCAAATTTCACGCACGGCGAACCAATGATGCCCTACAATCTTCTCTGCAAAATGTATTGAGTTGTCGAATAAATTGCAGAATCCATTCAACTCGATCCATGTAACACCCTGTAAAACCATATACATTGAATAAAAACAAATGCATACATTAAAACCAAAACAAAAATTTTAATAACTCAAATTAGATAAATGAGAATAAAAAAGACACATGTCTCCCTCATAAAACATGGACCCTTCATTTTCGCATCCTTGGTTTATTAAATTGTAAGTGTAATGCCATAAAGAAAAATAATGGATGAGAGATATAAATTATATGTGAATGATTTACATTATAATTTTAAAAATGAAGGAAAAGGCCAAGCTCTTTTTCTAGCACATGCTAGATGAAAAATAAATACATACCTGGAATTAGAATCCCAAATATGACCTCCATGAGATGAATTGACTTGATGCTTCTACTTAATTTATTGATTAGTTGATTTGCTATGGCATCCCTCATTCTGCCTTTACACAATAAAGGCATATACCATCTTCTACCTTCTTAATCACTCAACCTACACTCTGCATTTGCACTACATAATACATAATTATGTCTCTCTAACAAAATGCATATATACATTAATACCACCACTTTTTCTAAATCCATAGTATTTATTATTCAAAATCCAAAAGAAATGAAACAATAAAACTTGCCAGATAAAACATGGACATACACATTCTACTATGAAATCTTCTCAAGGGGTTTTGAAATATTGTAAAAAGACATTCAGGAAGCCATACTATGGGAGTTCACTTGTGTTTTTTTTCTTAAAAGAGAGAATTCAAAAACAAAACGAAAATGAAAACCAATAGCATCTCAAGAAAAGCAAATTTATTATGCAAAAGATAAAAATCTTAATCCCACAACAACAAGAGTAAGAATTGCAAAATTACATAGGAAAGAGGCTGGGAGAACCACTGTCTGAAACGAGGATTTCAAGGCAGAATTTATGTGGAACTTGCACGAAAAGAACACTTACCCAAGTTACACTCGCCCTTCACATCAACATTTACGTTGTACCCTCTACAACATTGCCCTAAAGGGGTTTGAGTACTTTCATCATAGCTCTCATTCACCTACATTGCATTTTTGTAAAATAATAAATAAATAGAAAATAATATAGTATGCCTCTTAATTCAAATAAACATACACTCGATATGATGATGCATGAGCAAATGAATTAAATTACCAAATATACATCTTCCTCCTCTACCTTAACCCATTACCTCTATGGAATCTACAAAATCCATACAATATAACCAAATCCTGTAATATCCACCTGTATCACCATTGTTTTCAATGCAACAATTAGATCATCTCATCTCTCAGTGCATATAAGGCTTGCACTTCATTTATCGAACCAAATAAACACAACGAAAACCAAACTATCAAGAAAGGACACTAGAATAGATAGGAAACCAAATAAAAATAAATAAATAAAAACACAATAAGACATACCAAAACATATTAGCATGGCCATGCTGACTTGACTCTCAACCCAAATGATTCACAAACATACCAAAAGATAATGAAGCAAACATAAAAACACAAAAACAACGACATCAATAATCATCAAAAGAATCAATAGAAACATAACTGAAACCCTGCTCCTACTCTAGTCAATAACCCCAAATTTCATGCATGGCGATACAATGATGCCCTACAATCTTATCTGCAAAATGTATCGAGTTGTCGAATGAATTGCAAAATCCATTCAAGTCGATCCATGTAACACCCTGTAAAACCATAACATCAAATATAAATAAATACATCCATTAAAACCAAAACAAATTTTTAATAACTCAAATTAGATAAATGAGAATAAAAAACGCAACTATCTAACTCATAAAGCATGGACCCTACATTTTCGCATTCTTAGTAAATCAAAATGAAAGTGAAATGCGATTAAAAAAATAATGAATGAGAGATATAAATTACATGTGAATGATTTACATTATAATTTTAAAAAAAGAAGCAAAAGGCAAAGCTCTCTTGATAGCACATGCTAGATGGAAAAAAAATACATACCTGGAATTAGAATCCCAAATGTCACCTCCATGAGATGAATTCACTTGATCCTTCTACTTAAATTATTCATTAGTTGATTTGTTATGGCATCCCTCATTCTGCCTCTACATAATAAAGGCATATACCATCTTCTACCTTCGTAATCACTCAACCTTTACTCTGCATTTGCACTACATAATGTATAATTATGTCTCTCTCACAAAATGCATATATACATTCATACCACCACTTTTTCTAAATCCATAAGTATTTATTATTCAAAAGCCAAAAGAAATGAAACAATGAAAGTTTCCAGATAAAACATGGACATACACATTCTACTATGAAATCTTCTCAACAGGGTATAAAATATTGTAAAAAGACATTCAGGGAGCCATACTATGGGAGTTCACTAGTGTTTTTTTTATTAAAAGAGGGAATTCAAAAACAAAACGAAAATAAAAACCATGGGCATCTTGAGAAAAGCAAATTTATTATGCAAAAGACAAAAATCTTAATCCCACAACAACAAGAGTAAGAATTGCAATTGTACATAGGCAAGAGGGGAGGAGAACCACTGTGTGAAACAAGAATGATTTCACAGCAGAATTTGTGTGGTACTTGCATCAAAAGAACACTTACCCAAGTTACACTCACCCTTTGCATCAACATTTACATTGTACCCTCTACAACATTTCCCTAAAGGGATTTGAGTACTTTCATCAGAGAAACTTCACCTACATTACATTTTAGCCGAATAATAAATAAATAGAAAATAATATAGTTTGTCTCTTAATTCAAATAAACATACGCTTGATATAATGAAGCAGGAGCAAATGAATTAAATTACCAAATATACATCTTCCTCCTCTACCTTAACCCACTACATCTAAGGAATCTACAAAATCCATACAGTATAACCAAATCCTGCAATATCAACCAGTATCACAATTGTTTCCAATGCAGCAATAGGATCATCTCATCTCTGTGTGCTTATGACGCTTGCACTTCATTTATCGAACCAAATAAAGACAACAAAAACCAAACTATGAAGAAAGGAAACTATAATAGATAGGAAACCAAATAAAAAAAAAGACCAAACCAAAATAAGACAAACCAAAACATATTAGCATGGCCATGCTGACTTGACTCTCAACCCAAATCATTAGTAAACATAGCAAAAGAAAATGAAACAAACATAAAAACACAAAACGACATCAATAACCATCAAAAGAAACAATAGAAACAAAACTTAAACTCTATTCCTCCTCTAGTCAATAACCCCAACTTCCACGCACGGTGAACCAATGATGCCCTACAATCTTCTTTGCAAAATGTATTGAGTTATCGAATAAATTGCAGAATCCATTCAACTCGATCCATGTAACACCCTGTAAAACCATATACATCAAATACAAATAAATGCATATATTAAAACCAAAACAAAAAATTTCATAACTCAAATTTTCATAAAAGATGGCACCTATCTCACTCATAAAGCATGGACCCTTCATTTTCACATCCTTAATTTATTAAATTGAAAGCATAATGCCATTAAGAAAAATAATGGCTGAGAGATATAAATAACATGTGAATGATTTACATTATAATTTTAAAAAGGAAGGAAAAGGCCAAGCTCTTTTTCTAGCACAGGCTAGATGAAAAATAAATACATACCTGGAATTATAATCCCAAATATAACCTCCATGAGATGAATTGACTTGATGCTTCTACTTAATTTATTGATTAGTTGATTTGCTATGGCATTCCTCTCTGCCTCTATACAATAAAGTTTAAACACATATACCATCTTCTACCTTCATAATCATTCAACCTGCATTCTGCATTTGCACTACATAATACATAATTATGTCTCTCGTACAAAATGCATATATACATTCATACCACCACTTCTTCTAAATCCATAGTATTTATTATTCAAAAGCCAAAAGAAATGAAACAATGAAACTTGCCAGATAAAACATGGACATACACATTCTTCTATGAAATCTTCTCAAGAGGGTTTGAAATATTGTAAAAAGACATTCAGGAAGCTATACTATTACTATGGGAGTTCACTTGTGCTTTTTTTCTTAAAAGAGAGAATTCAAAAACAAAACGAAAATGAAAACCAATAGCATCTCAAGAAAAGCTAATTTATTATGCAAAAGACAAAAATCTTAATCCCACAACAAGAGTAAGAATTGCAAAAGTACATAGGTAAGAGGCTAGTAGAACCACTGTGTGAAAAAGGAGGATTTCTGGGTGAAATTTATGTGAAACTTCCACCAAAAGAACACTTACCCAAGTTACACCCACCCTTTGCATCAACATTTACGTTGTACCCTCTACAACATCGCCCTAAAGGGATTTGAGTACTTTCATCAGAGCACCTTCACCTACATTGCATTTTCGTAAAATAATAAATAAATAGAAAATAATATAGTATGCCTCTTAATTCAAATAAACATACACTCGATATGATGATGCATGAAAAAATGAATTAAATTACTAAATATACCTCTTCCTCCTCTTCTAAGTTAACCCACTACATCTAAGGAATCTACAAAATCCATAGCATATAACCAAATCCTACAATATCCACCTGTATCAACATTGTCTTTAATGCAAAACTAGGATCATCTCTTCTTTGTGTGCATATAGGGCTTGCACTTCATCTATCGAACCAAATAAACACAACGAAAACCAAACTATGAAGAAAGGACACTAGAATAGATATGAAACCAAATAAAAAAAAGATCCAACCACAATAAGACAAACCAAAACATCTTAGCATGGCCATGCTAACTTGACTCTCAACCCAAATGATTCACAAACACAGCAAAAGAAAATGAAACAAACACAAAAACACAAAAACGACATCAATAATCATCCAAAGAATCAATAGAAACATAACTCAAACCCTGCTCCTCCTCTAGTCAATAACCCCAAATTTCATGCATGGCAAACCAATGATGCCCTACAATCTTCTCTGCAAAATGTATCGAGTTGTCGAATGAATTGCAAAATCCATTCAAGTCGATTAACACCCTGTAAAACCATAACATCAAGTGTAAATAAATACATACATTAAAACCAAAACAAATTTTTAATAACTCAAATTAAGCAAATGAGAATAACCAATGATGGCCTACAATCTTCTCTGCAAAATGTATCGAGTTCTCGAGTGAATTGCAAAATCCATTCAAGTCGATCCATGTAACACCCTATAAAACCATAACATCAAGTGTAAATAAATACATACATTAAAACCAAAACAATTTTTTAATAACTCAAATTAAGTAAATGAGAATAAAAAATGAAACTATCTCACTCATAAAGCATGGACCCTACATTTTCACATCCTTTGTAAATTAAAATGAAAGTGAAATGCAATTAAAAAAATAATGGATGAGAGATATAAAATTTAAATTACATGTGAATGATTTACGTTATAATTTTAGAAAAATAAGGAAAAGGCAAAGCTCTTTTGATAGCACATGCTAGATGGAAAAAAAAAACACGTACCTAGAATTAGAATCTCAAATATCACATCCATGAGATGAATTCACTTGATCCTTCTACTTAATTTATTCATTAGTTGATTTGCTATGGCATCCCTCATTCTGCCTCTACACAATAAAGGCATATATCATCTTCTACCTTCGTAATCACTCAACCTTTACTCTGCATTTGCACTACATAATGCATAATTATGTCTCTCTCACAAAATGCATATATACAGTCATACCACCACTTTTTCTAAATCCATAGTATTTATTATTCAAAAGACAAAAGAAATGAAACAATGAAAGTTGTCAGATAAAACATGGACATACACATTCTACGATGAAATCTTCTCAAGACGGTTTGAAATATTGTAGAAAGAAATTAAGGAAGCCATACTATGGGAGTTCACTTGTACTTTTTTAATTCAAAGAGAGAATTCAAAAACAAAATGGAAATGAAAACCAACAGTATCTCCAGAAAAGAAAACTTATTATACAAAAGGCAAAAATCTTATTCAAACAACAACAAGAGTAAGCATTACAAAAGTACATAGGCAAGGAGGGAGGAGAACCATTGTGTGAAACAAAAAGGATTTCATGGCGGAATTTACGTGGAACTTGCACTAAAAGAACACTTACTCAAGTTACACTCACCCTTTACATCAAAATTTATGTTGTACCTTCTACAACATTGCCCTAAAGAGATTTGAGTACTTTCATCAGCGCACCTTCGCCTACATTGCATTTTAGTCAAATAATAAATAAATAGAAAAAATATAGAATGCATCGTAATTCAAAAAAGCATACACTTGATATGATGAAGCAAGAACAAATGAATTAAATTACCAAATATACCTCTTCCTCCTCCTCTACCTTAACCCACTACATCTATCGAATCTACAAAATCCATATAGTATAACCAAATCCTGCAATATCCGTCAGTATCACCATTGTTTCCAATGCAGCAATAGGATCATCTCATCTCTATGTGCATATCAGGCTTGCACTTCATTTATTGAACCAAATAAACACAATGAACACCAAACTATGAAAAAATGACACTAGAATAACATGGTCATATTAGCATGCCAAAAAAAAGACCAAACCAAAATAAGACAACAAAAACATATTAGCATGGCCATGTTGACTTAACTCTCAACACAAATGATTAGGAAACATAGCAAAAGAAAATGAAGCAAACATGAAAACACAAAAACAACGACATCAATAATCATCAAAAGAAATAATAAAAACAAAACTAAAACTTTGCTCCTCCTCTAGTCAATAACCCCAAATTTCATGCATGGTGAACCAATTATGCCCTACAATCTTCTCTGCAAAATGTATTGAGTTGTCGAATAAATTGCAGAATCCATTCACGTCGATCCATGTAACACCCTGTAAAACCATATACATCAAATACAAATAAATGCATACATCAAAACCAAATCAATTTTTTTAAGAACTCAAAATAGATAAAAGAGAATAAAAAACACACCTAACACTCTCATAAAGCATGGAGCATAAATTTTAACATCCTTAGTAGATGAAATTGAAAGTGGGATGCCATTAAAAGAAATAATGGATGAGAGATGTAAATTACAAGTGAATGATTTATATTATAATTTTAAAAAAGAAGGAAAAGGAAAAGCTCTTGTCATAGCACAGGCTAGATAAAAGATAAATACATACCCAGAATTACAATCCTAAATATGACCTCCATGAGATGAATTCACTTAATGTTTCTACATAATTTATTCATTAGTTGATTTCCTATGGCATCCGTCATTCTGTCTCCACAAAATAAGACATATGCCACATTCTACCTTCATAATCACTCAACCTGCACTTTGCATTTGCGCTACATAATACATAATTATGTCTCTCTCACAAAATGCATATATACATTCATACAACCACTTTTTCTAAATCCATAGTATTTATTATTCAAAATCTGAAAGAAATGAAACAATGAAAGTTGTCAAATAAAACATGGACTTACATATTCTACTATGAAATTTTCTCAATAGGGTCTGAAATATTGTAAAAATACATTAAGGAAGCCATACTATGGGAATTCACTTATGTTTTTTTGCTTAAAAGAGAGAATTCAAAAATAAAATGAAAATGATTGTCTCTCTCACAAAATGCATATATACATTCATACAATCACTTTTTCTAAATCCATAGTATTTATTATTCAAAATCTGAAAGAAATGAAATAATGAAAGTTGTCAAATAAAACATGGACTTACATATTCTACTATGAAATTTTCTCAATAGGGTCTGAAATATTGTAAAAATACATTAAGGAAGCCATACTATGGGAATTCACTTATTTTTTTTTGCTTAAAAGAGAGAATTCAAAAATAAAATGAAAATGAAAACCAATAGCATCTCAAAAAAAGCAAATGTATTATGCAAAAGACAAAAATCTTGATCCCACGACAACAAGAGTAAGAATTGCAAAAGTTCATAGGCAATAAGGAAGGAGAACCATCGTGTGAAACGAGGATTTCATGGCGGAATTTGCATGGAACTTGCACCAAAAGAACACTTACCCAAGTTACACTCACCCTTTGCATCAACATTTGTGTTGTACCCTCTACAGCATTGCCTTAAAGAGATTTGAGTACTTTCATTAGAGCACCTTCACCTACATTGCAGTTTAGTCAAATAATAAATAAATAGAAAATAATATAGTATGCATCTTAAATCAAATAAACATACACTTCATATGATGATGCATGAGAAAATGAATTAAATTACCAAATACACATCTTCCTTCTCTACCTTAACCCATTAACTCTATGGAATCTACAAAATCCATACAATATAACCAAATCTTGTAATATCCACCTGTATCACCATTGTTTTCAATGCAGCAACAAGATCATCTCATCTCTGCATATAAGGCTTGCACTTCATTTATCGAACCAAATAAACACAACGAAAACCAAACTATCAAGAAAGGGCACTAGAATAGATAGGAAACCAAATAAAATAAAATAAAACCACAATAAGACATACCAAAACATATTAGCATGGTCATGCTGACTTGACTTTCAGCCGAAATGATTAGCAAACATAGCAAAAGAAAACGAAGCAAACATTAAAACACAAAAACAACGACATCAATAATCATCAAAAGAAACAATAGAAACAAAACTCAAAATGTGCTCCTCTAGTAAAAAACCCCAAATTTCATGCACGGCGAACCAATGATGCCCTACAATCTTCTCCACAAAATGTATTCCGTTGTTGAATGAATTGCAGAATCCATTCAAGTCGATCCATGTAATATCCTGTAAAACCATATACATCAAATACAAATAAATGCATACATTAAAACCAAAACAAAATTTTTAATAACTCAAATTAGATAAATGAGAATAAAAATGGCACCTATTTCACTCATAAAGCATGGACCCTAAATTTTCACATCCTTACAAGATTAAATTGAAAGGAGGATGCAATTAAAAGAAATAATGGATGAGAGATATAAATTACATGTGAATGATTTACATTAGAATCTTAAAAAAAAAAAGGAAAAGCTCTTTTGATAGCACAGGCTCGATGAAAAATAAATGCATATCTAGAATTAGAATCCCAAATATGACCTCCATGAGTTGATTGACTTAATGCTTCTACTTAATTTATTGATTAGTTTCTTTGCTATGGCATCCCTCATTCTGCCTCTACACAATAAAGGCATATACCATCTTATACCTTCGTAATCACTCAACCTGCACTCTGTATTTACACTACATAATAAATAATTATGTGTCTCTCACAAAATGCATATATACATTCATACCACCACTTTTTCTAAATCCATAGTATTTATTATTCAAAATCCAAAAGAAATGAAACAATGAAAGTTTTCAGACAAAACATAGACCTACACATTTTACTATGAAATCTTCTCAAGAGAGTTTTAAATATTGTAAAAAGATATTATTCAAAGTCCGAAAGAAATGAAACAATGAAAGTTTCCAAATAAAACATAGACCTACACATTTTACTATGAAATCTTCTTGGGAGGGTTTGAAATATTGTAAAAAGACATTAAAGAAGCGATACTATGGGAGTTCATTTATATTTTTTTTCTTAAGAGAGGGAATTCAAAAACAAAATGAAAATGAAAACCAAATGCATCTCTAGAAAAACAAATTTATTTTGCAAAAGACAAAAAGCTTAATCCCACAACAACAAGAGTTAGAATTGCAAAAGTACATAGGAAAGAGGGGAGGAGAACCATTGTGTGAAACAAGGAGGATTTCATGGTGGAATTTACATGGAACTTCCACCAATAGAACACTTACCCAAGTTACAATCACCCTTTGCATCAACATTTATGTTGTACCCTCTGCAACATTGCCCTAAAGAGATTTGAGTACTTTCATCAGAGCACCTTCACCTACATTGCAATTTAGTCAAATAATAAATAAATAGAAAATAATATAGTATGCCTCTTAATTCTAAAAAACATACACTTGATATGATGATGCATGACCAGAGGAATTAAATTACCAAATATACCTCTTCCTCCTCTAAATTAACCCATTAAATCTATAGAATCTACAAAATCCATACTATATAACCAAATTTTGCAATATCCACCAGCATCACCATTGTTTTCAATGTGCAATAAGATCATCTCATCTCTGTTTGCATATAAAGCTTGCACTTCATTTATCGAACCAAATAAATAGAACGAAAACCAAACTATCAAGAAAGGACACTTGAATAGATAGGAAACCAAATAAATAAAAAAAGACCGAACCACAATAACACAAACCAAAACATATTAGCATGGCCATGCTGACTTGACTCTCAACCCAAATGATTAGCAAACACAGCAAAAGAAAAGGAAGCAAACATAAAAACACAAAAACAATGACATCAATAATCATCAAAAGAAACAATAGAAAAAAAACTCAAACTCTACTCCTTCTAGTCAATAACCCCAAATTTCATGAATGGCGAACCAATGATGCCATACAATCTTCTTTGCAAAATGTATTGAGTTGTCGAATGAATTGCAGAATCCATTCAAGTTGATCCATGTAACGCCCTACAAAACCATACACATAGAATATAAATAAATGCATACATTAAAACCAAAACAAAATTTTTAATAACTCAAATTCGATAAATGAGAATAAAAAGGTCACCTATCTCACTCATAAGGCATGGACCCTAAATTTTCATATCCATGGTAAATAAAACTGATAGTGGGATACCAAGAAATAAACGGACAAGATTATATTACAAAGGAATCATTTATTGTATAATTTAGAAACAAGGAAAAGGCAAAGTGCTTTTGATAGCACACACTAGATGTGTTTTTGCCAATTGGGTCTAGCCTACGTGGTTGAAAGGAATGTTATCCTCCCTACCCAAGTTCAATTCCCACAAGTAAAATTTTGAGTTCTTAATAAGCATATTGTTGTCAAAGCTTCGAGCTACTATGGAATCCGATTTACCCTTGGTTTCTTCCTTGAAATCAGGGGAAGTGCCCGATGGGTTTCCCCGAGAAATGCATTGCACCAAAATAAACAAATAAAGGTCATTGGACAATAATTAAATAGATACATGGAATAAGAATCTCAAATTCGAACCCCATGAGATGAGTTGACTTGATACTACTACTTAACTCTTGAGTGAAAACAATTTGTTATGGCATCCTTCATTCTCCCTCTATGCAATAAATGCACAAACCATTATCTACTGTCGTAAGCACTCAACTAGTTCTCTGCACAACATAAATAATACATAATCATATTTCTCTCACACAAAATGCATATATACAATCTTATGACCTGTTACATCTCAAATTCTCTGAAGTGTGCCCTATATTTTTTCACAAGATGTGACCGCTCTGATGTGCCCAAAGTGTGATGATTTTCTTTGTATGTGGCCATGCTGGGATGATTTTGACGTACAAGTGTTGGTTAGAGGTTACCCAAATCCCCTCAAGTGGACAGTCGTGGCATGTCCTCTTACTCCCCATTCTCAGGGTGCTTGGTTTTATTGCTTTGGTCGACTACCCCTTCAGATTTGATAACTCTCCTCTGATGTTGGCCTTTTATGTCCTGGGTAGGTATGCAAGCATTCTGAAATGGATCTACCAAGATACATGATTTTCAAGGCCTCTAGCTATTTACTTATTATTATTTACTTTGTAAAAGTTGATTGTGCTTTGTAAGGGTTGTTATAACCATGGTTTAGCAGACCTTACCCACATGGACCCTTTCTTTCTTTTGTACGTACCACACTTGGGCCTTCAAAGGCTATTTTGCACATGATTCTCTAGTTTCATGTTTTTTGAGGCAATGTTGCATGTAGGGCACGTATTTTGAGGCATCGGGTCACCCTAAGGCATGAACGGGTTGTTTGCACTCACATGGAT
>ML778630.1:671568-709754 GCA_009831015.1 Picea engelmannii
AAGAAAGTGTCATGATGATTATCCTTTCTCTAAACATGAGAGGGATCGGGGGTACCCTTAAGCAGCAAGCCCTTAAAAGAATGTTCTTTGTTTATAAACCAGATGTTGTAATGATACAAGAATCCATGCGGTCAAGGTCAAAATCTATTGAGATTTTTTCTTCTATATCGAAGGGTTGGAAATCCTGTTCTATAGATGCAGAGGGATTGTCCAAAGGCCTAGTGACTGGATGGAATGCAATTTTTGATGCCCATTTACTCACACTTTGGATGAAGGGTATATTATCTTAGAGGACAAAGTCGAGGAATTAAGGAAAGTGTTCAAGTTAGTCAATTTGTATGGACCGTATGGGGATAGAAAACCCTACTAGGAAATGCTAAAGGATCAAGACTCTCCGACAGGAAATAATGTAATAATAGGAGTTGATCTCAATCTGAGTGTTGGCTAGGACAAACCTGCTGGAAAATTATTTATCCCGTCTTTTTGAAGAAATAAAGCCAGTAGATGTTGAGCCTAATCAAGTTGTACCCACCTGGAGAAACTCTAGGAGAGGCAATGCAAGTATTTATGTCTGGATAGATTCCTAGTGGCTGAAAGGATTATTGAGGAATCAACAAGATAAAAGTCATGGGTGGGTTATGGTGGTTCTTCCAATCACCTACCTATTCTTTTCCAAATTGAAAATGAGGACCAGAAGCCTCCAACTCCATTTAAATTCAATCATCACTGGCCAAATGAGGAAGCCTTTAGACTTTGGTCATCAGTAACTAGAAAAAGTATGATGAATTTTTTGGGGAATTTTCTATGCAACAGTCTACATTCAATCTCAAGCAAGTTAAGAAGGTAGCAGCTAATTGGGCTAAGGAAAAGGCAAAGAAAAATCAAAAGGCTTTAAAGGAGGCGGGAATTTTCTATGCAACAGTCTACATTCAATCTCAAGCAAGTTAAGAAGGTAGCAGCTAATTGGGCTAAGGAAAAGGCAAAGAAAAATCAAAAGGCTTTAAAGGAGGCTAAGGCAAAAATTGCAAGACTTTTTTAACATAATGATGATGGACCATTTTTGAATGAGAAATTCCCTCTTTGAAATCCCTGGGGGAGAAGAAGAAGAATCTGTTAGCCAAAGAAGAAGCTGAGTGGAGGGTCTAGAGCAGAGCAACATGGCTAGCCGAAGGGGATAAAAATACCATTTTTTTTCAAAATTATGCCAATTTCAAGAAAAATGTTAATACTATTTGGGAAATAGATTTACCTAATGGCTTAATGGTGAAATCTTTCAAGGACATTGCTAGTGCAGGCAAAAAGCACTTTCAAGCTCTATACAAAGATACTGACAATGCAAATATTCAAAAATTAATGAGATTAATAAACTATTTCCTAGGCTTGAATGTGGAGTTCGATACCGAAAATACCAAAGAAGAATTGAAGGCAAACTTGACTTCTTTCAAGAAGGAAAAAAGCTCAGGCCCAATGGCTATACTATTTGAATTCTACTTAGGCTTTTATGAGGTATTGGAAGATGAATAGTTAAGAGTGGTGAACGAATCCAAAATTTTTGGAAGTGTTTGGGGACATAAACTCCACTTTTACAGCCCTTATCCCAAAAAATAATAATGATCCCGAGTCAATTGAAGATTTTTGGCCCATATACCTATGCAACCTTATTTATAAGCTCATTACGAAGATAATTGCCAATATACTAAAGTCGATTCTATCAAGTGTTATTTCAAAGGAGCAATTTGGGCTTCTTTTTCACAGGTAGATTCATGATGAGGGGGCAGCACATGAAGGGATGCATACTATAAAGACAGAAAAAGTCAAGAATGATTTTAAAATTTGATCTAGCTAAGGCCCATGATATAATAAATTGGTTGTACATCAGGTTGGTGCTCCTTCAAATAGGAATGAACTTACACACTGTTAATTGGATTATGGGATGTTTATCCTCAGCCTCTTTTCTGGTCCTTATAAATGGCTCACCTTATAAAGACAGAAAAAGTCAAGAATGATTTTAAAATTTGATCTAGCTAAGGCCCATGATATAATAAATTGGTTGTACATCAGGTTGGTGCTCCTTCAAATAGGAATGAACTTACACACTGTTAATTGGATTATGGGATGTTTATCCTCAGCCTCTTTTCTGGTCCTTATAAATGGCTCACCTTATAAAGACAGAAAAAGTCAAGAATGATTTTAAAATTTGATCTAGCTAAGGCCCATGATATAATAAATTGGTTGTACATCAGGTTGGTGCTCCTTCAAATAGGAATGAACTTACACACTGTTAATTGGATTATGGGATGTTTATCCTCAGCCTCTTTTCTGGTCCTTATAAATGGCTCACCTTCTAGTTTTTTTTAATGCCTCGAGAGGACTCCAACAAGGTTTTTCATTCTCCCCCTTCTTGTTTTTGTTTTTATTGGTGGCCAAGGGTTTAAGTAGAATGATTTTAGAAGCTAAAAGTGAAGGGCTTATTCCAGGAATCCAAAAATTAATGAGATTAAAAAACTATTTCCTAGGCTTGAACATGGAGTTGGATACT
Source organism: Picea engelmannii (assembly GCA_009831015.1). NCBI lineage: Eukaryota > Viridiplantae > Streptophyta > Pinopsida > Pinales > Pinaceae > Picea > Picea engelmannii. The sequence goes on from ML778630.1 coordinate 674,108, forward strand.
GAAAGTACTAAAGAAGAATTAAAGGCAGTCTTGACTTCTTTCAAGAAGGCAAAAATCCCAAGCCCCAATGGCTAGACTTTTGAATTCTACTTAGGTTTTTATGAGAAGCTAAAAGTGAAGGGTTTATTCAAGGAATCCAAAAATTAATGAGATTAAAAAACTATTTCCTAGGCTTGAACATGGAGTTGGATACTGAAAGTACTAAAGAAGAATTAATGGCAGTCTTGACTTCTTTCAAGAAGGCAAAAATCCCAAGCCCCAATGGCTAGACTATTGAATTCTACTTAGGCTTTTATGAGAAGCTAAAAGTGAAGGGTTTATTCAAGGAATCCAAAAATTAATGAGATTAAAAAACTATTTCCTAGGCTTGAACATGGAGTTGGATACTGAAAGTACTAAAGAAGAATTAAAGGCAGTCTTGACTTCTTTCAAGAAGGCAAAAATCCCAAGCCCCAATGGCTAGACTATTGAATTCTACTTAGGCTATTGAATTCTACTTAGGCTTTTATGGAGGATGAGTAGTTAAGAGTGGTGGAAGAATCCAAAATTTATGGGAAAATGTTTGTGGTCATAAACTCCACTTTATAAGCCCTTATCCAAAAAAATAATGCTCCCAAGTCATTTGAAGATTTTTGGCCCATATCCCTATGCAACCTTATTTATAATCTCATTACGCAGATAATTGCCAATAGACTAAAGTCGATTCTATCAAGTGTTATTTCGAAGGAGCAATTTGGGTTTCTTTTTCACAAGTAGATTCACGATGCAATGGGGGCAGCACATGAAGGGATGCATATTATAAAGACAGAAAAAATCGACAATGATTTTATTGATCTAGCTAAGGCCCATGATAAAGTAAACTGGCTATACATCAGGTCGGTGCTCCTTCAGATAGGAATGAACCTTCAGATAGGAATGAACTTACAAACCATTAATTAGATTATGGGATGTTTATCCTTGGCCCCTTTTTTGTCCTTATAAATGGCTCTCGCCTTCTAGTTCTTTTAATGCCTCAAGAGGACTCCAACAAAGCTGCTCATTGTCCTCCTTCTTGTTTTTATTGGTGGCTGAGGGTTTAAGTAGATTGATTTCAGAAGCTAAAAGTGAAAAGGTTTATCTAGGGAATCAAAATAGATTATTCTATAGTTACTACTAGCTTGTCGTTTGTTGATGACATTATGTTATTTGGTCATGGCTCACTAAGGGAAATAAATTTCTTGAAAGCATTATGGATAGTTATTGCAAAGCTACGAGAATGGGAGTTAATATGGATAAATCTTCCATGCTCTTTAATGGTTTTGGAAGAGGAATTGGAAAGACAAATAGCCCCGACTTTTCCTATAATGTCCCTAGATCAAGGAGTGAATTATCTTGGGTTTAACTTAAAACCTAATGATTACAAATTTGTTGATTAGCTCTGGCTATTTAAAAGAATTAAAGCTAAGATTTCCTACCAATGTCATAGGTGGTTGTCTCGAGGTGGCAAGTTTTGATGAAATCTGAGTTGATAAACATTATTGCTTATTGGTTATCTATTGCACATATTCAAAAGGATCCTAGACAAAATCAGGAAGAGATGTTTCAGCTTCTTATAGACAGATAAGGAGGAAACTGAAGGTATTCCTTTAGTTGAATGGTCTAAAAAGCCAATCCAAAGGAGGCAGGGGGTGGGGGCTAAAAAATATTTATATTTGCAGTGTAGCTTCGGAAATAAAAAGTCTTTGGAGTATATTTATTTAGTAAAGATATACGGAGAAAAGTGACAAAGGGAAAATACTTCAATGATAGACCATTGGAAGAATGGATTAGAATGGAAAGGAAATCAGTTACAAGTGTTTCAAATGTGTGGAAGGCCTTGGTCAAAAGCCTTCCCCCTTATTGGTAATTGGGTACCTTGGAAAATTGGCAATGATAGGTCATACCGTCATTGGAAGAATGGATCAGAATGGAAAGGAAATCAGTTACAAGTGTTTCAAATGTGTGGAAGGGCTTGGTCAAAAGCCTTCCCCCTTATTGGTAATTGGGTACCTTGGAAATTGGTAGAGGTAACAGAGTCAGAATTGGTAAGAATCCATGGATTGGGTGCAATGGGAATTTCAAAATGTCTAAACCTTTGTTAAAGGGATCTCCAAGCCAAGGGGATCTTTAAGCTTGCAAATTCAGCTAGTCAAAAGGCTCTTGGTGGTTGGTCTCAAGATTGGAAATCTGCAAAGGACCTAAATCTTCAAGATGAAAAGGCAGTAGAATGGACTCAATACATAAGAATGCTTAAGCATAGTGCCATTCACCTGTTGGATCAAGATTATAAGTTCTTACAGCAAAGCTTGGATGGTAAGCAAGGAAAGGGTCTGGTGGTGGAAGTTGGTGTGGAAGCTAGAAAGCCCACTAAATTGGTAGAGACAACAAAGTCAAAATTGGTGAGAAGGCATGGATTGGATGCAATGGGAATTTCAAAATGTCTGAGCCTTTGTTAAGGGAACTCCAAGCCAAGGGGATCTCTAGGCTTGCAGATTCAGCTGGTCAAAAGGCTCTTGGTGGTTGGTCTCAAGGCTGGAAATCTATGGAGGACCTAAATCTTCAAGATGAAAAGGCAATATAATGGACTCAGTACATAGGAATGCTTAATCATAGTGCCATTTGCCAGTTGGACTGGGATGATGAGTTCTTACAGCAAAGTTTTGATATGCTGCTGGGATTGAAGAAGCGCTAAGCAAGAAAAGGGTTTAGTGGTGGAAGTTGGTGTGGAAGCTAGAAAGCCCACTAAAAACAAGAATATTCTTGTGGTTATCTTTTAGCTAATAAGATTCTTATTTGGGACAGTGGACCAAAAAAAATTGAAAAGGCCCTTGCTGGTGCCTACTTTGTAACGCTGATAGTGAAATTGTTGAACATCTCTCTTTGTGTATTGCCCATTCTCAAAAGCTGTTTGGAAGGAAGTTTTGCTAATTTCATAAGGGAATAATAACTGGAACAAAAATTCTCTAGTTAAAAGTTTTGAGAATTGGATTTTAGATAAATCTGAATTAAATCATAAAGTTTTTTCCTTGTTTTGTTTCATGGGAATTATGGTTAACTAAGAACAAGATGATCTTTCAAGGAAACGAACTGTCTCCAAGACAGGCGGCCCACCATATTAGATTATCTTATGTAGACTGTTGGAAACAATCAAAGCAGAAATCCACCAAGATCTTGAAGGAAGCTGTCATTGGTTTCTCCACAATCTAGGGTTTTTTTTATGGAGCCTGTCAACAAACTCCAGGTATGTGTGAGGCTAGGGGAATTCTCTATGTTAATAATTTTCACTATTTTTCTTTGAAATATGGAGGAAATCAAGGGACAAATAACAGAGTTCAATTGTATGCCTTGTGGAATCTTCTAGAAGTAGCTGCAAATAAAGGAATAGGAAAGTTGCAATTGATGGGGACTCCAAGCCGCTGACGGATTGTGCTAGTGATAACTGTCAGGTTTCCAATTTGGCTCTAGGCCCTATCATGATCAAGGTCTTAAAGGTAAAAGAAAAGTTTGAAGAAGTTTCTTTTAATCAAATTTTCAGGGAATTCAATACAAGAGCAAACCTCCTATCAAAAGAAGCTCTTTCTTTACAGGAATGGATTTTGAGAGAGCAGGAGTTCAGGGTGGGTGTTCTCTCATATCAGAGACAGTGAAGTCTTTTTTCTAATTTCTGTTTTAATTTAAGTCTTAAAAAAGAAGAGAAAAGTTGGACTTAGATAACTTATGTTTTTGAACAGTAAAAATCTGTTGTTTTTTTGTAAGAAATGAAGTATCACAATGGTCATGTTCTTTTTGTATGGAAGAGACTGTACTAATTGGTTATAGAACTGTTTTTTAAGATAGTACAGAAGTCACTTCACAGGGCCGATAGGCAAGACAATGTATATTTTGATTTCATCTCAGAAATTCCAAATATAATGTTTCTTTTCTTGAAAAAGAAGGCAAGCAGGGAGAAAAATCATTGCATTTGTAACAGGAGGATTTTCATATCAAAATGTACATGGATTTTGCAAGAAAAGAGAATTCACCTTCTGCCTCTGCCTCAACACTCTAATACACTGCCCCACGTCTCTCTCTCACTAGAATATTTCAGTACTTTCAGTAAGGCTCCTCTACCTTTCTTCACCTGTCCATTGCATTGCACTCAATAAGTAAATAAATAGCATGCAATAAAAATGCCTCTAAATTTAAACAGAAACCAAAACATCTTATGAGACGTCTTAAATAGAGACCAAACAACTGATTAGTAATTTTATGCAGAATGTACAAGTGTTTTCTGCAGAATGTACATAGGTTTTAAATAGATTTTATGCAGAATGTACATGGGTTAAATAGGTAAGAAAGATTTAATGTACATGGGTTTTCCAGAAAAGAGATACCTCATCCTTACCCTTCACCTTTACTCACTGCACATGAGGAATTCGTATCAGCCTTACACCCACAATAGCCCTCAACAGATACCAAAAAATTCATTAATAATCTTCTAAAAAAGTAGATACATCTTATGCAAAAACCAAAAATCACAAAACTCCAACAGATAACATTAATAAATCCATAATTAGTTAAAGAGAATGTACATTGGTTAAATAGGTAAGAAAGATTTAATGTTAATGGGTTTTCCAAAAAAGAGATACATCCTCCTTACCCTTCACCTTCACCCACTGCACCTGTGAAATTAGTATCAACCTTAAGCCCACAATAGCCCTCAACAGATACCAAAAAAATCATTAATAATCTTCTAAAAACGCAGGTACATCTTATGCAAAAAACAAGAATCACAGAACTCCAACAGACAATAGGAATAAATCCATAATTAGTTAAAGAGGTAAAGAGGATTTCATTGCATAACTGTCTCTGTCTCTGTCTCTGCCTCAGTGCTCTACTACACTGTTGCTTTCATGTGGGATCCTCCACCTTACTGCACCTGCATTGCACTCAGTAAATAATTAATGACTAATACTAAAAATGTGTCTATATTTAAATAAACGCAGATGACATTATGTTGTAGCACCAATTGAATTAATTATACCATACATACCTCTTCGTTAATTTTACCATAAATGTCTTCCTTAATTTTCCATATGTACCATACAGCCATAAACCCACAGTTCTCCTCCTTGATTTTACCATAAATGACATAAAACCCTAAACCCACAGTATGGGCTGCCCTTTCCCCACGAAACAGACCCAACAAAAACTAAACTACCACCAAAGGAAAGAAAAAGACATGAAAAAAATAGCATGGCCATGCCCACATAAATTTCAAACCAACAAATTAACAAAAACATAAAATAATAGCAATAACAATAAAAAACATAAAAAGAGCAGCAATAATAGAAAAAAACCAAAGAGAAAGACAATAACTGTAAAAGCAAACAGAATCGACTTAAAACCCTGCTCTGGTACGCAGAAAGTAACTCGTCCGTGACCAACCCAACCAACGCACTGCAATCTTTTCTGCTCGCCTCGAAACCCTGGATATTCGTAATTCTCTAGGCAGAAATCCGATTTTCCCTCTTGAATTCTATCGCAGTTCGCTTAGCATAGACAGATTTTTCCCTCTAAAATGCCATCGCAGTTCGTCGCAGTTATCTAGGCAGAAACCATATTTTTCCTCGATTTCATCTAGTAGGTAAACCATCGCAGTTCGCTTAGCAGAGACCCCATTCTTCGTCTAACGAGATGAATCGTTCATTAAATTTTATGCTCTCCCTTGAGCTTTAAATTTTCGGTCGAATCTCCCGCTAGCTCAGCCGCAGTAGGAGGAACATGGTTGTTGATTGTTTTGTTTTATTATATATTTTCTTTGTTATTGTTTTTTTCGTTTTGCTTTTTGCTTTTTTCGTTTTGCTTTTTGCGTTTTGCATTTTGAGATAGCCGTTATACATTTCTTAATATGAAGAAGGCGTGAAGTTATAAACCATTACTTCTGTGACCATCAAAAATATTTTGACATCATTACTGAATCGAATGTTCTCTATTTTATTTATAGACCTCAAATTTTGACGATGTGATACGAGTCAATTTAAAAGGCGTATGCTAAAGGCCTAACGATTTGGCCCTTTTCAACCATTGTTGATCAATGATCCTAGCTACTACATATTTTGGCATCACTGTCATTGTGTGCATTGTATCTTATCCTCATGTATTATCCACTTCTGAGTAGGTTAACATAGGCGATGTATGTTTAGTAGATGCATGCTTTAATGTTACTACCATTGCCCTCCCTTTGTTTCGACTTTTTCAAATGTTGTAGGCTTGCTCATGTTGATGCATTGTTCTTGTCTATTATTGGTCCTCCCTCCTATGTTTCAATTTTTTTCAAAAGTTGCAGGCTCACTTGTTTTGATGCATTGTTCTAGTCTATTGTTGAAGGAAGGCTTTCAGAGCACACAGAAAAGTAGCAACGATTACTAGAGCACGGAGATTAGCAACTAGGATTGTGTACAAGTCACTGGAAGAGCTCTCGGCACTCTTGGTGAATACCTAAATTGAAGAGAGACTCTCTGGGAAATTCCTATTGTCGTCTACTCATGTAATTCCAAGCTTCATGATAAGGTTGAAACAGATTGCCCAATTTTCCTAGGAGAGTTCGTTGATGGAGAAAAGGTGCAAGTGTTATCTAAGTGCAACGATACCTTCCATGTAAAGTGTGTTGGCATGTTTTTAGACAGAGGCAGAGTATGCGCGTGTTTGTCATTGATGGCGAAGATCAGCACGATCAAATGGCGAAGATCGACATGATCAGTAGCGTAGCGATAATGGCAAGATCAGCAGTGTAAGATCAGAAGGAGGAAAACAGTCAAAACACGACAAAGGTTTCGTTTTGGAGTTTCGCAAATTGGAAAATCCAAAGGAAAGAAATCGCGATAACAATCCTGATCGTTGGAGTCATAGGACACATGGCAAGCGATTGGAATTTCGCTGACTTGCACATTGGAGGAGTCAACGAAGCATGGTGTGGGAACTCACAATATGCGAGATCACGAAAAGATCTGGACCGTCGAATCATCGAGATCGTGGACCGTTGATCAGGCATGACGAAGGCCCGTGAAGTTGTGAAATCGCAATAAGATCTTGATCGTCGATTCAAGAAGGACACGTGGTGAAATCGTGATAATATCTGGATCGTTGGTTCCATAGGACACATGGCGAAAGATCATCGTTCCGCTGACTGGAAAGTCAAAAGAGCGAAGTGTTCGTTTGATTGGCGAGTGGTCATATCTCATGGTCGCATTGTCGAGAGTTGGAGAGCAAAGTTAGAGAAGCCAAGCTCTATTTCAAAGTTCGTGACATGGAGAGTCGAGAGGACTCATCACAGAATACCCGAGACGCGAAGGTGCGAAATGCGTTTTCGAATAAGACTGTGGTCACAGCCAATGGTTACATCTGCGAAAGATGGAGGAAGAAGCTAGCGGTGTTAGGCTCCGTCTCGGAGTCTCGGTGATCACGACTTGGAGTGTCGAGACCCTTCATCACAGGAATCGCGATATGTGAGATCGCGATGAGATATGGACCGTCGAATCATTGGAGATCTCGACTGTTGATCAGGCTCGATGAAGTTCATAAGTTCACGAAATACGAAGCGCCTTTTGGCGCAGCCTGTGATCACCATCGATGGTCACGTGAGGGGAAGAAGCTAGCGGTGCTAAGCTCCATCTTGGAGTCTCGACGATCGCGACTTGGAGTGTCGGACCCTTCATCACAGGAATGTCGAGATGCGAAATCATGAAATTCAAATTATGTTTAGCACTCAGTCACAGCTAGTGGGCATATGAGATAAACGCGAAATCCTACGGATTTAATCCAACGGTGTTGGTTAATTGGAAACTTGATCGAAGGGTTACTGTTTCACCTCATAGGTAATCAATCAGTTACATTTCAGTTAGCAGAACTGAATCATGATTCTTGGATGGTTGGCGATTCAGTTGATGATGCGTTTTCTTGGAGATTCGAGGGGTAACTGAAACGGTTGGAGTGTATAAAAGAAACATGTAGTGACTATGCATGGTTGGTCGTTCTGAATGAAAAATGAGTTGAACTGTAAGAAAGGGAAAATTACAGTATGCGCAGTGTGAGACCGACAGTATGTGCAGTATGAGATAAAACTCAGAGATGAGTAACAAATGAGGAATAGACATAAGCAAGAGCACAATTGCAGAACAACTTGAAGCAGAGTAGAATTGCAAAACAGACAGAGGAAGAGAAGAATTCCAGAACAATTAGAAGTAGACCAGATTTACATAACAGAGAAGAAGTGGTAAGAATCGATTTATCTGTATTGTTGGTTATTCAATCATTCATTTATAATCAGGGAGGTAGGGTGGTGCTAGGGAGGACTATGGTCCTCTGATATTCGAGTTGGTGCTTGAATATTGAGAGTTGTAGCTTCCATCTAGTTGTGGCTAGAAAATAGGGTGGCAGGGTGGTGCTCGGGAAAACACAGAGTTTTATGTATACAAGTTGGTGCTTGTATAAATCCAGTTGGTGCTGGAATATTTAGGGAGTTGGTGCTTCCTTCTAGTGGGTGCTAGAGAAACAAGAGAGTTGGTGCTCTCAACAAGTTGGTGCTTGTAAAACAGAGGTAGTAGCCTCACTTTGAGTTGGTGCTCAAACATAGATGATGTACAGAACTTAAAAGACTGCCTATCATTTCGAAGAAGAAGAGGTTTTCTCCCTTTATGGGTTTCCTCGTGAAAATATGTCTCTGTGTATATCTTATGTATGATTAATGCTCATTGTTTATGTTGTTCATATGATGTATAATATTCATGGTCACTTGATGAAAGATTAAAAATGGTTTAATASACTTAAGATTGTTTAAGCACAGTAACAACTGATTCACCCCCCCCCCCTCTCAATTGTCTTAGTAATTTTAACAAAGTGTTAGTACTAGATTACATGTTTTTAATGATCATGAACGAGTTGTAGAACCCAACCAGTGGACTGTGAATTTTGCTCAATAGAAATGACAAATTAGGTATGTTTTATTATTTTTTCTAATCATAGAAGCCTAGAATACTATGGCTTCCTTTCTTCAAACTCTAAGAACATTTGACGTAAAGAAAGTGTTAGGCAAAGGCAAAATCATAGCATATAGAAAGGGATGAATAACAGATATCAGTTGAAACAAGCAACACCATGATGTTCTCATTCCTTTTCTTGCACAAGGCCATATAAATCCCATGATGTAGGTGGCCTTGAAGCTTGTGGAAGAGGGATTCCTTGTCAATTTTATGAACATAGAGTACAACACTCTTTCATAGCAGAGGTTGAGGCTAATAAGACCAGTTTGAGTAACCATATGATGATCTGCTTTTTGGTCATCCCCAACAACCTTCCTTCCATTGATATTCCAAAGCATAATATTTCTCTAGGGGATTAAATATATTATGGATGTTTGCAAGTGGGAATGATTCTAAATGAGACCCTGAGACTTTATCCAACATGGGTGTTTGAGCTATGGAAGTTAAACAAGCCAATGAAGTTGTGAAGGCTTTCAATTCCCATAGGCATCCAACTTATGCTTCCAATCCTTCTAATCCATCATGATCCAACTTGGTGGGGAAGTTATGCCAATGAATTTAACCTACGGTGATTTAGTGAAGGGATTACAAAAGTCTCAAAGCATTTATTGGCATTTATGCAATTTGATTTTGTCCAAGAATATGTGTGGGTCATAGCTTTGCACTATTAGAAGCAAAAGTAGTGTTAACCATGTTTTTGCAACAAAATTATTTTGTCACTTCACCATCTTATACTCATGGCCCCACTTTTATTCACCCTGCAACCCAACATGGAAACCAAGTGATCCTCAACACGAACTAATGTTAACAATGTGTATCTTCCAGAAGGAAAAGGCATGCACATATCAAAAAATTAAACTTTCATAGTTCATTTCATGTTATTGGGTATCTTTTGCATCCTTGCTTAAGAATTCTACATGTCATGTACAAGTTAATGGTATAGTTTATAATTTTCTCTATTGGAAATGCTTAAAGTTGTTTATATTTTTGTAGAGATTATAACTTTCAATAATGCCAAAGGTTTATGAATATTTAGCTTTTGTTATTGGATAAAGATGGTGGTTTTATGCTTTTGTCCCATGTATTTGGAAGTCATGAATTTTTGAGGCAGAAGATGGAGTTAATCAACACATGGGATGCTCTATTGAAAAAGCTTGTGGGTTTGTCTATTATTGGTAAAGGAAGTTTCAGGCTCATTGATTGTAGATATAACTATTGTAAATATTTGTCATTGTTTTCCTATGATCAACATATGATAATTTTTTGGTGAGGATAGTAATCATTAGTCATAGTTTTCTACTGGGTTGTACATTTGCCATTACACCTGCATACAACCGGTTTGCATATTATTCTGCATATAATTGCCTCACTTCAAATGAGATTTTTGAGAAGAGCCCTATAAAGAATTTGCGGGTTGGTGTTAGAAAATGCTTAAGGTCTACATATGATAAGATAGTGTAGTTTTGATAGGATGGAATCAAAGAAGATATGAGGCTACAAGAACTGGAAGGAGAAGAAAATATTTCTTCTTTCTCTAGGACCAAGGATTCTTCAATTGTTTTTCACAAGAAAGTTATTAGTGACGTAGTACAAGCATAAGAAAATGGCAATCTTTTCTCTAGAAAAAATAAAGGAAAAGAGTGTGAATGAATGGAGTGCTTGTCGATCCACCCATGACAAGAACATTATCCTTTTCTAGTGCTCTATCTCTTCAAGAAAATAGTCAAATGTATAAGGCAACAAAATTTTATATGAATCGAGGTAAAACATGTTCCGAGGGGTATAACAAATTCTCAAAAATGGTTGAGGATTTGGACTTGAATATATCCCCCGAGGAAAGGGAGCTTGAATTGAATGGTTTTGTGTGGAGCAGATGAGCATTGTTTCTCAATGTGTTTAAGTCTTTGGCACATAAAGGAAGCAATAATTTCTTTCATGAATGAGATTTAGAGCCAATAGCCATTGTATTATGGCTTTATACATTGCTTGGAGATGAGAAGTCTTTATAGTCTTTTTCCCTTAAGTTTTAACCTTGATCGAGTCATTTTCCGACAACACAGTAGGATAGGCACCATTTTGTAGATGTACTATAATGTAAATAATGCAATTATACAACCATATACTATGGAAATTATTTGGCTTCTATTGGTCTTTGTATTGTTGAGTTGGGTCAAGTCTACTTTTAACATTGAAAAGTTCGCATAAATTATAATGCATGCCTAAGAAGTTTGGCTTGCTTCATTTTCCAAAAAACATTAAATTTATCATGCCAGACTTCATGTGTCTACTAACCAATGTTGAATTTGAAGATAAATGGTTCTATTTTCTTCTAATTTTGTGCTAGCGAAACTTGGGATTCAAATTCTTGTTAAAAAATATTACAATTTTTTGTGGGCATACACACCAATCTCTCTCCCCTATATTTTTATTAAAGAGAAAGAAGTTGAGGTGACTTGATGAAAATTACCATTCAATAATGCAAGACATTATTAGTACTTAAAATGGGTGGGTTGTTGACTTTGGGCATTCCTATTTAATCATAGCTCGTGATTAATCTATGGTTGCAAAGTCACTATATGAAAGGTTGGCTAACAAATAAGAGGAAGTTCTCGATTTCGAGTTGGAAAAGCTTAGGGCTGAAAACCTCACTCCATGCTTATGAGACATTCACTCCATATTTATTAGGCACCCACATTCTCCTTAAATGTCGCGAGATCTGCACTAGCCACTTATGGCTTTTCTATGAACACAGTCTTGCAAATGTTGATGATCATGGTACAAGAGAAGTCTACATTGTCAATAGGAATATTGATTGTGGATGGATATGATTGATATTTAAGAGAAAGAGATAGATAAAAGCATCTATGCCAGAAAGAGAAAATCACTTTATATGGTGAAAATAACCATTAACAACTTCATTTAGTATTCCTTGTCCCATAGAAGAAATGGTGCAATTCTACCAAAAAGGTTCTACAATTGTCTTTGTAGATCTCTTTTTAAAGTTAATTAACTTCTTTGGTTAAAGTAACCTTCCAACGAGAATGTTTTGTGTTGTGGCATGTCAAAGTCACCTAGGTACTTCCCCCGATCACATTATGAGATACGTATGAATGAATTTGATTTTATCTTCCCTTAACCAATGCATCCCCCCCTTAAAATCCTCAGGCCTTCAAGTGACTATATTCAATTATTTATGTGCTCTAGGATTTCTTTGGTGAGATCCCCTAACATCCATTGTCCCTTTGACTATAATGGATTTGAGCATTGTCTGTTTAGTCCAATGACACAATTGCTTTAATGTTTTTAAATCTTGATATCATTAAATTTGAGTCATCCAATAGCAATGTTGAAAACCTTGGCTCAGTGAACTGTTGATATTATGGTAGCTTCAGGAGGTATGGACCTCTATTGTGACCTATGACGAGATTAGAATATTCCGAAAGGAAGCAAAGAAGTAAAGGAAACCCTAGACGAGATGTCGGTTGCAAAAATATAATTAATATGAATTAAATAGTACCCAGAAGGAGAAGTCGGCCCAGGCAAGTCTGCCAGATTACTATAAATACAGGGCGTCGGTTCTCATTATTCACATTCTCAAAATTGCAGAGAGCCAATTGTGCACACTGTAGTTGGCAGTTTTGTGCGCAGGTTTCTGGGGAAGGTGTTGCGCTAGTTTCTGGGTGGGATTATCTGATCATCTTTGGTTTCTATTCTTGCTTGGTGCATTAACCTTGCTTGGCTATCGATTGCTACCAGTATTCTTCTCTGACAAGGTCAAGGTGCTTGGATGGTGGCTTCGGCCTATGGTTGGGTGACAAGGGTATTGTCAATGGTAAAATGAGCACAATCCTTCATATTCTAACAGGTTATGGGCCCACACCTCCTTCATTTAGCCTAAACATTGGAAGGAAGCATATCCACTAGGATATTGAGCTCGCTAAGGAACTGTCGCTAGGGTTACTAGCAGGAGCAGCCTCCAAGACACTGTCGCTAGGGTTACTAGCAGAAGCAGTTGCAGAAACCCTAATCTCAGATCGCTCAAGGAGAAGATATTCAAATGCGCCCTAGTTCAGCACACCTTTTTTCTATCTCAGAAGACAGAAACGACGAAGTTGAAGTTTTGGATCAAGACATGACCAGTTACCAGTCAACCGAAGACATGAGTAAAACGATCAGTCTTTTACACTACTCAACACTTACCGGAACAATTGAAGATGACACGTGGATAATCGATAGTGGAACTTCTAGGCACATGATGGGAGATCAAGCCAGACTCTCAAATCTAAATGAGAAGAAGACCTTGTACAAGGTAGAGGTTGGAGACAAAACCACTTACCCCGTGGAAGGATTTGGACAAGCCTCCATCAAAATGAAAACAGGTAACTATGTTCACTTAAGCAATGTTTTATATGTACCTGGTTTAGAAAATAATCTTGTATCGATATCATGCCTAGAAGACAAAGGAAACATAATAGCCTTCGTGGATGGAAAGGTGTTATCATGGCATAAAGACTCCAGCATAGAGAATGCTAGGGTTATTGGAAGTCATGAAGGAAATCTGTATAGACTACTAGAACAAAATGAAGAAGCTCTTGTACACAACGAAGTCAACCCCAATGAGCTTTGGCATAGAAGGTACGCTCACATCAACTATCAAGCATTACCTTTTCTCAGAAGGATGGTTGAAGGAATACCAGAATTGAAATCTACACATGAAGGAATCTGCAAGGGATGTGCCCTTGGGAAGAATATCAATAAACCATTCCCAAGCAACAACAATAGATCTAAGGAGATCCTAGATCTAATACACTCAGATGTTTGCGGTTCGATGCCAGTTAGATCTCTAGAAGGATCTCTTTACTACGTAATCTTCATAGACGACTATTCAAGAAAGACTTGGTTATATCTCCTCAAGACAAAAGATGAAGTATTCAACAAGTTTCAAGAGTTCAAAGTAGAAATAGAAAATCTCACTAATAAGAAGACTAAGATGCTAAGAACCGATAATGGTGGAGAATACACATCAAAGGAATTCGTTGCATTCTGCAAATCGGCAGGGATTAGGAGGGAGCTGACTGTTCCTCATAATCCTCAACAAAATGGTGTAGAAGAAAGAAAGAACAAATCTATCGAAGAAACCGTAAAGGCCTTACTAAATGATCAAGGTCTATCCATGTTCTTATGGGGAGAAGCAACAATGACAACAATATATGTGCAGAACATAAGTCCTCATCGTATATTGAAGGACATGACACCAGAAGAAGCTTTCTCAGGTAAGGAACCTAATGTGGAAAATCTAAGAATATTTGGATGTCTTGTTTACTCTCACATTCCCAAGGACAAGAGGAATAAACTAGAACCTTCAGGAAAGAAAGGGATATTCGTGGGATACAATGATTCATCCAAAGCTTATAGAATATATATTCCAGAACAACACAAGATCGAAGTCAACAGAGATGTAACATTCAATGAGAAGATGGCCTTCAAGAAATCCATAGAAGAAAATATAGAAGAAGAAGAGATTGAAGAACTTAACGAAGAAAGCACAAAAAACGTAAATGACGAAAAGGAACTACCCGATCATCCTATGGAGCCATGTGAAAACATTGATTCATATATCGTACCTAAAACCAAGAAAAGACCAGCTTGGCTTGAAGCTACCTTACTAGATGCAGAAAGACTCAAGGTTCTAGAAGGAACATTCAGAAAGAGTAAAAGACCTAAAAGATTCTCAAGTTATGCAACATACATGATGAAGCTTCTAGATGAAGAACCTACCACATTTGAAGAAGCGGTTCAAAAGGAACAATGGAAATAATCTATGACGGAAGAGCATCAATCCATTATGAAAAATGAGGTGTGGGAAATCGTACCAAGACCTAAAGAAAATCAGTGGTAACTTCAAAATGGGTGTACAAGATCAAACATGCAACAAATGGAAGCGTGGATAAATACAAGGCAAGATTTGTAGCTAGAAGGTTCTCCCAGAAGGAGGGAGAAGATTATGACGAAACATTTGCTCCGGTGGCTAGATATACTTCCATCAGAGCTACCATATCTCTTGTCGCTTCCATGGGATGGAACTTACATCAGATGGATGTAAAGACAACTTTCCTCAATGGAGCTATTGAAGAAGAAGTATATATTGAACAACCTCAAGGGTTTGAGGTACATTCCAGAGACACTCACGTTTGCAGATTGAAGAAATCTCTATATGGACTCAAGCAAGCTCCAAGGGCTTGGTATGCCAGAATGGACAACTATCTAATGAGACTTGGTTTCTCCAAGAGTCATGCAGATCCAAACCTTTACTATAAATTCGTGGACAATGCACTTGTAATCCTACTACTATATGTTGACGATCTATTCATAACAAGTGAAGAGTCTCTCATCATCCAGTGCAAGAAGGAATTAGCTTTTGAATTTGATATGAAAGATCTAGGTCTCATGCATTATTACTTGGGACTAGAAGTATGGCAGAAACATGGTGAAGTATTCCTTGGACAAGGAAAGTACGCAATAAAGATCCTTCAGAAATTTGGAATGATGGATTGTAAGTCCATGGACACTCCTATGAATGCGGATATAAGAAAAGTGAAAGTTCCCAATTCTGATCCAGTAGATCCATCTCTATATCGACAACTAATTGGTCATTGATGTATTTGGTAAATACTCGACCAAACATTTGCTTTGTCGTGAATACACTAAGCCAGTTCCAGATGGAACCAAGACATGATCATTGGATAGCTGCAAAGCATGTATTAAGATATATTCGTGGGACAATAAACTATGATTTGAGATATACTGCATCCAGCGATATACAACTTCATGGATTCATAGACTCTGATTCGGTAGGAAGTGCAGAAGACAGAAAGAGCACTTCAGGTATGTGTTTCAGCTTGGGCTCCGCTATGATATCTTGGGGCGGCAGGAAAAAGAAGTCTGTCGCACTTAGCACAACAGAAGCAGAGTATATTTCAGCATGTGAAGCATGCACTGAAGCAATATGGTTAAGGAAGTTAATCTCCGACTTATTTGATCAGACTCCAGAATCAACCATAATACATTGTGATAATCAGACTTGTATAAGATGATCAAAACATCTCGTGTTTCATGAAAATTTGAAACACGTTGAGATCAAATACTACTTTATTCGAGATAAAGTCCAGGAAGGAGAGGTAAAGCTCGAATATATCCCCACTGACGAGCAGACAACAGACATTTTGACAAAACCTCTATCCAAAATAAAGTTTGCATATTTTCGAGAGAAGATGGGGATCATGGAAATAGCTCCCTTAGCTGAAAGGGAAGACTCTCCAGGTTAGGAGGGAGCACTAAAATTATTATTGAAACACTTATCTTTGTGATTGAAAAATGGTCTAGATTGGATAGATTCTTTCCTGTTCGAAAAGTGGATTGAGATTTCTGACGGACATCAATTTCACATTGTGGTTAACATGGGAAATGGTCTAGATTGTTGATGTATCATAGACAACGAATTCCCATTGTGGTTAACATGGGGAGTGGTCTAGGGCAGTCTCTCTTCTTGAGGGTTACTCAAGAAGAATGGCCTACCTCACCGGACAACGATTTCTCATTGTGGTTAACATGAGGAATGGTCTGTTTTGGAGGTTGATGCAGGACAATCTTTTCCTCTTGTGGTTAACAGAGGAAATGGTCCAAACAGTCATTCCTTAGGTTTTATACATTCTCTCCAGGGTGCACTTTGATTAGTGTAGGAGGAATGGCCCAGGGTGGGGAATGGTCCAGGCTCATCAAATCAGGGACACACATTCCTTAGGGTTTATACATTCTCTCCAGGGTGCACTTTGATTAGTGTAGGAAGAATGGCCCAAGGTGGGGAATGGTTCAGGTTCAGAAGACAGGACAATTATTCTTCCTTGTTTGAGAAGAATAGTCCAGATATCTCATTGTTCTACTCTAAGGGCAAATATTCTTTCATATCTCACAGACGTGAGTGAAATATTGGCCCAGATGATTTAGTTTATTTTAACAATATTTTTTTGTGTAGGTTGGCATCAAATGATTGTTATGAAGACTGCTTGTCTCCAGACAGTAGAGATATACTACTGTGGTGGATTTGTTCCACAGTTTGTGACTATGTGTCACGGTTTGAGTAGTTACGTACTACCATGGATAAACACAGGTGTGTTCTATCAATTTATATTGTACCAGTTGTCATAGGAGAATATCCATTTGGATAATAATGACGGTGCTAGTGATACTACCAGTTGAATGGTCTGTTTGTGCTCAAGACCATACCTCCCTAGCTAGGAGGGAGTGTTGATATTATGGTAGCTTTGGGAAATATGAACCTCTATTGTGACCTATGACGAGATTAGAATATTCCGGAAGGAAGCAAAGAAGTAAAGGAAACCCTATACGAGATGTCAGCTGGAGAAATATAATTAATATGAATTAATTAGTACCCAGAAGGAGAAGTCGGGCCAGGCAAGTCTGCTAGATTACTATAAATACAGGGCGCCAGTTCTCATTATTCACATTCTCATAATTGCAGAGAGCCAGTTGTGTGCACTGCAGTTGGCAGTTTTGTGCGCAGGTTTTTGGGGAAGGTGTTACGCTAGTGTCTGGGTGGGACTATCTGATCAGCTTTGGTTTCTATTCTTGCTTGGTGCATTAGCCTTGCCTGGCTATTGATTGCTACTGGTATTCTTCTTTGTCAAGGTCAAGGTGCTCGGAGGGTGACAAGGCCTATGGTTGGGTGACAAGGGTATTGTCAATGGTAAAACAAGCACAATCCTTCATATTCTAACATGAACTCGGTGAGGTTGGAGTGTAAGAGTTCAACTCAAACTCTGCAAAA
The DNA here is from genome assembly GCA_009831015.1 of Picea engelmannii. Lineage (NCBI taxonomy): Eukaryota > Viridiplantae > Streptophyta > Pinopsida > Pinales > Pinaceae > Picea > Picea engelmannii. Next base: position 691,991 of record ML778630.1, read on the forward strand.
TCTCAATAGAAAAATTCATTCAAAATGAAGGTTTTTTTTCTCCTTTTAGATATTTACATTTGACAATGGTGGATTTTCCCTCTGTACATAAGTTGGACTTGCTTGGTAGTGAACATCCCATGAGTTAATCACAACCAAGGGTTTAACCCATTATTGCTTCCAGGTTTGATTCATTGTTGGAAAGTTGGAATCAACTACAAAGAGTCAAACTTAGGACCTATTTAACTCAGTTTGACAGCAGGGTCGAGCAAAGATTGACTTGGGAGTACTCGGTTTTATTAACTATGCTCCATAGAACCCACATTAGTGGTTTTCCCCTTGTGAATAAAGTTCTAGAATGGTGCACTAAAAAATAACAACCCAAATGTGCACCAACTAGTCATAACATACTATGAGCTATTTTTTTGTTTAATATGTATTGTTTATGATGTTCAAACCAATGTTATCAACGTTGGAACCTAAATTGGAACCAGTTGACCCAAAAATCATGAACACAAAAAAAAGGTGGTCGACCAAAACATACATAAAATATTCAATGATAAAAAAGACACATACACACACACACAGATCCAAGCTATTAGACACCATATATGCAAAGTTTTATAATGCATAGAGAATGTAAGGGTAAATACATGGCACCCAATGCAATACATCTTTGAACCAAAATACATAACATTGAGGCTCTAAATTGCCTCAAAAGTCCATAAATAATCATGCTATAGTTTACAATCAAATCATCATCAAAATCTGGATCCTTTGCATTTTGTACTTGGGTATGTTCAAGGTCCAATGCCAATATTTGTACCCTACCACAATGAAATCCATTGCACATTGCAAGTCCATCAAGATAAGTCCATCCAATATGAGGGGAGGGGGGATCATTAAATAGATCTAAATTAGGTATTTGTGTAGTCATAGGTTTTCTTTTTAGTTTTTTTTTTGGGCGTGCGGTGGGGGTGGTGGCATTGCACCAGTTAAACCTATAGGTTTGCCCCTATTTTTATCACAATAGCCCAATTTTAATTGGTTTTGGCTAGTTTACAATGCGAGGCAAAACAAGTGAAAACCAATTTGAATGACTAGTTTTGTTGGGAAGTGCCCAAAACTGGGTAGAATCAATGAATCTCATGGCGGTTCGACCAATTTTGATAACATTGATTCAACAATTTCCTTTAACTTTGTATTTGTTTAATTTTTGGTATCTCTGCCATTAAATTGAAGAATCAATCTTACACCATGCTAAAGCATCTCAATATGCTTTTCCACAAGAGAAAATAACTACTCTGATAACATGTTGAAATTCATGAGCATTTGGGGCAACACAATGTTCAACCCCAAACAAAGAATACTAGTGTCATACAGGTTTAATATAGATTCGATGCACTAGTCACGGACTTTAGACTATTCTCACATTGTTCAAGATGCATAGGACCGTTGCGGTGAAGAGATAGGGATTAGATTCATTGTGTTACAATGAATGATCCCACACAACAACAAGAAGAATTAAGATAGATTATGAACAATGAACACAAGACTGAAAAGTTATGACAATGCATAAGTACGCACACAAAAATATATTTGCACCAATAAACCAGTGGGGGTCATACATATTATTCACAAAATAGAGAATATATACAGGTGCCATTAAATGACATACATTAAGATTCTAGTCAATCAATTAATTCCAAATGATTACACTACCCATCAAACTATTAGCCACATCCACTACATTACAAAGATAATATTATTGCTTAGTTCTAGTCTCTGGGTATCATCCCCACAAAGTCAAACACCTCTTGAGTTCCATTGTGTTATGTCCTACCAAGTTCATCATCCTTAATTCCCCTTGCTTTCATCTCATCAAACTATAACACTAATCTTATTCCAAATCCACATGACTCGTCCAAAACACTACTCATTGCATTTCCTTCAACAATATTCCCTCAAACATATAGTTTTTCATGCTTAGCAAATTGCCTCCTTCCAGTGGAAATGTAAATATATTTTATTTTTCCTCCACCATGTAGTATGTGACTATGATGGGTTGTCCCCTAACTTAAGGTGTTGGGGGAGGGGGGTCATTTTAACGATTAACATGATTTTATTGCAAAGTTAAGAGTTACATGGACTGATTTAATACATGGACAAACTCAACCTTTATGGTGGGTTATTTTTCAAGAGAGCTAAAGTTTTGTCTTGATATACTCATTTTTTCAAAATTTCAAAGAATCTAGATCATCTTAAAATGAACCAAAACCTTTAAAGGAAAAGTTTTTGGTAAAAATCCCCATTAGGAGGTGGAACTATAACTTTAAGCAAAATTCCTCTCGGATTTAGGAAAGAATTCCAACGGAAAAGATATTGGGTTTGTCTCTAATTAACTTAATCCAAATTGTTATCATCCACATAGATACCTACGATGATAAACTAATCTATTTTTTGAAACCACGCATTGGAATTTACACCTACTCTTTCAAAAAATTTACATCCAAAAAAAATCCCACTATATTTTATCTTCTTGCCTCCTCTTAAACTACTTAAAAGGTTTCCTTTACATCCATATAATGAACATTCATGGACTTTATTGTAGCAGTGACTACAAACTTGATTTGACATTAGTTTTGTTATATGAAATATAGTGTCATTGAAATTTACTTTAGTTATTTATGAATGGAGTAAGTTAATAAGTAGACAAACTCAAACTTTTCTTCGCTGAAATTCTTAGCCAAATCCAACAAAAAAAAATTCGGAAGTTATACTTCCACGTGATTGATGGGAAATTTGACCATGGAACTTAGCCATTGAAGGTTTTGTCCCATTTTAAGACAACCCATATTGACCAAGTTTCGAAAAAATGTGTAGATCATGACAAAATTTTACGTCACTGGAAGAAATGAACTTCACAACAACTTCCAATCAAAATTCTACAGAATATATGCATCAATTCATAACATTTTTCATTTAAATCATGCAAAAATATATGCATGCAATTCACAACATGTTTGATTCAAATCATGCAAAAACATGCATGCAATAAATTTCCATTGGATTTTTATTGTAAACCATAAAATGCAATCAATGATTCCCATTGTTTTCTCAAAACTACGAATTAAAAASATTTAAACCCTATGTAAAAAGGCTAATATGAATCCATTTAAAATTCATGAGAGCCTTCCCATTGTTATCCACTCTTCCCTCTATATATGTAACTTGATCAATTCACCYGTTTCAATTCCCCTTTTCAACTTTTCTAGTGTTGGCAGTTCAAAACTCTCTTATTGCAAGATCTAAGCATCAATGATCCACTTGACAATGCCACAATTAAACTCCAAAGCATAATTTCTCAAGGCGTCCCCCATAATTGTCCTAGTAACAATTTATAAATATAGTAATCCAAACCAATTGAGATTGCACATTTCCTAGTTCACAAAATAAAACTATAAAATCAATGTTAATGTTAACATCTTTTGATTCCTGCAAATAACAAAAATGTTTATTTGAACAAATAACTAGCATTCTACCATTAGAAAAGAACCCATAAATCCTTATCCACCAAGACATAGAAGGATTCAAGGACAAGAGGTAAAAGTTGAACCATAAAGGATGGTGAAGTAGAAGAATGAAGATCTAGGGAGGAGCATAAAACTCAAAGGAATAGTTTAGTAGTTGTAGTAAAATTTCATCAACCCACAAGCATTCGTGGAAGAAGCATTCAATGCATTGAGACAATTCATGTTGTTTAATGTAGGAAACAACTATTCCAAAATTTGAATGAAGAACTCTTCCATAGGGCCAAGCAATATTATTAACACTATGCTAGACCAAAATCACATACTTGTGACCCAACCCACAATAACCAAAGACAAAAACTGTGACAAATCCATTCAAAGTGGAGACAAAAGTGTAGAGTAGTACATTCAAACTTGCATTATATGATATTCGACCAAGACAGGAACTGTATAACTCTAACTGAAGAAGGAAATATAAGCAAAGGAACATGAGTTCTTCATTTGTCAAAGTTTATCTTGTTCCTCCATTGGTTAGAATTTCAATCGATCATAGTTCCAAGGAACTTTCCTAACCAGGGAGCTATGAAGGAACTTTGACCAACAAAGCAACTTTGATGTTGATTTTAATAGTCAAAGTTACTGATGTTGGTTTGACAGGAACTTTGACAAAGGAACATCAAAACTGATGCTATGACCGACAAGACCTCTAACTAAAATGAACTTTGATGAAGGAACTATGTCTGACAAGAACTATGACCAATGGAAACTTTGATCAACAAGAACTTTGATGAAAGAACTATGACCAATAAGAACTATGATCGACATGAACTCTAACCAACAAGAATTTTAAGACGGGAACTATGATCGACATGAACTCTAACCAACAATAATTTTGAGAAGTGAATTATGATTGATATGAATTCAAATTGATGGGAATGATGAATAAGGAACTCAAACCGACGTGAACATTAATGAAGGAACCATGACACACAATAAATTTGATCGATAGGAAAATTAAGGAAAAAACTATGACCAATAGGAACTTGGATGAACTATTGACCTCTTGTTCCTCTATTGGTCAGAGTTCTTGTTTTGACATTGGTCTTGTCAATCATAGTTATAGGGAACTTTCTTAACCTAGGAACTTTGACTATACATTACCAACAAGACACATACTTTGATGAAATAACTATGACCAATATGAACATTGGTCAACGTTCCAAGGAAAATAGGTAACAAAGGTCAAAGTTCATATTGGTCACAGTTCCACTTGATTGATGGGAACTTTGGTCATGGAACTTTATCACTGGGAGGGTTTTCCCATTTTAAAAAGACCCAGATCATCAAAATTTAAAAAAAAAGGAGTGGATCAATGCAAAACTTTTCTTATCTAGGAAAAATAGACTTGCTGGAAATGTGGAGTTTATTCACTTACTAACTCACTCCTTTCTAAATAGTAATTTAAAATTAAAAAACAAAGTGAACCCACTTTATAGAGAGATTTTATCTCTTTTACTTTGAATTGAATTAATGACATCTTTTAAATGTTTTTAATGTGGTGACATTCCATTTCAATCAAGAATTTGTTTTAATTGAAATTCATGAGCATTTGGGCTAACACATGGTTCAACCCCAAACATAGAATTCCAATGTCATAGAGTTTTAATACAGATTTCATGCACAAGTCATAGACTTGAAACTAATCTCACACTATTTAAGATGGACAAGACTATTGCAATGAAGAGATAGGGATTAGATGAACATTGTGTTATAGTGAACAATCACACACAATAAGAAGAACAATTGAAATATTTCCTAGTCACAGTTCCTATTGGTAGTGGTTCTTAGTAGTCAGAGTTCTTGTTGGTAATGGTTCCTATTGGTTGGATTTATTGCCAGTCGTAGTTCAGGTTGTCAAAATTCCTACCAATGATGGTTCCTAAAAGTCAAAGTTCTTGTTGGTCATAGCTCATGTCAGCAATGGCTCCAATCGGTTAGAGTTATTGTCGGTCACAGTTCTAGTCCCGAGAATTCTTGTCGGTGATAGTTCCTATGTGTCAAAGTTCCTTCATCAAAATACTATGACCAACAAGAACTCTGACCAATAAGGAATAAGAGGATCATGAAAACATTACTAATGAAGAAACAAGAGGATCATGCTATGTCAAAGTTCTTATCAGTTAGAGATCCTTCCTCACGATTCATGCTATTCATTGTTCCTTGATCAAATTTCTTATTGGTCAAATATCACGTTGCTAATGGTTCCTTTATTGGTCGAATTTCTTGTTTGTAACAACTCCCTCGTAGTCAAAGTTCCTTGGAACCATGACCCACAAAAACTCTAACTGACAAGACTAATTTCAAAATAAATATGAGTGGCATCTTCCTTTGTCAAAGACGAGAACTTTGACTGACTAAGGAACAAGAGGGTCAAATTTCCTATCAATAATGGTCTCGTCAGTCAAAGTATTCGGAAATAAATGAAATTTAATAGACTACATTTAAAATGTGATATAGATCCAAGTCATAGATTAGCTAGGTTTTGATAATATTTTGTTCAAAGTCCTTGAAATGAGATGGAATTTAATAAACTGCATTTAACATGTAATATAGATCCAAGACATTAGTTGATTAGATTTTTATCATATTTGGTCAGAGTACCTGGAATGAAATGAAATTTAATAGACCACATTTAGAATGTGTTATAGATCCAAGTCATAGGTTGAATTATTTTCCTCTCAACAATGAAATTTCTCAATAATTAAATCTCTAAAAATGGGGGTATCAAGAAATATAAATGAATTGTATTCAACATAATAAAATTTAACATATGATGTACTTGAGCAAGCTTCATTTTATCATGCCAAATAGTTAGACACTATTTGGTATGACAATGGACTCAAAGATAATAGGGAAATTGCTAGTTGGGTTAATTGTAAGGAAAACACTACATAAGTCTCTTATGTATAGATGCATTATATAGAGATGCCAAGAAAGTTGGAATAAAACATAGTAGTTGTTCATGAATTCAAGTAAAATAACCTCCTTGGGTTTGTATAACATATGTCTACAACTACATCTTGGGTAGCCTCATATTACAAGTCTTCCCATGCCTATAGATTTATGAATCACTGATAGTGATCTAGTGAGACTCTCTAATTTCCAGGGGCTTAATCTGTCACAAGAATATATCCATTTGCATCGAGAATATGACGCGATAAGACAAATTTCCCCAAGGGGTAGTGAAGGCGGTCTTGTACTAATCTTGGGGACAAATCTGGATCTAATTATACCTTGAGAATTCATTCATGAAGGGACAAGACAAGCTCAATTCAAATCATGAAAATTAGTGCAAGCACGAATGGTGCCTTGCTTCTTGTTAAGGAAACTAATATTAGATACTTAGGATGTATATACAATTGGATAATAAAACCCAACCTTGAAGTGTTTATTTATTTTTGCTTTGATGACAAGGGCCTTGGTAGGAGGGATAGGCCTTCGTTTTTGTCAAATGGGGGATGCATCTAGCCATGTGTTGATATTATGTTCAACAATGATGAACCTAGTCTTGCAACTATTTCTCTGGAGGAAATGAAAGTAGATGTTCCTCGTGAGCCAATAATTTAATATCTTTTAGATTTAGTTTAATTATGTTTTGTAGAGTTATATTTTGGTACAATATTATGCAAGGAAATGTAGAAGCTAAATTTCAAACGATGTATTAGGTTTGCAAATCTCAATAATATCATTGGCACTTTAGACTGGACTATACTTGTATAAGGGCAAATTTTGGTAAGTCATATAATTGCATTGCTTATATTTTTGACATCTTTTCTTTAACTTCAATATATTTGTGATGACCCATCACAATTACTCTCCTCCTTAGTATCATGTCAATGAATAAATGAGGCTTTGTCCCATCAAATTATATGCATCGATCAACTAGTCTAGATTGTGCAAAATAGTATGTAGAACTCATCGACTCCCAACAAGGAGATCAAAGGATTGTAACTTATTAATGCCAATCTCATTAAAATAACTCAAAGTACCTAAGAGAAAGAGTTGAAATGTCAACATCCTTTGCAATAGGTGACTTCTACAAAAATTCTTTAAAGATACGAAAGCATAAATCTTTGTCACTTTCTCCAAACCGCAATTTTAGGAGCTCTGGGTCTCTCACACTTACAAAGTTGGTAAAATTTCCTATTGGTAATGGTCCCCTCATAGTCAAAATTCCTTGGAACTATGACCATCGAGAACTCTAACTAATAGGAACAACGTTAGGAACATTGAGTGTCATGTTGCCTTTGTCAAAGAGAAGAACCATAAACGATGAAGGATCAAGAGGGTCAAAATTCTTGTTGGTAATGGTTCTCATTTGTTAGAGCTCCTTTTGGTCATAGTTTTTAGCAGTAATGGTTCCCGTCGATCAAAGTTCCTATTGGTTAGAGTTCCTTTGTCAAAGAACTATGACCAATGAAGGAACACGAGGATTATAGCAATGTCAGGACATGAAATCCTACTAATGAAGGAACACGAGGATCATGGTTTGTCAAATTCCTATTGATCATAGTTCCTTCATCAAAGTTCCTATCGATAATAATTCCTTTATTGCTCAGATTTCCCATTGGTAATGGTTCCCTCATAGTCAAAGCTCCTAGTTCAAGAAAGTTCCCTGGAAATATGACCAATAAGAACTTTGACTAACATGACCAACATTGGGAACTCTAAGTGTAATAGTTCCTTAGTCAAAGTTTCTATCAGACTAGGAACTCTTACTGACAAGACCAACACCAAGATAGAAACTTAGAATGATGAAGCAATAAGAGGGAGTTGTTGTAGGTTTGAGCCCCTTTAGTGAGTGTCATAGTTCCTTCGTCAATGTTCCTATCAGACAAAGTTTGTACATTTTCCTAAGGGTTTGATCCTTTAGCCTCCCCTCTCATAGAAAATTATGGTCCTTGAATTGGCTCCACTACTAGGCCTTTTGAACACCTAGGTTATGTGGCTAAACTGACCAACTAGACATGTTATTGAGTTGGTGCTTCGATAGTCCTTAATAGAAGCTCTAGGATAGGTTACAACTCATGATTCATTGTGATAGAGGGGGGTTGGTTACAATTCAAGGTCACAAGTCAATAAAATTCAAGGACACCTTGGAATGATAATATTTTGTTGCTAGGCCTTTCACCTTTTGGATAGGAGGTTAAAATATCTCGACTTTACTTAGTTTGTAAGGCATGGAGTCAAATAAGCCTATCCAAGTGGTTTCCCAGATCAAATCATGACCCTACTTCCTATTTTGGGGTTAGAGAAGTAGGCATGCACATGCTTCTTTTCCTCCTAGGCTAAGTGGATCCCGAGGAAGGGTTGACTTCAAGACCCACATGCCTGGTTGATAAAGTTGAGGGAAAAGTGATCGGAAGTTACTCTTCATCTCAACAACAAAGAGATTGGCTAAGGGATGACCAACTTGCTAAAAACATGCCACTTTGGTTATGTGGCTAAACTGACAAACTATACATGTTGATGAACCAATGCTTTGAATCCTCAACATATGCTCTAGGACAGGTTCTATTCAACTTTGGCTTTGACCAAGGACTCTTGCTTCATTGTGATAAAGGAGGGTTGGTTACAATTTAGGGTCATTATAGAACAATGAGGACTCATCAAAATTCTCGTGATGATGATAATTCAAATTTTAAGTTAAGATTGCTCAAAATATCAATTTGCATAAATGTTTAAGAATTTATTGCTATAATTGGATAAAGTTTATAATTTTTGTATTATCTCTCTAAAATTAGAATGGATTTATTTACACAATGATAGTTATTATATCACATGAGTTATTTTTCTTTAATAACAAATGGTCAGCGCATCTGTAAGACTAAAACTTAAATATTTATGAATGTCCATTTTAAATGTGTTGTTCTACTTACCTATTATAGTACTACAACAATTTTTTGTTTTATATGGTCAATGCTTTTCTTGCATTACACCTACAATGTATTTTGATTTTATTGTTATGTGTTGGAAATTGATCTTAACAAAGCACATGGATGCTTGGTATTAGTTTTAGTGTTCAACCACAATGGATTGTTGTCAATGTCGATAAATCAATCTTTTAGAAGATATTATTAAAAGCTATAGTGCTTGAGGTAGTTTCCTACAAATTGCATATGTGGGTTGATAATCCTTGTACAAGTTGCAGTACAGGGAGAAGATTTTCAACTTGGATACACCTTCGACATGAACAATGGGTTATTTCACCTCAAAGACACGACTTAGTGAAACATTACGTTATTGTGCCCCAACAAAATTGTAATATGAAAATATTCACCACCAATATCCTATATTAATATATGATAGATCTAACTATTTGAGGGGAATTTGTACTCATCAATCCTCTGCGACCATATGATGATAACCTATCCTTCACTTTTTTTTTCATGATATTCCATTGAACTTATTAGAAGCATATTTCAAAGAATATATAGGTTTTCAAGTTTACATTGGTGAGTTAATTAGCTCTTTAATGTTGAGAAACAAATCTTCAATCCTTTGTATTGGTACTCTATTTTTAATGTGATATTGTTCAATATCATGTAATCAATGCACATTGTTTCCATCTCATCCTTCTTTGACATTAATATAATTGTTCATCCATAAGATTCCATAAGATTAGACGTGTTTCAATATATCATTTGTTAATTGACTCTTAGAATTCCTCATGACTTTTGCGAATTTCCAAATCGGACAAAATGGCATTTTATTGCAAAAGATCATGTAACACCCTATTTCCCCCCAAGTCTGTAACTATAACTATGACTCTATGTCGCCATGAGCGGCAACATGAATATTTGTCCATTATAAGACTGGAAGGGTGGAGCACCAAAACAGACCACGATACTGTGAGTGGAACTAGTGAGGGGGAAAGGATTACCATTGCCAAAAAACCTTAGTGCCCTTTTTGCCAAATCTCATATTTGAAGATATTTTCCCTCTTTTCTTGTTTTCAAAAAATTAGTTAATGCAGAGAGTTGGTAGTTGGCTAACCAACCACCCACAATGAATGGGAGTATGGGAAACTGACTTGGATGAATGAGGACCATCATCCAGGGTACAACATAGTACCCACCTCATTTTCGAGGATTGACCCATAGTACATATATGTGTGTGTGTGTATTGTTAATGCAAGGCTTGATGGACAATTGACTGAAGGGTGGAGCACCAAAACAGACCACGATACTGCGAGTGGAACTAGTGAGGGGGAAAGGATTACCATTGTCAAAAAGCCTTAGTGCCCTTTTTGCCAAATCTCATATTTGAAGATATTTTCCCTCTTTTCTCCTTTTTCAAAAAATTAGTTAATGCAGATAGTTGGTAGTTGGCCAACCAACCACCCACAATGAATGGGAGTGTGGGAAACTGGCTTGGATGAATGGGGATTGTCATCTAGAGTACAAAATAGTACCCACCTCATTTTCGAGGATTGACCCACGACTTCCTCTCACACACAAAAGGAGAAGTTGTGAACCTTCAAGAGAGAAAAGACAGACATAAAATATTGGGAGGAAGAGCAAAGAAGAGAGCGTAGATCGTGAGTAGAGAGCTCGTTGTTCAATTTCGAGTAGAGAAAGACCCTAACCCAACCTGGAAAGAGGGGATCGTGAGCATAGTGCTTACTGGACAAGAAAATCGACACTGAGAGGGGAGGGTGCCAATGGACTATGTAGCAGAGAAGGGACTCCCTATGTAGAGGTTATCCATCTAAGAAGGCTACTGGTAAAAACTCATGGAGGCTCTGGCTTGGTGGGTAAAAAGGAAATCTATGTCGTTGACTGTTGTGGAGGAGAGTGGTCTTCACACTCAACCTTTTTCCCCCTTAGGAACTTGAGTTTATTGGTGATATAGTCTTCTAAATTATGCTCTACCTATCCAATGGCTTGTTGAATTTTATGAATCATGTACGTTTTCTATGCCTCGTGAAGTTGTATGAGTATAGTAGAGAATTGTGAGAAAATGAACTGAATAATTGTGTTGAAATGTCCCTATATAAATTGGTTTATTTTTATGCTTATTATCTTCTCTGAATGTATATGTAAATAAATTGTAAATCCCATGGCTGAATCTTCAAATGCAAATTAGAATGGGTGAAGAAACCGTTCACTTGGGAAGTTGCGGTCTTCCCTGAAAGTACTATAACTTAAGATCTGGTAGTGGTTGAGTTCGACTTGAATTTCCATGCCAAAGTGGTCGAAAAAATTCTCGAAATAGAGGTATCAAACTCTTATTTTCTTTCCTTCCTTGATCGTTTGTGTAACCTTGTTATGGAACCTCTACCCATGAAGCAGAGGAAGGGAAAGGTGTCATCCCGTCATTAATTTAGAAGAAAAGAGGAGTAGCTAAAAGTTGAACTCTTGTAAGCCCAAAAGGATCGAGGAACATCGATTGAAATCCATATTCGCAGTCAGATCATTCAGGAAGGCATCATCAGAAGGATTCGTTCGGAAATCCATTCATTTTTTTGCATTTCCGACAGGGTTAGTTCAACCAACTAATCGTCGTGTATCTTCGAGCCCAAGACGATTGTGGTTTGTCAGATATTTCAAATCTCAATCGTCGAATCTCTTCAGAAAGCACTTTCGGAAAGACCTATTCTAAAAGTATATAAGTGACTTTGTGTCCCTAAAAGAGTTAGTCCAACCAAGCTAAAGGTCATGCACCTTCTAGCATGAAAGGATTCTGCGCCATTAGATCAGATAGATCTTAGCCGTTAGATCTATTGGAAATCAGTAACTCACTTAAAGAGTGTGCAACTTGAAAACCCACCTTGATATAGGTTGTTGAACAGGTGTGATACCCACCATCTGATCTATCAGACATACATGTTCCCTCAAAAGAGTAGGTATGGAGAAGAATGTCACGTCAACAATTGGTGGCGTCAGTGCCACGTCAACAATTGGTGACGTAAGTGCCACGTCAACTGGATGACAAATGGAGCCCGACATTGGGTACATGTCAGTAAGGATTGATGAGTCGAGGATTGATGCGTGGCAATCAGGTATAGGTGGGACCCAATGGTAAGTGTCAAAAGAGATTAATCCAATGTTGAGGATGGATCTTTATCATTCGTCGAGCATCAATATTAGATCATTATCGTCCATGGAGATCAGTGGTCTAGGGGGATTTTTTGGAAGGTCTAGTCTGGAATACCTTCCGAAGAAGTGAGCCCGATAGTATTGCAGGTTGCATAATTTGAACATATTAGTGTGTTTGGCATGTTATCTGACCTGATAATGATAGTCAAATAGTGTTGCGGGCTATGGACTTAGGGAAAACTCAAGGTGTGACAATTCAATGAGGATTTCCTGGTAAAGCGATCCCAATAGCTTTGCAGACTCTAAAAGCTCAAAAAGTTAGGCCTAAAGGTTGAATAGTAGATCCACATTAGTTGGACATGGAGAGAGACCATGTGGATGTCATGCGCATAAGATGGCGTATCGTAGATCCATGTGGGTGCCATGTGGATCTGAGGTGGCTTTGGCGGGAGAATACCTTGGAAATTTTTAAAAGGCCATATCTTGTTAACTCGAGCTCAGTTTTGTGCATGGCTATAGTCGTTGGAAAGATCTGGACAAGTATAATAGATCTGTGAATCCTGAAATATAGGTTGAATGAAGGCTAAGAAGATAAATTTTGTACACTCCACCAACCTAAGGAGTTTTAGGAGGGTCAAGTGTGTCACAAAGTGGTATCAAAGTAAAGTTCAAACTATAGGACTGGATGGGCCAACGAGCAGTCAAAAGACTTGCGTGCTAAGGGACCTAATAAGCCTGTAGTGTTTTTATTTTCTTTCTACATTTAAATATTATGTCTTTATGTATTAGTTGCACAAGATTTTTGAAAATGAAAGTCTGTATAATTCATCTTTTGCATAATGTTTTTTGTCTTTTACCTTGTGTAAGCTAAGATGATTTATATAAGAAATATAATTGTGTTGATGATCATTAACAACATATTTCTGAGTGTGCACAGAAACAAGGACATGGTTTTGAGTTTGGGACTATTGTAAGTCCACGAGAACCCTATACAGGCCCCATAATTGCGTGCCTTTTTTACTATGTGATTAACTAATAATGGCTTGTTGTTTCAACACATAAAAGACTCTTAGAAGTGAAGAAGTGACAGTAGTAGACTGGTACAATGCGGTATGGAAGAGACCTCGTGTATCAGAGATGAGGAATCAGATGAGAGAAGGGTCATAGAGATTCCTCTAGATTTGGTAGAGACGGTGACAATCCTGAAGGCCGAGCTTCAAAGCTACATGGATGATAATGAGAAGCTTATGAAGGCCCAAGAGAAGCAAACATAACTAAATGCGGTATTTCTGCAAAGCCTATCTAAAATACTGAATCATTTGCAACAAGGGCCATCTACTAGCAATGTTGGGAGATATCAATCTAAGAAGTTGCAAAGCCAATTAGATATTCCAAAGCATGGTCTAACACATAGTAATGCAGGGAAAGGTTCCTCGAGGAAGAGGCACATGGGTGCCAAGAGGAGCATATCTAATGGGGATTCTTTAACAAAGTCCTCCAATGAGAAGATTGCTATGTCTGAAGAATCATCCATCAAGGGGAATAGTTCAAGTGCTCATAGGAAAAGGAGGAAGAAATGGTCCAAGAGTTACATGACTGGAGAATTCAAAAAGGCAAAACCACCTACATTTGTTGGATAAATCAAGAAGAGTGGAGAAGCAAAAGCATGGCTATTAGGATTGAAGAAGTATTTTTGAGTACACAATTACTCAAGAAATATGAAAGCAAGAGTGGCCACATTTAACTTAACTGGATGGGCTTCCATTTGGTGGGAAGCCCTTAAGAATGTGAAAGGGATCGCTGAAAAGAATCTGACATAAAAACAATTTAGGAATTATTTCAGGAAAGCCTACTTGTGAAGCACCATGATGGAAAAATCAAAGAATTTCATGGACATGAGTTGGAACAACTCACCATGGATGAATATGTAAAGAGGAACTGTTGAGATACGTCCCATACATCAAAGATGAAAAGGTGGAAATATAACATTTTCTCGATGGACTACCATAATCTTTTTGGGATAGGATTGGGTTTAATGAACCCAAAACACTCGATGGCACCATCCAGAAGGCTAAGTATTGTTATGAGATTAATCAAAGCATGGTTGGGAGCCTCACAAGGATTAGAAAAATAAGGATCAAACTGGATTTAGGAAGAAGGGATTTAAATCATCTAGGTATAAGAATCTAAATAGGAGTGCTAAGTCCAATTATCCTACTAAGAGCACACATCAACAAAATTATCCTACTCAAAGTGGGAAAAAACTAGCAAAAACAACAAAGGAGAAGGTAGAAGAGAGAAAAAAAGGACCTCTATAGTGTTGGGGTTGTGGAGAAGCACACCTATTGAGAGATTGCCCTCAGAGGTAGCATGACAATAGAAGAATCTACAATGTTCAAGAGGCTACTACTATGGATGATGCAGCCATAAGTGTACCCCAGATTTATGCAACTATCGAGAATCAACAATCAAACCACCAAGACTTAGTGGTGGAAGTAGAAGGTATACTTTCCAACCATTCTAATTATATTTTGATTGACCATGGTTCTAACCTTAGCTATATTGCACTACAAGTTGTTGAGGCACATGTCTTACAGAGGATAAAACATGCAAAGTCATGGTAATACGTGTCTTACAGAGGATAAAACATGCAAAGTCGTGGTGATAAAGATGATAGAAGCATGCTAGTTTGATATGAGTGGGCTACATACACAGACAACATTGGATATACTTCCTTTGGGATCATATGACATGCTGGTAAGCATGGACTAGTTGGAAACACAGAAGGAACAAATATATTGTTATAATAAGACCTTAGAATGTGAAGACATTGAAGGAAATAAGAGTGTATTGCAAGGCATACAAAAACCCATGTTAGTGAGGCAAATTTCAATAGTACAATTGAAGAAACATTGCAAGAAAGGATGTCCATTGTATGTCATTCATGTATTAAATTCAACAGAAGGAAATCAATAGAAAATTGAATACCATCTTGTGTTATGTGAGTACAGAGATGTATTTCTAGAGGAAGTACTAGAATTTCCTCCTAAAAGGTATATCATTTTTTCCATAGAGCTTATGCCAGGAGCAGTACCTGCGTCCAATGTACTTATAGAATGAGCCCAGATGAAATGGTGTAGTTGAAAATACATCTGAAGGAAATGTTATACAAATGGTATATTAGACCCAGTGTGTCCCCATGGGGAGCACCGGCGTTGTTTGCAAAGAAGAATGATGGTACCCTTAGGTTATGTATTGACTATATGAAATTAAATAAAATGACCATCAAGAATAAATACCCACTTCCCAAGATTGATGATCTTTTTGATCAACTAAGAGGAGCCATAGTGTTCTCTAAGATAGAATTTAGGTATTGGTATCATCAAGTAAGAATCAAGGATGAGGACATCCATAAGACCGCCTTTAGAACAAGATATGGGCACTTTGAGTTTGTGGTGGTGCCTTTTGGGCTTACCAATGCACTGACCACGTTTATGTGTTTAATGAACAACATGCTCATCAAATACCTGGACAAGTTTGCGTTGGTTTTCATTGATGATATTCTAATATACTCAAAGACTAAGGAGGAGCATAAGAACATCTCAAGTTGGTACTGCAAGTGTTGAGAGAACACTGGTTGTATGCTAAGTACACCAAATGTGACTTCTTCCAGAAGCAAATCCATTACTTGGGTCATGTAAACTTGAAGGAAGGGGTTGCAGCAGATCTTGAGAATATCAAGGAAATCATGAATTGGCCCACTCCTCAAAATGTAACCAAGGTAAGATCATTTATGGGATTGAATGGATATTATAGGAGGTTTATTCAAGGGTTTTCAAGAATTGGCCATCTAATCACTTCCCTACAAAGTAAAGGAGTGAAGTTTGTGTGGTTAGCAGACTGTGAAGCAAACTTCCAACAACTGAAACATCTTTCGAATGCATTTGTTTTGAATATAGAAAACCCATAAAAATATTTCTTGGTTTGTACAAATGCTTGTAAGGAAGGGCTTACTGGAGTCCTCATGCAAGAGGGACATCTGATCAACTATGAATCTAGAAAATTGAATGAGCTTGAGCAACTCTATGTCACTCATGACTTGGAGCTCACAACTATTATACATGCCTTGAAGATGTGGAGGAATCATTTGCTAGGAAGAACGTTTGTGTTAATGACAGACCACAACGTGCTGAAATATTTATTTGATCAACCCTGTTTAAATGCCAAACAAACCTAGTGGATGGTTCTTATCAGTGAGTTTGATTTTGAAATCGGGCACATAAAAGGAAAAGAGAATCAAGTAGCAGATGCACTCAACAAAATCATGCAGGAAATACATTTGTTAGCAACAAGTGTATGTGAATCTGATATAAAGCAGAGAATCACATTTTCCCTACAAAATGATGAATATTTTAGGATAATAAAGGAAAAGTTAGAGCAAGAGTTGGGAGGTTCAAAAAGCGAAGGAGATCAACTCACCAAAGATGGGTTGTTGGTGCACAATAACATGTTGTACATACCCAAATCAACTGAATTAAGGAAGCTCATAATGAATGAGTTCCATAAGAGGCCTTATGTAAGTCAGCTAAGTTGTCAGAAAATGATAAAAACAATATGGAAACTTTATTTTTTGCCAGGGATGAAGAAGGATATAGTTGAATACATTGCTAAATGCCTAGAGTGCCAACAAGTCAAGGTTGAGAACATGCATCCAACATGATCATTGCAACTAATACAAATTCCAGAATGGAAGTGGGAAGTCATATCTATGGACTTCATCACTTGACTGCCAAAGACAACCAAGCAACATCATGCAATCATTGTGTTGGTGGATAAGTTGAGTAAACAACTCACTTTATTCCAATTAAATCCACTTACAGAGAAATAGACGTTGCAATTATTTCATGAAGGAAATTTTCAGATTGCATGGCATGCCCAAGACAATCATTTCAGATCGAGGTGCTAAGTTCACATCAAATTTCTGAAAGGTTTATTTGCAAGCTTTGGGATGCAATTAACTTTCATCATTGCTTATCATCCTTAGATAGATGGGAAAACTGAAAGCATAAACACAGTGCAGGAAGAAATGCTGTGGATGTATGTTATGTATCAACCAAAGAGGTGGGAAGACTATTTTCCCCTAGTAGAATTTGT
>ML778630.1:716981-730627 GCA_009831015.1 Picea engelmannii
AGATTGTTGTAAATGCAGAATTTGATAGCTCTGAGCTTAAGAGCTCGAGCTTGAGTCAAACTGAGTTCATGGGGAACTTCAAGCTTTTGCAAAAAATGTATAATACCTGAATACCATTCACAGGAAGACAAGTGCTCTGCCACTTGTTGACTGCTATGCTGTCCCTCCGCTGCCAACTCTGCCTGCAAATTTTCTAAACTTTCCCCTACGAAATTAATGTCCAACAGCTTATGATTTTCCTCCGTTAAAAGCTTAGCAAGGCCTTGGCCTTTTACCAATTTGGTGGGATTTACTTCAATATTTAACTCAATCATCTTTGCAATCCATCTAGCTCTCTTTCCGTCAATATTCGGTTGAGTCAAAACATCTTTTACAGAAGATGAAGGGACATATGCGATGACCTTTGAGTGAAGAATATAAATTCTGAAGGATTTTAAAGCTTTTATGAGATCATAAGCTTGTTTCTCGATAGGGTCATACCTTAATTCAACGTCTCTGAGTGTTCTGCTGAAGAAATCCACGGGATGATCCAAGTTATCATCGTCTTTCTGTAGCAGAACTGCTGCCACTGTGTCATAAGAAGCAAAAGAAAAAACATAGAAAATCTTACTGTAATCTGGGCTGATCAAAGTCGGGGATTCCATGATCGCTTGCTTGATATCCTGAAAAGAGTTTCTCGCGTTGTCTGTCCATTTTATATCAGACCCCTTTTTCAACATGCATGTTATGTGTTTGACTAATTCGACAAAATTTGGCACAAACCTTCTAACAAAATTTATCTTACCGAGCAACGATTGTATGTCCTTTTTTGACCTTGGCAAGGACAGCTTTTGAATTGCCTCTACCCGTGCTGGATCAATCATTACACCTTCTCC
Source organism: Picea engelmannii (assembly GCA_009831015.1). Lineage (NCBI taxonomy): Eukaryota > Viridiplantae > Streptophyta > Pinopsida > Pinales > Pinaceae > Picea > Picea engelmannii. The sequence continues at coordinate 717,857 of ML778630.1, forward strand.
TGAGACGATGTGGCCTAAGAGCTTACCTTTCCTTAGAGCAAACTGGGATTTCTTGGGATTCAATGAGATCCCGAACTGCCTGCATTTTAAGAACACTCTTTTCAAATGCTTCAGATGCTCTTCATGGCTGCTGGAATATGCTGTGATATCATCAAGGTATATGAGGACAAACTTATCCTTTTCTCCCATGAAGGCTATGTCCATGGCCCTTTGGAATGTGGCCCCGACATTCATTAACCCAAATGGCATCTTGGCGTACATAAAGGTACCCCAAGGAGTAGTAAATGCAATTTTCTCTTGGTCATCAGGGTGGACAGAAATCTGATTGTAACCAGAAAAACCATCTAGGAAAGACATGACCTTGGCCCTTGAAATCCTTTGCAACAAGTGTTCCATCTTAGGGAGGGGATAGTTGTCTTTCTTAGAGCATCTGTTTAGGTTTCTGAAATCTACACACAATCTGACCTCACCATTCTTCTTCCTTACTATCACCAGATTGGCAATCCATTTGTATCTCAAGGGAATAATGATCTTGGCATCGAGAAGCTTTTTAATTTCTCTCTCAATCACAGGCAACGGAAGAGGACTAATAGGTCTGAGCTTTTGTTTGAAAGGAATGGTGTCCTTTTCAAGAGGGATTTTATGCTGAATAATATCAGGGTCATAAAACTTTAGGTCACTATATTTCCAAGCAAATACATCAAAAAACTCCTTCAAAACACTGCAGTATTTGGATTTCTGATCAACAGTGAATTCAGAAGACAAATTTATAAGTTTGGGTTGGCTTTCACCCCCTATGTTATGCTCGTGAACAGCTGGATCTTTCTCCATTTTGTCTGGCTTGTAAGGAACGTCATTGTGATCAAAAAGCCTTTCCAAGGGTACCAAACCTTGGGGTATATAATTGTTGGGTAGCTGAACAATATCATGCTGGCCCAATTTTTTCTTTAACTCAGGTTTCTGGGATTCTTCTACATTTAGATTCTGCTAGTCAACATGCAAATCAGAAAATTAGTCTACCCCTTGGAGAAATCTGTTAAGTTCATCATCATCCTCAAAAAATTTCCAATATTTGATATTGTCAGGTAAGGATGGTCGATATTTTACTTGAATCTCATAACTGAGCCTAGGGGGCATGGGAGGAATGAACATGCTAGCTGAAACAGCAAGAGAATCAGTGAGTTGATTCATGTCCCTTGGTATATATGAAATTTCAAAAACATAAAAAGATTCTTGCACTTTCCATACCTCCTCCCTGTAGGCCTTCAATCTGACATGCTTGGCTTGAAAGGTGTTGTTTACCTGTTGTATAATGAGGTCCGCATCTCCAAATACCTTCAAACCTTTTATCCCCATCTCTTTGGTTGAATTTAATCCCAATAGTAGAGCCTCATATTCTACTATGTTGTTAGTAGTTCTGAAGTCGAGCTTGAAAGACAAAGATATAGTCTCCTTTGAAGGAGATATTAGAACTACCCCAACACCTGTTGAATCCTTAGTGCTGGCCCCATCAAAGTACATAGTCCAGACTGAAATGTCTTCACCATCAGACTGTTGTTCAATAGGCTTCACAAGCTGCATAGGAGTCGATTGAGCATCATCTATCTGAAGGATGCGTGAACCAAAATCTGTATCCACAACATAGATAGGATGTTTGACAAAATTATTTCCATCATTGATGATGTAGGCCAGTTGGTTCTCCCTGTAAAGTCTTTTCATCTCCCCCCCACACACCAGAATCATAGCATATGACAGATCCATCTGCAAGGTACCTCCTAACCTTTTTCCCCATGAACGAGACAAGAGAAGCCCAAACTTAGGTGGAATATTAGCAACCACCACATCCATAACCATGCTTCTCATGGGCAATTGGGAAAGGTTTATGACAAGGTCTTTGATGCGGCCGAGACATCTGACTTTCCTAGAATCAAAGGAGAAAAGATGTTGATATGGTTTGGTGACCTCCAGACCAAGCTCATCCATCACTGCTTTTGGCATAAGATTATGTGATGCCCCGGAGTCGAGCAAACAATTGTGAAGGATTTTGTCATGAACATTTAGGGATATGTAGAATGGCGGGCAAGAATCATCTCGGTCTTCTATCATAGGACCTATGGTTACTTTAGGCTTATCATCTTATAGGTTAACGAAATCATTAGATGGAGAGGTCTTTGGCTCAAGAGACTTCAGGATGGCTGATTTAAAATTTTCATTCTTCATGAGTTCAGTTAAAGGCATCAGTATCTTAACTTTTTGAATTTATGATTCAAAATTAAAAGAGAAAGATGGTCTGTCTGAAACCTTTACCTCATTGGAAGGAGCCTTGAGACTAACTTGCTCCTTGGATGGGGGCTGAGTTTGTTTCTTCTGAGGTTTTGCAGGAGGAGAGGTCTGTTTTTCAGGAGCTAGAGGCTGCTTGGCAACAACCTCTTTACTCTTCACAGGAGCAGTAACCTTCTTGTTCTTCACAGGAGCAACAATGGGTGATTTCAGACCAACACTCTTGGATCTTAAGTTGTAACATTTCTGATCATCTGTCAAGTAAACAGATCCTTCAACACCTGCCTCTTGAATTTGCTGATCCATCTGGGCTTCTTCATAGTCTACCTGTGTCAAAAATGAAGAATCATTTTCATCACCAAAACAGTTTATTTCATCCGCATCTTCGACTTCATCGTGAGGTGGCTGTTGCTCTTCATCTAATATTGCATTTTGAAAAGGTGGTCTGATCCTCTGATCATCAACTGGATTTCTATCTCTTTGAAGAATATGAACTTGTGGATTATTCGTTATGTAAGGAAAAGCATTTGGATTTCTCGAGGCAAAAGCATTTGTCTCTTTTGCCCTAGCTGGTTGCTGATTCTGAACCTTCAATTTCGACATTTTAGATGTCAGACTGTCCAACATCATCGCCATCTTTTCCATTTTACTATTAGAATAAGAGGAGGACTCAACAACAAACTTCTTCCTCTCAACCCTTCCTTTAAGCTTCTGAGATGCTGAAATGTTAGATTCAACCTCGAGGGCGGCATCTTGCATTAAAGCAAGTGTGGCTAAATGTCTTTCTCTAAGAATTAGACAAAAATATGGATCAAAGGCAGTAGAGAATGTGATCTTGCTGATGCGTCACTTGGTTTAGTCTCTGCAGGGATCTTACCAAACATCCTATTGAATCTCTTGATGAAGTCCGAGACCGACTCTCCGTCTTCTCTCTTCAAATTTCCAAACTCAGAAATGTAGTATAACAGATCTCTTCTTTCTCCCCAATGTTTCAATAATACCTCATCTAATTGTTCAATACTAGTGATCGAATTTGCTGGTAGCTCTTTGAACCACTTTTGGGCTTGGCCATCCAAACTCTGAACAAAAACTCTAGTCCACACATCTTCTTCTGAAATATTGATATTTTCGGCATAAGCGTAAAAAGCTTCAATATGTTCTTCAACAATATATTCCCCTGCTCCTGTAAACTTTGGCATATATTTCTGATAGTCTCCGGTTAGCATAGTAGACAAGGGATTTGGCAATACAAGTGGGGCATATCTATTGGCCAAAATCTGTTCCATCCTGGTCAAAGGGGCAGCGATAACAGTCTTGGTGATTGACACAGACGAGGAACTCGTAGGAGATGACGGAGGAGATGGGCTGCCTGAGTTAGAATAGAATGGCTGTCTCACTTCACTTTGAGCAGAAGTTTCAGAAATCGGTTGAAAATAAGAGGCTTTGTAAAATTGACTGAGTAACAAAGCTAAATTTTCTTCTCCCTTAGAGGACAGATCATGAAGAATATCTTCAAGAACAAGCAAATTAGTGTGAGTGTATAGAACACCCTTTGAAGGTTTGATGGGTGAGGAATCCAAGGAAGATGAGGAAGAAGCTTCTTTCTGTTGAAAGGATTATGTATTCAATTCTTTTGGATGGGATGAAACGTCAACCTCAAGAACAGACTCAGTAATATTAGAAGAAAATGAAGGTTCTTCTACCTTAGAAACTTGAGATAAATTTTCAATTTCCTGATAATTATGAGTTTCAACAGCAGGGGATTCAACTAGAGGCTTTTTAGATATGGAAGGATGAGTGTCGGTTTGAATACCTGAATCTACTGCCCCTGCAGATCTGGAAGCCTGTCTTTGCAAAGCTTTGCCCTTACTGATGATCTTCTCGGGATCAGGAACTGGTGTTGTCAATGGGCCTTCTTGGTTCGCCCTGGTGTGAGCTCTTTTTGGAGCCACTTTGTTTCAATGGAGTCGCCAGATAGAAAATTACAACCCCAATGATGTCCAGACTTTGTCTATCATCAAAGTTGGAGCTATGTTGTCTCCCAAGGAAGCTGAGCTTCAATCTCCTCTCCCCGGCAACGACGCCAATTTGTTATCACTCCAGGAAACTCTCCTAGGCTGTAAGTCGGAGATGCCTGGTAACTCAACCTTTTTGGAAACTATTTTCTTAATAATTGATGTGGTTTTTGGATCAAGATGAATATGTAGGAACTGGACTGTGTCTTTAAGACTGTCTATTAATATCAAATATCACAAGGCCTTCTAAAAATTCAATCAGACAAGGGTTGATCAAATAGAATAGAAGATAGCTGTTAAACCAGATTATACTCATGTAAAACAATAAGCACAATGGGTTTAAAAACTAAGGCAATGACTTATGATCCTTAACTTAATCAATCAATTAGTGAGATGACAGTCACATGTAGATTTAATAAGCGCCAACAAAGAAATCATTCACTCATAAGATATCAAAGAACATAAAAGAAAGGTTTGAAAACACATATGAAGGAAGCTTGCAATGTTTCATATATTAAGAATGAGTCTTAGTTACAGTAGCAACATGTAGAACCCAAAATCGAACCCTTGGTTCATATTCTATCCTAAGCTTTATAGCTTTACAAAGTAGTTCTGAGATCCTAGAAACAAGGATCAAATATACTAAAGATAGTAACTCAAAATTCAGTTGCAAAAGATGTGGGATGATCCCAAAAAATGAGGTCAATCCCATATTTCATGGTCTTTCTCTCTTCTTGATTGTTGGTGAAGTGCAAGATAGCCTCCCAAGGCTAAATGATGACTCTCCAAAAGAGGCAAATTCGAATCTGCTAAGGTGGCAAAGTGTCCTGATTTTCTGTCTTGTCAAAAGATATCAAAAACCTTTGGAACACCTCTTCTTTCCACAATCTGTCAAAAATAACTGTTGGCTTTGTCTTGATAATTCATTAGATGTTCATTTGAAAAGATTTCAAACCTTTTCAACTCAAAAAACCTTGATCTATGCAAAAACTTGATTATTCTGAACATGACAGGCTTTCGGTGGTTAACTTGGAAAGCTTCTGGGTGGGTTAACTACCGAAAGCACCGCTTTTGGTGGTTAATGAACAGTCGTCCTGTTCGCCTAAACCACTGAAACTGCATCTTTGAGAAAATTTCAAAATTTGTAAAAATGCTCACTTGGGTCCCTTTGTTTTGATGCTCAGGGTTTCTTAGATGAGGCAACCCTTGTTCTTGCAGACTTGCGAACTTCTACTGGCTGTGTGTGGTGTTCTTGTGTGTCCATCATAGTTGTGGCTAAGTTAGCCAAAGTTTCCAATCCAGTCATCTCCTCTGCTGGTGATTGAAACTGTTTTAACTTTAACCTCAGGATCCTGTGCTGTCTATACAACTTCATTTTTTCTCTGATCAATACTCTGTTTCTATCTTTAATTTTATCATGCTTCTCCTTGAGGGTTTGATTCATTTTGAACAGTTCTGCATTTTTGTCAGTGAGGTCTGTGTTGGCTTTTTTGATCACCCTTTCTAGGACTTCCATTTCATAAACCTGTTGCAGGAGCTTGTTGATTTTCTGTGTTCTAGCTATTTTAGGCCTGCTTGAGGAGGCTTCTACTTCTGGTTGCCTATGGGCCTCTGGAGGACTTGGTGAAGGTAGATTTGAACAAAAATCTGCACCTTGTTCAATTTTCATGTTATCCCTTGTCTCTGCCATCTCTTGTTCTGATTCTGAATCACTGTAAGGTAGATTTAGAAGGTTATTTCTTGTGGCAGGGTTTTTAGACTGTTTACCTTCAAACTGCAATTTTCTCTTAATTCCTTTCTTCTTGCTAGGGGATGATTTTATGGGATCTCTTGGTAGTGAGATTCCTTTCCTTTTCCTGTGACTGCTCTTGGGAGTAGGAGTTTTTCTTCCCTTGGCTTTCTTATTTTTTTCCTCTGGTGGTCTTTCTGTTTGAAATTCATTCCAAAACAAAAAGAAGCCCCACTCAATCTGTTTCCTCTGCAGAGCTTCTCTCACAAGAAGAGTAATTAGCCCTTGATGTGATAATCTGCTGACAACCTTAACAGGCTGGGCTTTCACTTGTCTTGCCATCTTCGTTAGGGTTTTGTGAAAGAAGTAAGGCAGGTTTAGAGGCTCTCTGCCTGTGAAATGATTCAGCAGTTTAAAATGATAAAACATTACCCTGTTGTAGCGCCCCTCACAAGTGATATACACCAAAATTGCCTTCAACAGGGACTGCCACTTTGGTTCCAAATGAGACATGGGAATATCCTTCTTCCAGATCAAAGCTTTATGCACCGGTAGCAAATATGACCTGAATTCGATGTTTGAAGGTGTGGTAGTCTTGAACCAACAATCTCCCGACCTGGGTAAACTCGTGTACTCAGCAATGGCTACTTCGTCAATGATAATCTCCTCCTTGCCAACTTTAGTCATCCTTCCATCATAGGAAATAGCAAACGATTCGACCACCTGTTGGTGAAATTTGGTTAATTTCTCACAGTATGCAAAAACTCCGGTCTGTTTGAAAAATTCAGCCAACTTCGGGTGAGCTTCTAAATACCACACTCCATCTACCTCAGATCTCAAAGCTGGCCCTGCTTTCGACATGGGTCGATGTTCAGTGTGCCTATGATTATGGGGAGCTGGACGTCCAAGGAGACAATGACTCTAGAAATTAGGAAGACAACAAGTATCACTCATGAAAAACCGGTGGAACAGGGTGACACAAACATTATGATTACCAAGTTCAGAAAACTAACCCAGTTTCAGACGACAATTTGACTGAGAATATGCCGAAACTTTAGATTTTCGGTGACATTTTCATTTCTGAAACTGAAAGAGGATAGATTCTGAGCTTACCTGATAACCCGACCAGGCTTACTTGACTTGAGAGTGCTCGCTGGACTTAATGGCACTTTGACAATCACCAAAGGAAACAGGATTAGGATTCTCTGAAAATACGATTTACTAATGAAATCGCGAGCTTACGGTTATCTCAGCAACCTCAGGGATTCATAATGACTCATCGAGGATTCAATGAAGGAATGACCATATCATGATGGCTAGTGTACCTGCGACTGAAATGGAGGGAGGCTCCGTGAAATCATACATGAAAATCACCACCGTGTTTGGATTTTGAAAAGACCAATTGCGGTTGAAAGGACACATGGACTTCAAAACTTTCGGATAGACACCACAAACGTGCATCCCCTCCACCATGGCGAGCTTTCGGCGGTTATGTTTTAATCATTGCGCCAACTTGATAGCTGGCTCGTGCGAAAGCACAGGCTTTCCATTTTTACCGTTGAAACACTTTTGATCGTTAATCGCCTTCTTGCTTCGACCCCTTAACTGCCAGGAACAAAGGCTTTCGGTGGTTAATGAGCACATTTGAGGCTCGCCTAAACCACCGAAACATGATATTCTGACTTTTTCTTGACCAAACCATATTCAAAATTTCTTTTAAGCTCATTTTCAAAATACAGACTCTCTAACCTACTTACAAAAATTTAGAAATAAAATTTAGACCACAACCTATCACCTCAAAAATAAAAAATCCACGAATTTATTTGAGGAGATAACAATACTATCAGATCCCTATGGTTTATCAACCTTCTTAGACTTGCAATCTTTCTTATAATGCCCTGTTTTACCAGACTTCCAACATTTCCTCAAAGATCTTCCTGGAGACTTAGATCTAACTGTAGATTTAGATCTCCCCCCCAAAGGCTTACCTAGATTCTTGTCTTGGGTACGATCTCTTACAAATAAAGCATCTGTGCTATGACTATCCATGCTTTTTCACCTCATCTCTTCAGATAACAAGGATGAAACTACATCCTCATACTTCAATGTAGATTGAGTGGTACTACCAATTGCTACAACCAGATTATCCCAAGAGTCTGGCAAAGAACATAACAAAGTAATACACTTATCTTCTTCTGCAATCGTAATATTAACAGAGACAAGTTGACTTACCAGAGTATTAAAGGCATTTAGATGTTCTGTAACAGAATCTCCATCTTACATCCTAAGATGATACAACTTCTTTCGAAGAAACAACTTGTTTACCAGGGACTTTGATTGATACAAATTCCCCAACTTATACCATAGTTCCTTGGCTGTAGATTCTCTCGAGACATTCAACAACACCAAATCTGCCAAGCAAAGTCGAATAGTACTCCTTGCTCTTCTGTCCAACTTCTCCCAATCTTCCTTCGACATACCAGTAGGTGTTGTACTAGTAGTTTGTGTACTAGTAGGTTGTGTACCAGCAACCTGTGTGCTAGTAGACGGTGTACCAGTAGGCTGTGTACCAGGATCCACAACGATCCATTGTTCTTTGTTTACAAGAAGGTCCTCCATCTTGAGCTTCCATAGCTCAAAGTTTTTACCGTTGAACTTCTTTATCTCGATTCTAGATGAGCTCGCCATTCCTCTTTCTATACTTGAATCTCCACTGCAAAAGCTCCCACTAAACCCAGGTTTATCACAGACCCAAGATAAACTTGATCTATCAAGACCAAGCCAAGCCCTCAGCAACAAAGGTGTCCCTCTGAAGCCAAAAATGAGCTCTGATACCACATGTCAGTTTTAAACCTACGAAGTAAAGCAATGCATATAGATTCCTAAGCTAAAAAAAAATTAATCAAATGGCTCATTCACATAGTACATAAAGATTTATACTGGAAACCCTCAACCGAGAAAACCTTTCTTATATTCATTATATCAAATTTCACCATTCACCATACAATATATATACAATGTTTTTAGGTATTCTGTAGATACCAAAACCCTAATCCCTTAATCCGGGATCGTCAGACGCAATTGTTGAACCTGATGCGCCCACACACACACATGCAAAGAATATAACATATACCCAACAAAATTCGCCTATAACAATGTCTACCATTAGTCATTAAAAATGAGTCCGTCTGAGGCCTTATACGGCAGGAAATGTAATATCCCAATCGAATAGGATAATCTAGTGGAAAATATTTCACATGGACTGGATATTAAAAAGGACATGGAGCAGGAAGTGACTAAAACAAAACAAAATTTGAAAGTGGCTCAGAGTAGACAAAAGAGCTATGTTGACAGGAAGCGAACTCATAATGAGTTTAAAGTAGGAGACCACGTCTACATCATAGTTAAGTCTAAGAAAAGTTCCTTAAGAATGGGAACTTGTGCTAAGATGATAGCTTGATACTGTGGATTGTTCAAAGTCTTAGAAAGAATGGGACCGATGGCATACATCCTTGCCTTGCCTCCTTCGTTAGAGCACATAATGTATTCCATATATCTCTGCTTAAGAAATATGTTCATGACCCTAACCATGTTATTGAATGGACTGTGATCTAGGTGGAACTAGAAGGAGAGTTCCATCTCAAGCCTCAATCCATCCTGGACAAGAAGGCGAAATTGCTTCAAAAGTGAGCCATTTTGTAGATCAAGATGCAATGAAAACACTTTGGAGTAGATGAGGTTGAATGGGAACTAGAGGATGTCATGAAAGAGGCAATACCCATTTTTCTTTGTTGTATAAAGTTGTTTATACGGGTGGTAAAAACATCGAGTACATTTTTTCTTTTAAGGGGGAGGGGAATGTAATACCCTGTTTTCCCCCAAGTCTGTAACTATAACTATTACTTAATGTCGCCATGAGTGGCGATATGAATATTTTCCCCATTATAAGACTAGAATGGACATGTTCTCTCTCTCTCTCTCTATGTATGTGTGTGTGTGTGTGTGTGTGTTTTGTTAATGCAAAGCTTGCTAGAGAACTAATTGAAGGGTGGAGCACTGAAACAGACCATGATACTGCAAATGAAACTAATGAAGGGGAAAGGATTACCATTGCCTAAAAATCCTTAGTGCCCTTTTTTCCAAATCTCATATTTGAAGATTTTTCCCTCTTTTCTCCTTTTTCAAAAAATCAATTATTGAAAGGAGTTGGTAGTTGGGAAACTAACCACCCCCAATGAATGGGAGTATGGGAAATTGGCTTGGATGGGTGAGGAATGTTAGCATAGTACAATTCATTTTTTAGGATTAACCCATGAGTTCCTCTGACGCATGGAAGGAGAAGTCGTGAACCTTCATGAGAGAAAAGGCATACAAAGAATACTAAGAGGGAGAGTAGAGACGAGAGATGAGATCATGAGTAGATAGTTCATTGTTGAATTTCGAGCAGAGAAAGACCCTATTCCAACCTAGAAAGAGGGGGTTGTGAGCCTAGTTCCTGCTCAACAAGAAAATCGACACTGAGAGGGGAGGGCACCGAGGGACTGTGTAGTAGAGAATGGACTCCCTATGCAGAGGTTATCCAACTAAGAAGGCTATTGGTAAAAACTCGTGGAGGCCTTGGCTTGGTGGGTAAAAAGGGAAATCCTTGTCATTGATTGTTGTTGAGGAGAGTGGTCTTCACACTCGACCTTTTTTTCCCCTTGGGAACCTAAGTTTCCTGGCGGTATCATGGTCTAGCATGGGGGTGGTATGCTGTAGAAAACTTGGTGCAACAAAGACTATGGTTGGGTGGAAAAGCACTCACTCTCAGTCAGTTGGTATGGCCGACAATATTGAATAGATAAGTTTTCTAAACTATGTTCTACCTATCCAATAACTTGTTCAATTTTAAGAATTATGTATGTTTTCTGTGCCTCATGAAGTTGTATGAGTATAATGAAGAATCGTGAGAAAATGAACTGAATTATTGTGTTGAAAAGTCTTTGTATAAATTGGTACATTTTTATGCTTTTATCCTCTCTTAATGTATATGTAAATAAATTGTAAATCCCATGGTCAAATCTATGAATGCAGCGTGGAATGGGTGAAGAACCTGTTCACTCGGGAAGTTGTGGTATTCCTTAAAAGTACTATAACTTGAGATATGGTAGTGGCCAGATTTAGCTTGAATTTCCATGCCAAAGTGCTCAAAAAAATTCATGAAGCAAAGGTATCAAACAATTATTTTATTTCCTTCCTTAACCGTTCAAGTAAACCTGTTGTGGAATCTCTACTCGTGAAGAAGAGGAAGGGGTAGGTGTCATCCTGTCATTAATTTAGAGAAAAAGAGGAGTCTATAAAATTTGAACTCTTGTAATCCCGAAAGGATAAAGGATAATCAATTGTGATCCATATTAGTTACCAGATCCTTCGAGAAGGCGTCATCAGAAGGATCCGTTCGGAAATCCATTCGCAGTTTTTGCATTTTCGATGAGGTTAGTCTGATCGACTAACCATTGTGTATCTTTGAGCCCAAGGAGATTATGGTCCAATAGATCTTTCAAATCTCAACCATATGACCTCTCAGAAAACCACATTCGAAAGGACCTATTCGAAAAGTCCATAAGTGACATTGCATCCTCGAAAGAGTTAGTCCGACCAAGCTAAAGGTCATGCACCTTTGAGCTCGAAAGGATTCTAAAACGTTAGATTAGATAGATCCAAGCCGTTAGATCTGTCTAAAATCGATAACTCAGTTAAAGAGTGTGCAACTTGAAAACTCACCTTGATCTAGGTCGTTGATTGGGTATGATCCCCACTGTCTAATCTATTGGATGGGCATCTTCCCTCATAAGGGATAGGTATGGAGAAGAATGCCACGTTAATAAATGGTGAGGTAAGTGCCACATCAACTTGATGATAGATGGAGACTCGTCCTTCTATATTGATGAGGATCGACACATGGAAGTTGGGTACATGTGGGACCCAATGGTAAGTGTCAAAAGGGATTAACCCAGTGCCAAGGATGAATCTTGAATATTCGTCGGGCATCAATATTAGATCTTGATCGTTCGTGGAGGTCAACGGTCAGGAGGGCCTTTTTAGAAGGTCTAGTCTGTAATACCTTCCGAAGAAGTGACTCCAAGGGAGCAAGCCCAATAGTATTGTGGGTCCCATACTTCAGGCATATCAACATGCTTGGCAGGTTATCCAACCTAAAAACAATAGTTCGACAACATTGTGGGCTGCAAACTTAAGGAAAACTTAATGTGTGGAGTGGTGTGGCATTCGATGGGGATTTCCTTGTAAAGCGATCATGATAGCTTTACAGACTTTGGAAGCTCGGAATCCTATGCCTCAAGGTTGAATAGTATATCCAATTCAGCTGGATGTGGAGAGTGAACACGTAGATGCCACGTGGGTAGGCCGACATCAACTAATGCATGTATCGTAGATCCATGTGGATCTGAGGAGGTTTTGGTGGGAGAAGACCTAGGAAATTTTTAAAGGTCATATCTTGCTAACCTCAACTCAGTTTTAGGCATGGCTATAGTTGTTGGAAAGATCTTGACAAGTAGAATATATATATGAATATATAATTACAGGTTGAATGAAGTCTAAGAAAATAAATTTGGTGCACCCGACCAACCTAAGTAGTTTTAGGGGGGTCGGGTGTGTTACGAATCATAAGTAATATTTCATTATGTAATATGCTTACTATCCTTAACAAAATTGTTAAACCCCTTTTAATTCTAAGCAAATTGTTAC